>JAKUHH010000013.1:0-286034 GCA_022701365.1 Mycocentrospora acerina
GCAAGGCCTATATTGTTATTAGTCCATCCTGAGGGTGACAAGCTAACAAAAATCTTGTGTTTCCTAGCCTTAATTGCCTTAACCCAGCTTAATCGTATGCCCTTTTTAGCAGCCTTAAATATGAGGCTTGGCGGCAGGCTCAATCTATCTGCACATACACATGCTATAAGGGTTATCTACTCATGTGAGCTATCCTGGATAGCTGCTGTAACCTCCTTTTTCTCCTACATTCTCCTGCTAAACACTTGTTTTAATTAGCTAGTGATACTAAGGAGAAAGCCTTTCTCATCTATATTGTATGTATTGCAGGGCATAACGTTATACTTATTAATTTTCTTGCCTAACAGGTTAAAATAGAGCTTATATTTAGCCCCTGAATCAGCCTTGTGGCGATTGCTGTCTATACTAGTTGTCTATTGTGATGTGAGATAGTGTGAATTCTGGTTAATAAAGCGTGTAACCCAGCTCTTACTCACAGTCTCTTAAGCCACACATGAGGCAAAATTTTAAATTATCTCTTGTGTAGGTGGTAAGCCTTGCTTAGTAAGCCTTTCTATATATTTAATAAGCTCCTGCTCTTGTTGTAGGCTGAGCTTTTGACGCGTAGATACACTGGCTGCACGCAACGCTGTAATAGCTTGGTGCCTTTAAGTCAACGTTGAACGCACAACACTATACTTTTTAGCTATTTCTGAATATGAAAAATCTTCTCCTGACTCTAGCGCTTCAATAGCATTAATTGCAGTCTTGATTTAGTTCATTTTAGTGGATTCACGTCGTGTTGAAGTTTAGGCTAGTTTCTGATGGGTGCGCATTGAGTGAATCCGCGCATTGAGTGCACGGACACGGTACTTAAGACTTGGCAAAACCAAGATCTTTGTCACAGTCGGCAAGCCTCACGGTCATGTATGTTCTTGACATGGCTAGTGAGATACAGAGGCGCAACAGCGTAGTTACATGGTTTGCGCAATAGTATCTGATTTCGGGAGTACAAAGTGAAGAGATCTGTTATTGATAGAGAAGTAGATGTCTTCAGATACGTGGTGCAATTCCAAACTCAGGTTGCTGTCAAGGACCATACAGGTGATGAGCTTAGACCACGCGCAAGATCGGATACATCTAGTATACGGTATCTTTGATGTGCATTCAAAGCTACATTTGAATAGCATCTTTACGCTCTAAAGACCTCAGTGTTGGGACAGTGATGATAAGATATAATAAACATTCGACAAGGTATGAATTAGTCGCTTAACTCCTCAATATCTAAGCCAAATAGTTCGTGTAAATCCTGCATATAAACATTGTCTATTAGTATATTGCCCGCCATGTAATTCATACTTTGATTGTTGCTGCCGTTTTGGACATCTTCCTGCCCTATGGGGTTGGCGTAATCTCTGTGTTGGATCTGGAACAACGCGGAGGCTACCCTCTTCAGAGGTCGGAGAAATGTTTCGGTGACTGGCCAGTAGCGGCTCATTGATTTAAGTACCCCCAGAATCAACGTTATACGATCGTAATGCTGTTCGAGACAATTTCCTGCACCTCTAGAATGTATTGCACTGACTGACAGCTGAACAATAGCACTGAGGGCCAAGGGATAGACAAACAAGGGGCTATGTGTCTGGACAGCGACTCGAAGGGAAGCCAGCATAGAAATTGACCTGGATGCTTCAATTGCTTTCATAGAATGCACACGTTGGCGTGCGCAGGGACAGACAAATTTAGTACTATTCCCTCCTGGAACCTCTGTCATGCGTAGATCGGGAGAGGCCAGATCGCCCCTTGGGAAATGCAAGAGAATGGTGGCGTATTGAATTATAGTGTGGGCTTGAAACATCAATTCGTCCAGCTCACCATAGGTATTGATGATATGCGATTCACGTTTTGAGATTGGTAAGTGATGCAGAAATGCAGCGAGGGCATTGTCAATCGCCTGCACTTGGTCTTTGTGTACCCCGTGCGCTCCGGTGACAGTCAAAACCCGTCCAAGAATCCGGACAGCTTCAATGCGAAAGCTAAAAGACGAGAATAACAAGTCCTTGTCGGAAAACATTCTGCCTTGGAACTCCTCACAAGATGTTAAACTGGGTAGGCAAATCTCTTGTTCATACGTGCTGTCTTCGCAGGGCAAAATAACATCAGCACCGACAGTGTTGGTTATGAACGCACGCTCTCGCTGAAATGCAGCAATACAGCCATCTACTACATACAACTCGTACCAAGTTCGCCGCATGCTCTCTGCTTTTACCGGCTGGTTGTATGTGTATGAGGTGGCAAAGTCACGATGATGCATGCCCAGCTTCACGGCGATTTCAATAACCTGAGCAAGCATCCGCTGACCCGCTGACATCTCATTACGGGCAAAGAGCAGCAGAGCATAGAGTAGACGAGCTTGGACTAGCTCTGGAGTGTGCTGGGATTCGTGCTCGATTTCTCTTTCAGTAGCCTGTCGACATGTGTCGCTGGACGTGGTCGGCGCAAAGTGGCTTCCGATGAGCTCGACTACAGCTTTTAGGGCTCGGGGATAGTCGCTATTCCAGTAATGGCTCTTTGGCAGCAAAATGGGATGGCTAGGGTGGAAGTTGAGATAGTACAAGTTGACAAGCTGTTCTTCATCAATCCATAGTAGGGGTAGTTTATTTTGGTGGGTAGTTTGGCCGTCAAGCGATACTGGCGAGGTCGGTTGCGTTAGCGTTGTGTCGTTACGTGCACGAGACGTTGCGGCGAGGTCGGCATTTATCGGCATATCGGCTGGAATCCATATGGACGATATAGAAGAGCAGTTCGGCGATGCTGGAATACTTAAAGGCTCGGCTTCAGGTTTCCGCCGTTTTGTACCTCGTCGACAGCCGCGCTTCGATGGCGTGTATGTGCAAGATGAGCCACGAGACACACATCGCGTACAGGTGGGTGTATCTCCATCGCATTTCAGATGCATGTGGCGGCATTCCAGACATGCTAGCTGAATAGGTCGGACAAACTGTACTGTCTCAGAGGAAGGCATAAGGATCTGTAGACACACCGAACAAGATGAGAAGCCCGCTGCAAGGCAGTGGAGAGAGGATAAAGCCCGAGATATTTGTTGGCCGACCGTCTACAAATAGATTACCCTTTCTTAAGCTTAGCAGTCTTTCAGAACAAATTGACTCCATGGCTGGTTCCCTGTTGATTGCATAACCTCCGCGATTGGTGACTTGCTAATGAGTTTGCGTAGGTCGCCGAGGGGCAGTCGCCGATACAAGCTATAGTCGCCGATTAGCCAAGACCAGGCTACTGCACGATTATTTTCGCCCTACGAAAAACCGCCGAACGTTTAGCCGAGCATAAGTTTTGGCTTGCGCTAGTCCTAGTTTTATAAGAAGCGACCAAGTCAACATGTGCTACCTCGAATGCAAACACAAATCACAGTTTATGCCTGTGTGAAGATACAAAATTTTCTACTAGTTTTTACTTCGAGTCCAGCAGGCGAAGTCCTCACTTGATTAAATATAACACAGACAATATTTGAAATCTGTCGCTCGAATGCTCCTCTGCCACTTTCAACAAAGCTTCTGTCATTATAGTCTAAGTTAATTAAATTCGTCCCAGTAAATCACTGGAAGGTGTGGATATTCAGATATACTGCCCGAGCAACAAGGGAAACCAAACAATGGTTTCAGCACTCAAATCAAGAGTCCCAAGCACGGCGAGGCGAAATTTAGTTTGATTTTTTTCAAACTTAATTTATTGCTGCGTTCCTACAAATCGTTTAAACATAATTTGAGCTTGTATGTTAACAACATTATGACTTGTGACTGTATTTCAGCGTGAGAATTGATATTCTTGTCATTGACTACGAGGATTTTAACTAATTAATCAGCTGTTACGTGAGAAGCACATTTAAATTTTCTTTTCCTTTCTTTAATTGACGTTTTGATTTTGATTTTCATTATTGTTCTTGCGCAACCCCCTCAATGATCTCAGATAATATGGAGCTTTCCTAAAAGCAGAGTAAATACAATTAACCCTTTTATACGGAAAAGTATTTAAAGTGAAAAATCCTTGGCTTTATTTTTAAGACTTTGTTGATTTATATTTCGTTGCGAAAGATTAGTTTCACCTTAAATTTAGTTGATAATATGGGAAAATATTATACCTAGGACTATCTAATAGATGTTAGTATAAACCTGTTAATCTTCATTACCTATTGCCATTCTATAAAAAATAAAAATTAGGTTTTTTAAAGAAAATTAAACTTGACATGTCATCTGACTTGAATATAAACTTCCAAGTTTAAACTCAAAGTTGCGTTATTCAACAGCACACTTCAGAGTTTTGACTCGTAATTCCAAATCTCGCGAAATTTGCTTCTTAAATACGCTTTAACCGAAATTGTCCCTATCTAGGATCCTGAAAAGCTTCTTGTTTAAGGTATTACATACAACAATAATATACAACTACGCGGAAAGATTGACGAAAGCAGCACTATTCCTTTCTGGGCCGGAAATATCATAACGAAATGCGATCGCATACAAGCTGCTGGCAAAACGGGTTTTCCTCGCCAAGCCATCTTTTCAGATGAAAAATTTCGAAGCGTCTACGGAGTTGGAAGCACAAGGGAGGAAAGATCTGTAGTAACGATGTGATAAAAGTAACTGTCCTTATGAGCAGGCTGAGTCAAGAACTTAAAAATCGCGATGTCGGTCTGTGTCATCCAACTGGAAGTTAACCAAGATTGCGCGAATGAAAAGATTTGCCTCAACTATTATCTTTCCGGCACGATTAACAAAGATAGTTCATGCGAAATAATGTCTATTTTGCCTTTTTAATTTGAACATAATCTAGTGATATAGTAGTCGATGTACAATGTGAAGTCAAATACTGTCGTTATTGAAGACTTTTTACGATGACATTAATTTCATGCAGCACTTGTAATCTTCTCATGCTCATTTTCCATTCGATTAAACAGAAACATCACACTCACAATCATCTTGATGCCCCCGGATAGAAGCACTGCTATACCTAGATTCGCTTTCCTCCCTACTCCTGCGCCAACAAAGCTACCCACCACAAGCATAAGCAAGAACGCTGCTCTTCTGTTCCTTCCTCGGTTATTTGTCAAACCCGCAAATATTCTCGGGTCAATGAAAATATCAACGTAAGCCGCCGTGGCCATGGCAGTCGTAATATCCGTAATCTTTAATCCCCGCACAACGGCCACCTGTGAACCCGACGAAAACGCAAGCAGCCCCACATTGACGCGACCAAACGTTGTGTCTGGGCCAACGAGCTCGGCGTAATGCCATTGTAGCGCACCAGCGACAAAAACCAACGCTGTTTGGCACATGCCAGAGAAGAACAGCCATCCGCGCGTTTGATTCATAGTGAGGCAATTTGAAATTTGACCAGTTATGAAGACGCCGATTATAAAGAACGATAACGAGACTGCAATTGTAGATATTGCGAATACCGGTGCGGAGGAGTTACTGTCCATTGGACTCTCAAGCAATATCCCCACAGCGAACAAAACCGTATTGCCGGTCTGATTGGAGGTGAAGCAATGGAAGTCAGGGAAGGAAATAGCATCCTGTATCCCGATGGCGAGCGCGAGTAGAAGGAGTTCGAGTTCGAGGAGCCGGGATGTCAAACTCAGAGACTCGCCGAGGTAGTTGCTGGTACGCTGAGTAGTGGTAAAAAATCTATCATCATTGAAAGTTGTAGAAGCTTGAGGCAAAATGCCGGTGCTGTCAATCATGTCGGTACTCGGCTGGGGCAACAAATGCATGACAATTGACAAAGAGGGCGAGAAGATACTTGCAGATACGATGGAAGGAGTGCGATATCTTATCATTGAAGTTATCTTCAATACTAAGGCATCGGACTCTTCGAGTCTCATCACGAAATTGTCGCATGGTCGGCGACTTCCACTGTCGCAGACCCCGATGCACCGTTGGTCTTTCAGCCGCATTATTGACTAGCGTCACTTTTAAATCGCCTATACACAATCCGATGCATCACTAAGAAAAGCAAGACCCCATCGTATGCCTTTCTGTTTTCAGCGTCATTCCATGCTCCAACGATACGCCTCGCTTACGGTCCTTGATGTAAAAAGCTTGGGTTCCAACTTCCGAACATCCGTCTAATGCATTCGCGTTCAGTAACAACTCTCAGTAGCTTTTAAGAACCTTCCTTTTGATGTAATAACGTGACCCTTTTTTTTAGAACGTCAATCGGGCTTGCTATCGTTGCAGTGGCAAGGTCAGCTACGAATAAAGCAACTTACTACGTTGCAAGCGTGTCTCCCATTACCGTGTGCTGTATGAGAAACAGCTTTGGCAGCATCCTAGCTCGCGAGCTGAGCTGTCGTTGCCATAGCTGCACGAATACTGTTCAGCGACCAACCCCATGTCCAGTTCCTCCGTCATTCCTTCTTTGTCATTTGTAAAAATCCCTCTTTAACGTTTTATATACTCTGCGTAAGTACTTATGAATCGCAGAACCAGTCTACTTGCGTAAATCCAGTTTTATAATAGAATCAAACCCTGTATCACTGAACGAAATCCCTCGGCCGAGCCCAAGTATCGCTTATATGGTACTTCCCTTAAACTCAAAAATAGAAACATTTCTTCAAATAATCAAATACCTTTTAAAGAACAACTTGATCCGTTTTAAAATGCATTTTATACGTTTCCCTTTACTGCTAACCCTAATGAAACTCTGCGTTCAAAAGCTTTTTATTGCCCATTGAAGGCAAATATAATGTGTGCCTATCACATGTAGACACAAGTTCTCTGCCTTGATTCTTTTGAATAAGATTTAAAATCAAAATTAGAGCCAGCAAGGTTGTTACGAAAAAACTCTTAGTCGTCTTTAATACAGATGCATAGACAGTAGACGTCATGTTTGCAGCCATATTATTGTGCACAGTACTATTATTAAGATCATTAAATTTATCTCTGCTTACTATCGCTCAATCCCTCGCAATTGGAGGCGCTTGATACTAGGACACAACACGAAATAAATAAAACTATTTCTTAAGGTTACCTTTCTAAGGTCAATCCAATGACATAGGATTTCTGTTAACCGTAACAAGGTCGTGCTCAATAAGCCTTTCGACAACTCTGTCTACTTGTAACTTATATAGTGTAGCAGCATATTAAGGTACACTAATTTTAGTAGGCAGCTCATTAAGGAACAATATGTCATTGGCTGAATATTTGTTTATGTAGTTTAGGCCTGCCTTTGTCCAGTGGTCGATAGCAAGCCATTTGAATTTTCAACAATGCATCAGCGCATTGATTAAAACCAGCAAGCTAATTAGACAACACACTACTTTTCTAAACTTGAAGAAAGTATTAAAACTATTATTACACTATTTTTACTCATAGATAGAGGATACTAATGCGTTATGGTTGGCGAGTGCTTCAGACAGGCCTGCGAAGCTGTTAGTGTCTCCCACCATTCTTAGAACGACGATAAGGTGCTTGTAGTTAATCCTCCCGTTGTCTTAAACATTGATAAAGTATGCCTCATGGGCAAAACAGCTTAGAGTAGTATTGTAGAACATGGATTCTAGCTTATCAGACTGTTTAATAGTTTTAGTAAATCTTTCTTATTTTTGAGAGCACCACGAATGAGCGTCCGACCAGCTTGATAATGGTAGAATCGATGTAGATATCAATAGATAAATGAATTGTACAATTGAAGAGTGGGGATAAAATGACCTTTTTTAAAACAGTTATTCACGCTCTTGTGCACGTTGCTGATGATTTCTCAAGAACTAGTAGGTATTCGAATTATGGGCCAATCAAATCAGCACACTACTGTACAATGAAGCATGGGACCCATGCCTGGATTACGTCGGCGACTCGGAAACCTCGCCGACCAGAAAGATCTTGCAAATACCAACGGCTGAAGCGATAGAGCCCGAAGTCTGCTTTAAGACAGGAGGAACGGAGAAGTGAAATGGTAGGTCATTTCCGTTGTGAAGAAATTGAACTGCGTTTGTCTCAACCTTTAAGACTTGTATTCTTGAGTTTGCGATATGAAAATCACACAAATCATTGTCAGCAACATACCTCCTACAAGGAGCGTTCTCTCCCTGCTGACACCAGGAGTCATCCGAGCCCCATTTTTTGGTAGCTCTAAAAACCACAATCGATCGTTTCACCTACAATCACGCCGAAAATTCTCCGTCACATCACGACCCACTCCAGCTACATCAATGCGCAAATTAAACGAAAGCAACCAAAGACATTCTCTACATACCCAAACCAAGACCAACGCACATACTATATATGATGAAGCACCCATCAGATCCCAAGAACCCACCATTCACAGCATTTTCGAAGAAAATACCGGAACATGGCAATATATAGTAGCTGATCCATCAACATTGCATGCTGTTATAATCGACTCAGTACTCGACTACAACCCCATGACTCAAAGTATCAGTACCCAGACTGCCGACTCTTTAATCGGTTTAATCTTGCATAATGGCTATAAGGTTGACAAGATCCTGGAAACACATGCGCATGCCGACCATGTGACAGCCGCCTCGTATCTTCAATATCGGATTGCAAAGCAGCAGGGCTACAAGCCATCGATCTGCATTGGCAAGCATATAAAACAAGTTCAGGAATTATTTGGTACAAGATTCTGTATTCCAATTGCGGAATACGAAAACGCTTTCGATGAGCTACTTGATGACAACGAGTCGTTTCTGGTAGGCGACTTAAGTGTCACTGTTATACATCTTCCTGGGCACACACCTGATCACATTGGCTACAAAATTGGAGGTAGGAAATGTTCTACAAGATAGCGATCATCTCAACTGCTTGCTAATCTCCTAAAGATAACGTTTTCTGTGGTGATTCCCTTTTCCACGCAGACATTGGCACTGCCCGGTGCGACTTTCCAGGTGGTAGTGCCACAAGCCTCTACAAATCTGCACATAAGCTCTTTGAGTTGCCAAATCATACTAAAATCTGGACCGGTCACGACTATCCATCGGGCAACAGGATAACACCTGTGCCGTGGATGAGTGTGCGAGACCACAAGGAGAAGAATAAGCACATATCTCAAGAAGTGAAAGAGGACGAGTTTGTTTTGCGACGAAGGGAGCGAGATGAAACATTAGCTGAGCCTAGATTGCTATATCCTTCGTTGCAGATCAATATTCGCGCAGGACGACTCCCGGAGCCAACAAAATTAGGCCATCAATTTCTACATCTACCTTTGAAAATCGAGGGCATGGAGTGGAGATGCTGATGCTCTAGTAGTTTGCAGTTGTTCGTATGTTCGTTGAGCCAACTTTTCTTATCAGAAGACTAATCGACTAACTCGCGAACAAGTTTACGATTGCTCTTTGAAAGGCCCACGAGGAATTTGCCGCGTCTCCTGAAGATTGATTAGACACAGTACTAGGTCAAAAGTCTTGTTGCAGCAACGCTTAGGCCTTATGCCCTTGTAAACTCTAAATTATATACTCTATATTTAACTACCTCTATATTACTATGTGTAAGCCTAGTAATAATTTGAAATTATACAGTAAAAGTTATAGAATAGTAGTTAGAAATTATAATATTTAGACTAATAAAAACCTTCTTTATTTTTTTAATCTTAACTTTAACAAGTAAATATAGTAAGCTTTTACAACAATACTTTATAAGCTCTATATTAAGTTTAATTAGTTAAGTAATACTTAAGAAGAGCAAAGTTAATTTTATAAATGCTTAAAGAAGGCAAAGTTAGTTAGACTTAATTTTTTAATTAGAAAGTTACTTTACTAAATATTATAGCTACTATAAGTGTAACAACGCAGGTTATTAGAGAATGATCTGAATAGGGTCTGAAGTGTCCACTACTAGGCATATAGGAGTGCTAGGACTAGAGGGTAAACTAAAGATACTATTCTCTACACCTATAGATCTTGTATAAAAGGATACAGAAAAACTACTCTATAAAGCTATATAGGCTGCACTCTTATATACCTGTTCCTAGGGTTGCCCTCTAGGGCAAGTATGAAACAGGTGGCTATCAGATAGGTGTCAGAAAGGCTTAGGGGTAATGATGGGATGTGACGTTGTGAACGTTACACGAAGTAATAGAGATTACTAAGAGCCAGTAGACTAAATATTAAGTAAATATTAAGTAATTTAATATTATAATTAATTCAATAAGTTTAGAATTTTTTTTTAAAGTAGTATAAATTTACTAATTTTAGGTTAGTATGGTAGTCTAAGCAGAGCTGCAACAAGACTTTTGACGCACGACAGTAATGGGTCTGAGGATGCTCATGTAGTATTCTTGCCTGAAATTGACTAGCTCTTCTTCATACTGAGCCTTTACTGGAACAGATTTCACGAGTCATCCAAATAGATATTAGTGATAAATTTGGTATCAAGCTCAGTTAAATCGTAAATAAATCAAAATTTTAAGTAGTATTTCAACTCTGTTGCAGGTACCAAACATGTAGAGTAAGTAAGGAAGTTATAACGAGAAGTAAAGTTTTGTTAAACAACACTGGACGAGTTAATCTTAAGTTAATCAAGCTATTAACTGAAAATAAAAATCTTTACCAAACCTGTTAACTTTTTCTATAGCTTCAATTGAAACAAATTTGATAATCAAAGAGTTTCAGAAACCAGAAAATAAACTGACGCATCAATTACTACGTTTAAGTTTTGAAGATCTATCATATTTTGTTCACAACTATACCTGCATCCCCATCTTCATCTAGGACCAAATACACGAATGGAAATCTACTAGCAGTAGGAGCGCCTCTATTAGTCGGAATACCAAACCAGCGAATTGGAGAACCCAGGTGCAAGGGTGTCAAAGCTTAACCCCCGATTTTGGTTAGCTTACAGAAAGTCGCAGAAATAATGATGAAATGCCAAACGTGCATACTGGTAGTCGGCAGCAGCGTGCACATTCCTGAACCCAGTCTCTCCAAGTCTGCAACGTTCCTTTCAACGATCAATGTACTTGTAGCACCTAGTCAGGTCTACGAAGGAGCTCGTTTATTTTGAGTTGTACCCCTCACTAAATTTAGCACAGACCCTACAACTCAGAAAAAACGAGCTTCTTCGTATTTTGGGCTACCCCCTAAGATTTCAATCCTCCGAGAAAGTTTGTTGATGCCCAAATCGTCATTGACAGTCCCTGCTATTTCTAGGATATCTCCCATTTACTGGGCCTTACTCACAAATTTGACGCTAACCGAACGCCTGACATGTGGTGGACATTACTTTCACGTTTGTTGTAGCTGAAAGACCCACTTGCGGATTCAAAGCCATGGCTAGCGTCGAGGGTGAGAGTCGACGCTTGTAACGCAAACAGAGTAGTCTAAAGTTTGCACGAATCATAGCTTCCGCATTCCTGGCTAGACCGAAAGATAATATCGTTTGAACCCCTAACAGGACCCACTATTTCGGCACATAAGTTAAGCCTGCCCTTTACTGCACCACTTCGGTGATGCCGTTCTGTAAGCGTAGTTTTGCGGCCGGCTGATTGTATTGTGGAAATTCGAAATAGAATCCTGATTTTTTACCAAGATGGTACCGATTATCTATTAGATGCCCACAAAATAAGAACCAAAAGGTAGTATAAAGCCTGTGGTGAGACATTTCTACAGCCTCATTGCCCTATTCTAATTTCTTGCTTTGCGCAGCCACTCATTTCTGCTTGCAAGCTCAACATGCTCTCTTTAATCAAACTTTCGGCTCTTTTGCTCAGTGCTACCGTAACTATAGCGATCCCTGTCGATTCTGCTGGCTCGGTTACTTTGCAGTGTGGTGTTCAAGGCTACGATCTTGCCACAAAGGCTTACTTTTACGAGGCTAGCGAGACAATTGCCACACAGACTGCTTGCGCAACAAAATGCTCTGCCGACACTAAATGCATGAGTTATGTTGTAGGTGATGGTGCTTGCCTCCTATACATCACTCCAGTGTAAGTATTTAAGTTCACGATACATTTCAACGTAGAGGTTAACAGCATGCAGTATTGGTAATATCAGTCCTACTAGTGACAGTCCATATACTTTCTACGACAAAGCCTGCCCACGATCAAGCTCGACTTGCAACATCCCAGGCTATGATCTTAATACCCCTACAGCCTTCCAAAATTCAACTGCGACAGCTGCACTTTCGACAAGTGGATGCTCTATCCTATGCAAGACAACTTCAGGGTGCCTAAGCTTTGCAGCTAGCAAAACTGTTTGCTACCTGTACAACGCTCCTGCAGCTGGCAATATCAATCCTGTTTCGAGCAGCCAGTACTCGTTCTACGATGTATCGTGTCTGGTCACAGAAGAGTCAGCTTCATCCTCATCAAGCAGTGCACCTGCATCTCCAACAACTGTATCATCTTCTGCATTGTCAGCGAACAGCTCCGTTACAACATCATCTTCAGCGAGTACTGCTCTCATCACGGACGCACCATCATCTTCTATTAACTCAACGATCTCAGTGTCGTCTTCAACTAGCAACACAACTGTCTCATCTGCAATCAGTGGGAATGCCACTGTTACATCTTCATCTTCTGTATCACTGTCAGCAAACACTACAATCACATCGTCATCTTCAGCAAGTACTGCGCTGATCACGGATGCACCATCATCTTCTATTAACTCAACCATTTCAGTGTCGTCATCAACCAGCAGCACAATTGTCTCTTCTATATCCAGTGTCAATGTCACTGTGACATCTTTGTCTTCTGTATCAACGTCAGTGTCAGCAAATACTACAATCGCATCATCATCTTCAGCAAGTGCTACGTTCGTCACGTCAGCCTCCTCGCTCAGCGCAAATCTTACAGCGTCGACTTCCACTTTTGTAGTGAGCGCGACAATTACGACTTTGAGTACATCGTCAACTTCAATCAATGCCACATCACTTGCAACTTCATCAAGTTTTACGGTATCGGGCAGCTCTGCTGTTCCAATTACATCAATCACGTCTGCTGCCTCGTCCATTCCTATGTCACTGAACTCTACTATCCCGAGCTCGACTCTTATGTCGACCACATCGTCATCTACTGTATCTAGTACCAGTTCTACGATAGTAGTTCCCACTCAAGTACTTGTTAACCCCGGATTTGAAGATGGAATGGCGCCCTGGGGAGCCAATAACTCTGCCGGAGTAGCAAGCGCATTTGTTGCTAATAACGCTCGAACAGGAACCCGAAGCTATGTGGCCGCCAATCTAGCAAATAACTGGCAAGCAACATTTTTCCAGAACGTTGTAGTTCAACCATCGAAACTATACACAATCAAAGCGTACGCGAAACAGACTGCTGTAGCTACAAACTGCAGTTGGGTTGCAACCCTGATCGGTACATCGACATCTAGATCAATCGCAAGCACTGTAGGACTTCAGTACACCTTAGGTTTAGGTGAAGGTCTCTCTTCAACCTCTACGAGTGCGAGACTTACAATTGTTGTGAGCTGTAAAGGGCCTGGCAATGTATATTTTGATGATGTCACTCTAACGTCGACGACGTGAATGATATGTCAAACGTAATAGAAGAGATTAAGTTGAAGGAACTATGATCAATGGACTTATAATTCGTCCTTAAATTTGTTATTTTGTTTGCGAATATCGTCAGTGCTAAATATGAAAGTTTTGGAAACAGTGTTAGTGCGCAGGCCAGTTTTATTTCAGAGGTGGACTCGATTTCGGGCAAAGTTTATCCTTTCAATTCAATCCTCAATGAATGTGGCTCAGTACAGCTGTCCAGTATTGAAGGTTTAACAATAACCATTATTTGTAGTATTGTAAATTGAAAATCCAATTTCCGACTCTTGGACAGATAGATAAAGAGCTTGTTCACCTACTTCCAGCCATTTTGAAGATCATGACAGCTAACAAAGAAGTCTCTATTATGTACTGAAGTTGAAGACTATTAGGTAGATAAACTACAATAGAATTCGTAAGTAAAAAGATTCCAGCTTTTAACGATTTATTTCGCTATGAAACATCACTGGACTTAAATAATTAAAATCAATTTTGGAACAGAACTGTTTCACAGATGAAATGAATCTGAGAACTGGTCTTTAAACTTGTAAATATGTAAACTCCACGCCATAAATTACTAGCAACAATTCACTACTTCTATTCGCTAAAGTTTGAATCTTCTTGATGAATCATATAAATTCAGTATTAGTCAAGCGAGTTTACTACCACAATATCAGATATCTCTCAAAACATAATCTTGTGTCCATTCTAACTTTAGTAATACTGTCTTACAATTACCTATTTTCGCTCTGTCATCTTTCTTGCATTATATTGGTAGAATAAGTAGTAAAAAGAGGTAGATTATATTCTTGCATAAACTGGGCTGACACATAATTTTTATCTCAAGATTCGTGCCCAAAAAACTGGAAACTGAAAATAGAACTGCAGACCTCTTAAGTCATTACAGCGAAAGCATCGATTTGCGCCTATGATGACTACCTCTTCGACATGTTCCTCGACCAAAAACTCGACGGTAAGTGGGGCCTGAAGCCGAACGAGTATGTTGAATCTACCATTTTGATATTCAGATTTGCCTCCTCCATTCTGAACTCACAAACTGCCCAAGCCGAAGTTATGAGGGTCTTATTTCGAGGTGATCTCAACACCTTATATGCTACAAAGAAGTTCACTGGGAATGTCAACTAATCGCGTACTGCAGACGAAATCGAAGGCTGGATGGAAAGAATGTGACAGTTTCTCGCAAATGTTGTCGCAAGATACCCTCAATACCATTATGCGTTGGTGGGAATGATGCAAGCTATTTATATCCTGCCAAGTGTGCAGTTGTAGGAGCGATTCGTTCTCTAGATGTCGACGTCCCCATTGCAGCGCAATAGGTTCTTCATTGTTGGAAATGAGTCTCCAAACTTTACAGAGAATTTTTTAGCCGGGACAAGCCTCTTTAGGGCCTGTGGTCAGGTCAATCTATGTTTAGTGAAGACTGGTGGGGGTTTTGGTTGAGGAGGGCAAAGTGAGTAGCTTCTCTGACCTTAGTACAGGAGAAAACGAGAGGTATGGCAAGACAGATGATACAAGCTAGAGAGATATAGGCTGATAAGTATCTATCAAGAATACCATGATGTGTAGGTGTGGTGGTAGAATTACGCGTCATATGCTTCTACTTTTGAAGTTGTCACACATGTGGGTGTTGGTGTGAAAGTTAACATTCTTGTCTTTTCGCAGTCCGAATCAAAAGCTGCCCTTTATGCAGTAAGAATAGTATTTGCCTACAGTCAGTGTCGCTATGGTGCAGCGCTGGATGAGTGGGCGAGTAGTGACAGATGCGTCAGAAGCAGCAGCTGTGCAATTTGATTTGCGTCCATACCCTGAAAGATTGTCGAGAATGTGTTTCACAATGGAAATTTTCTAGCGAAACCAGCTTCACCATCTGTGTAATCTTGGATTTTAACCCGTGTTGTATCGCGACATTTCGCGAAATGCCGACAATCAAGTCTGAAGGAGAGAGTGGCCTGGCCTGGCGCTGCCCCGGCAGGCTGCTCTGACAACTGCAACCAGCATCAACAAAGCGCCCGGCCTGCAAGAGTTGCACTCACCACAATAACATGACCATGAATCTTGTCTTCGCTTCACCACAAACATTGCCATCGCATCACGACTGCACGCTTTGTCCTGCAATTGCGACGGAGACGGCGATGGATGTCTTTCCCGATGCACGCGCCCTGTGCCTGTGCCCTTCCAGCATCGACGCGTGGGCCAGTCTGCGCAGCCTGTCGTGAGTCGGCGATTATTCCCGGCGGCTAATGCCCATGCCACCCTGCGCATCCAGCGTCGACAAGGCCATGCTGCAACTAACGAGACGCCGAGGCCGGCACGACAGGCAAAGGGCAACCACGTGCACGAGCGAGTGACGCGCTCGCCAAGCAGAACGATAAGCCAGCAGCACCATCACTAGCCCCACCACCTACTGATGCAGGTGGAGGAGGTGGTGGAAAATGACAACAACGACGACAACAACAACGATGAACCAAATGTGCGCGCTTCACGTCTCATCAGACCGCAATGCACGAAAGGCAGAACAGCAAACAGCGGCGCTGCGTCTGTCATACCTTCACTACCGTCAAACAGCCACTCGGTTGCCTCGAGCACCATCAACGCATTCTGCTGGGACAATAACACAGCGCCGTCCACGAGCCCATGTAAAGGCTACAAGAGCCGGTCGGTAAGCCCAGTCAAGTCCATGGTCGATCTTCGCCTGCTCGAAACGAGAGTGCGGAAGAAGAACATGGACGTAGAAACGCTCCTTGGTTATGCGCGCCAGCTCGGGTCTGACGTCGAAGGCTATCGGCGCTCAGAAAATCCACACCAAGTGAATTGAAGGGAGCACTCGCAACACTTGGCGAGAGACCTAAGGGGGTGGTAAAAGGGCAAATACCAGGCTCAGCAGAACAAGGCTTAGCGGCAGCGCGAATCGGACGAAATACTCAATATCAGAAATTTGACTCTAGATTTCAAAGACAACCCCAATCCGAAAGCCGGTTGGAACTGCGACGTCCAATTTCCGCATGCTCTCCGCTGCGCAATTACGCACGTGGCTAACATCCGCTAGGAAAACGTTACCCAGATGCAGCCAGACAAGAATCTCATTCCCAAGGCTAATCTTGCTGTCGCCGAAAGAAATGTTGTCGATTCTGCACTCTTTGCCGATCACTACCGGTCTCTGCCGAAGCTGTCTAGAAAATCCTTTTACGCAATTAAACTATTCAGAGCGTTTGCTACATCAGCTCCGCCTACAGTAGTTTGCGCGCAATGCCCACTGTAGTTATTATCGAGACTAAAACCCCCTATGGCAAAGCGTCAAATGCCATTGTACAACTCTCACTTTAGGCAGCTACATACTTCAACTGACTGCGCGCCCTCCCACCCCAGACAAGTGACATGTAGTCTCGATGTCCTTGTTTTTTATCACAACGGTTCGAGGACGGTACTCGCTGTACTTTGCTACTGGCGGTGAACGCGAAGTTAGCATCGCGTGATGAAATTCCGACTTTGGAAATACGGGCACAATCATGGTCTGCTATCAAGTCTTGGCTGTATTAGAACGTGTATGCTTGCGGATCAAGTAGTAATGTGGGCCGCGATTTGTGGAAGGTTGTCTGGCGATACCGTCAAGAAAATTATGCTTGTGTCTTTTGTGTATATTGTTATCTTTCAGCTGCTTCTTGATATTGCCAGCATTCGTTCTACAAATAAACATGGCCAGCATTTGGTATGCAAACAACGTTTGATGCAGCAAATTGCTGGTGGTGATTAGGCAAATTTTATACAACGTAAAGATATTTGTTAATGTCAGTATTTTTGATACAATGTACATGGCGAAATCATGACTGTGGCTGCTTGCATACAAATTTTAGATGCATTAACTTGTTCAGCTTTTTTCAGGCAATGCAATTCATTTACCTTGAGTTGTTACTTTTATGAGGCATCATGTCTTACATTGGCAATAAATATGACTCGACGAAAGCTAAGCATCATTCAAAATTTGTAAACCTAAATCAGGTGAGTCAGCTCATCGCGCACCTAGAGATCGTCGTCACTGGTCACAATGTTTCATCCATGTAAGCCTCAAGATGATGATTGGATCAAATATTACTTTTCGCGTCTGTCGTCATGCCACAAGTGCAGCTCCGGCTGACACTGTCTTGATAATGGACGTAAGAAGGCAAAATACAGAAATTCCCTGGCTTTCCTTATTTTTAATGTAGGACATAGCTCGCACTTATCTTTATTGACAAGTTTACTCTACCAGACCACTTTTATAGAACACTTTCAGCCCTACAAATCTGTAGATGCCAATATCAGTGATATTTTACCCCGCGACAACTGTAATATGGATCAATCTCCTGAAATACCCCCTGATCTGTTCTATTCAGATGAGCCTTTTGCACCCTTAGTACAAAATATTCCAGAGTAGGTAGGCTAGGTTTACCTTCCATGAACTCATCTAATCTTTCTCATAAGATATTACAATTCGCCTGTCCTATCTGATGGCACCGTAAAATGTGGCGAAAAAGAATTTCATATACATCAAATAGTCCTCTGTACTCAGTCAAAGTACTTTTCAAAAGCATTCAGTAGAGATTAGAAGGTAAGTGTAGATACCGTCATAGCATGGCTCCAGCTTACGTGTACCTAGGAGTCAGTCGAGAAAGCCATTCTCTTAGAAGATGAAGAAGTATCCGTCGTTGAGGCAATGCTCCGATTCTTATATAAATTCGAATACGACGCCAGTGGAGGCGCAAGTGAGAATACTTCACCCATGGTGTTCAATGTCAAAGTCTATAGCATCGCGGATAAATACGATATCCCAGCATTGAAGATAAAGGCTAAAGCTAAATTCGCAACATCCGTCAAAACCTGCTGGAAGACGGATGAATTTTCACACGCTATTGCAGAAGTATATAGCTCCACTCCGCAAAGTGACCGCGGGCTTCGACATATACTTGTTGAGGTCGCCTGCGAAAATATCACAATTCTGTTCGCAAAGCAGACGTTCTGCGATGTTCTTGGGGAGGTAGTTGGATTCGCTTCAGATGTTGCTGTATTTCAAGCAGGCAAAATAAGCCAGTCCAAAAAGATGAATCAAATCCGGTACCTATGCCCTAGTTGCGCCAAAAAATGGGAAGCGAAAAAAACCTCTGGCCAGAGCTATTATTGCCAACATTGTGGTAATCTTCGGTGTGATTGGAAGTCGTACGTTGTTCAATAGCTAAGATCAAAGCTTTTTGTAAATTTGAGTTTATTTTCATCCTTTTTGTTTCCATTGATGAAGTAGTTCGACTAGTTCTGGCTTTCCAAGGGCTCGGCACGGCTCCTTTTTATAGGTGAAGCGCTATAAAGAGTGGGAGTTTCTATTGAAAGTTCAACGTTCGTCACCGTTGCCTTGTCTGTAAGACTCTACTTGTCTCTGGCTCAGATACGTATCTAGCAGCCACGCGTGCTCTTTGCTTCTTAGAGCATACTCAGCTTTTGGTTTCCTACTGATAGTAAGCAATATAGAAGACTAGTAGGCAAATGCTGCTGAGTAAAAGTAGTCGTTCCAGAGAGACTGTAATTTTCGTTAAGACATGAATATTAAGGACATAGCTTGCATTCGGCTAGTTCTGCTTTTTAAGAGCTTGAAATTTATTCTTACTAGGTAATTTAAGCTGATCAGATGTATCATTTTTGAGGACTATATCAATAGGAGATTATCTTCATGCTGAGAACTCACATGCTCACACACATGATATCATACTAGTGAAGGTGGACACATTCTTTTCTTGGAAGTCACCAGATCTCAATGTGAATTTTGGATTTAAGCTCAACATTATAAATCATCTCTGTTATCAGTCAAATTTAATCAAAAAAGGCGAACCACTTTTTTTTGCAAGATATCAGGCTCGCTGAAGTAGTTTCAAATGAGTCAACGTCTCAATTTAATAATTTAGTTTAAATCTTTTCGTAATTGTATGAAATGATGGTCTCTTACTTGCCTTCAATGATATACCTCCGATCATCTACGGTCATAGTCTTGCCAATGTCATGCTTTCTGTTTCTGCTTGTGGTTCTACAAAAGAATCTCGGCTCCCTGCCCTGAAAGGTAAAACGCCTGCATTCTCAAAAGCTCTGAAAGTGTCGATGAATACGTCGCACGTGTCATCATAGCGGTACCATCCGTACTTGCGTGCTTTTGTCATTGAAGATACAGTTGGCCAATTCTTACCAGTCGTCCAGTCGAAAAATGACCAAGTTCCCCAGTCAAAGGCTTCTCTTTTACCACCATATTTGTCGACAACTCTATACCATACTTCCTTCTTATCTTTGGCCCAATCACCCATAAGAACCGCATGATCTCGATGAGCTTTGACACCATTGTTGTTTTTTGGTTGAGTTGTTTTGGGAGGATCTGTGACCTGTATGTCGCGTGAGTACGGCGTTGTTAGAGGCAACCGAAGTAGCGCAAAAAGAGTAGCTTACGGTTACTCCAAAATACTCTCCAAATCGTTGCCACATCTCTTTCCATGTAAATGTATCCCCGTTAACATGGTTGAACGCCTCGTCCTTGGTGTGTTTTTGAGTCATAGCCCAAACAGAAAGATCGGCCAAGCCTTTTGCAGAGGAGCAATCATCTAAGCTATTGTATGCATATGCGCTGCCTGGAAAAACTGCATCTTGTCCTAACTCACGGCATATCAGGAAGTAAAGTGCAATGGTGATAGCTTCAGACATGCCGTTGTTTGCCGGTGCAAAGCCGATGATGGCATTTGGCCTTTGCAATGTCAGCGTTTTGATTTGAACTACGCAGATGGTGATATTTTTACCTAGTAATAGTGTAATGCCAATGTCTTCCAATTGATGCGGCCTGCTTTTGATAGTGGAAAAGCAAATCTTCTTGTTTATAATAGAAATTCTCGCCGTAATCATTGTAGCGTGGCAAAGATTCTCTATAAGGCGCTAGTCCAGGACCCAAATGAGCACCGTAATTCTTGTTTCATCAGAGATTATAAAACGGATTTCTTTCAAGATACTACTTACTTTTCCTCCTGTCTGAAGACATATCCTCTGCAGTGAGCTTCCAGCAACGATGTTAAGAGCCCTCACAAAGTTCTCAAACATTGGAACATTGTACGTTTTCAGCTCCTTAAAGTCGTCTGAATGAACATATGATGTAAAGAAGGCATGAGTCACCCCCTTGCAGAACGGCTCCATAGACTTGATAACATCCTCCTCCGCGCTCATAAGATTGAGCGTGAAAAACTCAACACGGCCATCCCGCCAGATGTTGTTCATAGGTTTCCGCGAGGTGATGATAATTTTCGTCCATTGCGACTCAGGCTGACGCAGGAGGTGTTCTATAATAGCATTACCAGATATGCCATTTGCGCCCGTCACAAAGGCGATCTGTGATGGGAGAGGGACCATAATATTGGTTTATCGAGAGCACGGTAATGTTCAAATTGTGTAATGGAGATTGCAGTATGCTTAAATTTCTCTGCTAAGCCCGATGATGACGTAAATTATTTTACTCAAGAAATTATACGAAAGTATAGATTGTAATTTCTGCGTGTTATTCCATGAGTTCTTGCGGAAAAAAGACTTATTAATAGCCCTATAGTGGCGTTTCAAAAAGACGGAACTCACGGAAGATTCTACACATGCGGGCATTCCGCTTCTCGCACCCCGCACGTAGATCTTGCTTTGCTTTACACGTTACAATTACTTTTGCATTAGCAAAACCAATTCTGAATAATCTGAATCCGAAAGATCCCGTGGATGGGCACCTGCATTCAACTGAGTTCCGTCTGTAACAGCCGACGGAGCGAGTTGAAATGTCCGACGCAGTACCACCTTTCCAACTAAGACTTGTAGAAAGTAACTATCATTTCAAATAAATTACAGAAGAGCAGCGCGAACAGTGCTACCTAGAAGACTTTGCTGCTATTAAGTTAGGACGTTGAAAAAAACCAACAGGCCGAGAACAACCCGTCCACCTCTAGTATGAAATGTCGATTTTTTGCTTTTTCAAGTGGGAGAAAATGTGTCTGCTAGCAACATTTACCCTCTAACTACAGCAGCATGAAGGTCGACTGTTTAGCTAGCTCATAAAACGTAACAGTTGCCTTCGCCTGTTATCGCTAGTTGTGTTTGTTGCATGACAAAACTGGCTTGTGGAGCTTCCAGTGGCCCCCACATGTGGTATGCGCGCCATACACACAATTTCGAGGACAAAAACTATATAGACCATGGTACGCTATAACAGAAGGACATGGAAGAACTAACATCAAAGCTTCTTTTCTTAACGACTGAGTAGTAGGTACCCTAGATAAGTGACGGCTTTATCTTTGAACCCTCCAGAACCGGTTGATTTTATAAATGATAAAACTTTAGAAAAGATTCTAACAGGTTCAAGAAAGATATAAGATTAAAGTAAGAAGATAACATGCAAAAGAGACTTTGTTCATGTTTAGCGCTAAGTCAAGAAGAGTTTGGATTTGTGCAACCCGATCACTAACACCCCTACAACCTACGACAACTTCATAATATACAACCAGACGTCACATTTAAAACTCCAAAAATTTACTTGAGCTAGAATAAATCTCTTTTTTCCTAGCGCATTAATGTACGCATCAATATCCCAGCCGTCGGGAAAGAATTGATCAAGTCAATCATAGATGTGGTTTTTAATGAGGTCCTATACAATCAGTGGCAACTAACAATGCTTTGAAAAAATCAATTCGCTGCAAGTGGTAGCGATGAGATGGCCTGGGAAAGTCTTCTCGAAAACGAACCGCCTGTAATTCTAATTCTTGAGGATCCTCTTACTGGCTGAGGTTGTCCGATTTCAAAACTCTTTCGGCTGTTAAAGCTGACTGATAAGAAAGAATGAAGTTGTGGCCATATTGCGACCATAAAAATTGCTATGATAACATGTCGTGTAGAGCATATCAATCTACTAGCATTACAACTAGAGATCAATTGGTTTTTGGCTGTGACATAGCATTAATGAGATCAGTGTAGCAAGTCTGTTTGCCAATGCGCTTAAACTGTTGTGGAACAATGATTTCTCCGCCAAGAAATGTTAGCCGCTAGCAATGAGAAAACGGAATGCACGCGGAATAATTCCTCATACACCACTCAACGCAACATTCTCCTCAAAATTTGTTCCGAGTATGCGGATGATATCACGGAACCCCGGATTCACCAGAAAAGTTCTCTAATGTTCAAATGATTGTCGAATCAGAAACTGAAGTTACTTCACACCCAACCTATGCGGCCGTTTCTTAGTGTCTTGATGTCAACTTTATCTTGACTGATTATCTTACCACGACACTTCGGAGTTTTTCGTTCAAAGGGTTTTAATTTTGAATAGTTTGTCTGACATAATCCGGTAATAGTTTGCTGCTTACTTTATTGTGTGTTCCTGTTCATTACAACACTCCCATAGCCAAGTTGCCGTTGCGGTCCTGAAGCCACAAGGCGCATACCACACTAAGTCACGAAAAGCTCAATGGTATTAAGCCTAAAAAAATCCATTTTCCGCTTAGCTCTATTCTCAGGTTCAATTTCTCTTATCTGTAGCAGATCCTACCGGCTTCGCTCGTAATTCTAGGAGTTGTCACCAGCTGCACCGCAACGAGTGTAGTCAAAAAGCAAGCCGACTTTAATAACTTCATTAACTTCATTAATTAAATGCAAATTCAAAACACCATTTTTAAAAAATAAAGGAAATAACTTGAGGAACTTGAAATTATTTAATTAGTTCAATTTCCTCTCATCATTATTTATGAAGTCGGCACCTAGGCAGGCACCTAAGAGTTTGCTTCGCCTAGGAGCTTGCGTACTTGATAGATAAAAGTTTACTTCTAGAAGAGATTTATGTAAAGTCAGTAATTTAGAGCTTGTTATCTTCAAAGTTCAATTTTTAAATCTTCTAGGTTTCATTGGAAAAAGTATTTGGATCAAGTTCAAGTTTTAAATTTAAAGGCGTAATTAAGTTAATCGTTTTAATAGTGCGGAAGGGACGTATTTCTCTGTAGAGAATTGTTGGGACGAAATAGTCAGACCAAACAGAATTAAGTAAAAACGAACATCGAACATTTTACTAATAGCATTGAATTTGCAGCGAGCAATATTGCCTGTAAATCCATCATACCTTTCAAGCAATCAACCAAATGACTGAAAAAAATACAAATTTGCCTGCTTTATTTAGAGTTTCTTCCCTCTTCTTTTAGACCAGCATAAAGTTCGTTTGGCACAATCTCCTTGACTTCTCCGGCCCCTAATCCAGCATGTCGAAATACACCGCTCTGCCCCAAGTCACCCCATTGAACTCCGTTCTCAGGAAAACTGTCCAGTTGGGTCGTGCTTGCCATGAGTACTCTAATACTACCAAACATTTGAGGGATAAAACCTTCGCGTTTGTAGCTGAAAGCTAACCAACAAAAGATAGTCATAATAAGTACAAGAAAAGTTGATATCCAGACTGAATACGCCGCATACATTATGAAATATCTAGAATGAACAATTCTAAATTCATCTCCGTCTCTGATTTCGAGCCAGAGTACTTCTTGAGTTTGCAGTGCCTCGCCGAGCATCCAGTGTGTAAGACTGGAGTATGCCATGGTTGGGAAAAGAATTTGTTTTGGCAATTGGAGGAGATAGGTCTGCGAGAAGGAAGGGCCGGATACAATGGTGGAGCGTATTCGTATGCGGCGATACTCCAAGTTGCCCCAGTCTTTTTCTTGAGATATGAGCCTAATATTATAAATTAGCATAAGATACATTAAAGAGTATACGAATTGAGCGCCGTTAGATCTGTATAAGGTTAATCGCTTCATTTTAAATAGAGATTATTCGAACATACATAATGAATGAGAGAAATTCGCTACTTATGCTGTCAGATGATAAAGGTGCCAAAGCCAATGAGTGGTTAAATCCACCAAACCCTCCAGTGAGCCTGTCAGCCCATTCCAATGATGACATATCGCAGTCGCTGTCGTGATTTGAGCCTGTTGAGCTGTGTGTTTCACAATACTTTTTAAGCGAGGGGTATTCTTTAAACACACTTTGAGCAAAAGTTAGCTTTGCTTACTCCAAAGTTATTCTCGGAGATTGAAAGACTCACGGAACAGCAATATAAATTGACACAGTAAGCATGGCTAGACTGCAGATAACAAGAAGAACGATCTGCATCAAAGCTGTGTTGCCGAGATTGGAGAGCAGTCCCTTCTTGACTTTTGTGGCTATCGTTGGCTGAGGAAAATTCGAGAGTTTGTCACTCACATTCCACTTTTTGCAAGTCTGACAGTGACCTATTTCATCTATAGCGGATAAGCCAGAATATTATAAGCTGAGTGTTATAATAGAAACTTACCACCAGTATCCGATACTTCATCGTTAAAGCAATGCTTGTGGCAGCTATGCAAGTTAGATTGCCGGAAGTTGTCTCCTGCATTGACCATGCACTCTCTAACCATTGTTAGCATCTGAAAAAAATCTTTTAGTTGAGCTAACCCTTGCACTTTGAGCTCTTCATGACAGGCGGAAGCCACAATAACATCGCCAAACGTCAGACAGTGTGTCTTCAATTTCCCACGAGCCATCAGATTCACTGCACACATGTATGTCGCTTTGATCACTAAGCAGGCCATCAAGATAAATGCTGCATTCATGCGAACATTTAATCGACATTGTGGTGGCTTAGGATTTTGATATGAACAACGTATGTGGTTCATGAAGCAATCGAGCTCCCCATTAGCAGTGCGATTCAAATTTTGACCTATCAGAATTTCTTCCAGACTAATAAGATCAATACTTCGAGACGTATTGAGATACTGTTCGCAGTTAATGTCGGAATAGAAAACCACAACTTCATCCCAAGCGGTTTCCGAGATTATTCCTTTATTCCAACCGTTATTGTCATCTCCTTTATTTCTTGGGTAATGAGGTTTGCCCGTTCGGAAGGCTGAAAAGCTGGCAGATGAATCAGCGGGTGTACAGCAGATAGCCTCATCGTGGTTTTCCAAGCTTCTTCGCCATCGCCTAATGACGTTATGATATCTTTAAATCTAGGTAGTTATGAATTGACATATCTTTATTGTGTAATGTGTTAAATCATAATGAATTCCAGCAAGCCAACTTACCATGTGAAATTGTCCTGAACTTCAACTGGGTATCCGGCTTGATGGTGTGGTTGGGCCGTTACGTTTGCAACTTTCTGGTAGATGACGTTGATAGGCATTGTTTGGAGATAGGATGGGCCAATCAATGAATTTGCAAGAAAGTGAACTGGCATCGACGTGAGAACTAGCAGAAGCCATGACAGCCAGGCTCCCTTCTTGCCTCCTTTTTTATGCTTGATGTTGAAAGGAGAATTTGTTCCGACCCTCGAATCGCCAAATTTTGATAAAGTATGCTTGAGATCGCTGATTTCTAATGATGTGACTAGCTGTTGGTACGTGTTACTCATGCCAAGTATCATGGTTGCGCAAATGTTTATGAGAAGGAGAAAGATTTTGTTTTTTTGTGTAACTTCTTTGCAAGATCCAAGCTTTCCACCTACAGACGAAGTGGTCTTGTTTGTTCGGTTCGTGAATTGTTTTGCATAGTTTGCGACGATGACTATCATCACAATCGCGAACAGTGTCATCAAAGCGGCCATGCCCCGAAGTGATCTGTCGCTTAGAAGTTGGTCTTTCCACACACCTTTACCGATTCGTATTGGCCTAGTATCAGCGGCGGTGCGACTTTCGATTGAGCCTCCGATATACTGCGGTAGTGGCTTCTTGCGCATGCGAGTTGCAAGATTTTTGCCAATCCCAATCTTTGTCCAGAATAATCTACATCGAGACGTCACTGATTCATCTAGATTCTGACAATCGGCAGAAGCGTGTTCTTCGATCAAGCCGTGGCTTGACAAATGTAAAGGATCCAGGCTGTTCTCAAACTCGAGAGGCTGCAATTCAACGAATGAGGTGAAGTTTTCTATGTCGGTACTAGACGGCATGTAAGTCATTAGTAATTCACCTAAAGTTTGTCCTTCTTTTGGAGACACACTTGATAGCTTCTCCATCCAAATCTTCGTGAGTACTTGAAGAATCATCTTGAATACGAGTTCCTGAAATCAATAAGGTCGACTCGTGAATTTGTTCAAGCTTCAATGATTCTGTCATGATGGGTTGGATCTAACGAATACAAAGGTTCCGTTTAACGCAAAGTAGACTTGTTGTGGCTACAGATCTTCGAAAGGTCTGCGTTGTGACATTAAATATGATCAGAACATTAGGAACTAGACCATATTGAGAAGATAAGCCGCGTACCTAGAATAGTTGGCCCCGAGATAACGAAGTTTGCTTTAGGACTCAGCCTGATCCAAGCACTACTATATTCTGCCACCTACATGTGCATCAATCCAAAATGGAAGACGTAGTAAAGCCTCTACCAAAACTGTGACTCTTCTCTCTTTGTTACAACTGTACACAAAATATGGTAGTGACGACATATCAATGAGTCCCAGTCAGGTACGGATCCAAAGACAATCTACTTTGTTTGATGAGCAGCATTCCAAAAAAACAGGCATGTTGCTTACTGCCTGCTACGCGGCCATACATCTCAGATTAGATATTCGTCGCTAAAAATGGAGTTAGAAAAGGGTAAATGTGTGTATTACTCTCAGCCGGGTGTTACACGCGTCTCCAAACTTTAATAACTGAAGTAGATTTTTTTATGACAGAGTTAATCGGTATGGTTTCAGGCAAGGTCTAGTATGAACACTCATAGGTTGAGAGGCACAAAACTCTAGAGGGAAGCTGAAGCTGTGGCGTACGCTGTTGTTGGGTTGCTTTCTTGCCAAGTTCGCCCTCTGTGGCTGGGACATCCCTAAAAACTACGAATTGATCATGCAGAGCCTTGTTCTAAATAAAAGTAGGGATGTAGTGCAGGTAGTTGCCGATGATCATAATATCAAACTCGCTTCCACTTGCCGTAATGCTCTGTGACTTTTAGGTAATGACAATCCAAAATATCATCTTCCCAAAGCCATGTGCGAGTAAGGAAGTGACTATCAACACTTAAATCGTCAAAACATCATAGAACAAGATGAAACACCTGTCATTGAAGTCATGAGAAACTTAAAATTTGCAAAAAGCATTCAGCGTTATTTGATCACGAGACTTTTATTGCGAGGAAACGTTTTAATTGATTGCATTCACATATTCGATCACGAATCTGGTGAATTATTGAACTTCTGCTAGTATGAGGAAATGACATGTATTCCCATCGTAGTAGAATTAGACTTTTTCAAACCAGTATGGCAGTAGCCCGAAAGAATTGACTTGCTACATATATATGATAAAATTTCTAGTTATTAATTTTCGATGATTTACTGTTTCTCATGTGCATAAAGCTTAGCTCTTCCTTGCCTTCGTAGCCTTCTTTCGCCATATGCATCAATGCAATATTTACTCCATATTGAACACTTTTCTTTGCAAGAGACATTCGGCAATTCGTTAGTGCAACAACATAAGCTGTTAAAGCTTGACCTCATGTTGCTCATAATCCTGTATTTTGTCGCTGAATTCAACATGCGGCATGATTTTTTGCATTCGTTACAGTATGCGCCAAGAAGGGCTTCCATCATTCCTAACCAGCTAAGCGATAGAAAGGACACATATGATCATAGATAGTAATTAGCGATTCCCAAATAAGAAGTCTATTTGCTTAATTAATCTAAATTTAATGCTGTAATTGACTATTGGTGATACATAGATGCTGCAGTGCAAAGAAGGCAGGTTCAATTGCCAATCTCTATGGCAATTTTATTCGCGTAGATGAAAGAACGTAGAGGTTGCCGTTTGTCGACATAAGCCAGGTCATCACACTGAGTGTTGAGATTGTCAGTAGTTTACTGCGTATTCTCGCACAATGCCAGAAAGTTTTTACTACATTGTCGGGTCGAGATTTGTGCACATTGATATGGAACAATACGCAAGATGAAATAATTTAGAAATAGATTACAGTGCTACTACATAGGTTATATGTATGCGCGGATTCTGAACACAGTCGCAGCCACTTTTTGTTGATTTGATAGTCGTTTGTCATCAAGTTGTGTTATCCGTAGGCATCACGTTCTCTACATCTGTGAATTGCCTGATTTACATCCAGAAGCATTCAGAAGATGAGAAGGCTGTGCTCTTCCTAGTATTTTGACATTTGAATTATATTTGTGGTTTGAATCAGATTGTTCTAGGCCATCAGCTTACATGCGTAATTTTTTCTTAGCAACTTAAGCCTATAAACAGCTCATTAAACTCTTTGATTGCAAGAAATTGAGATACCATAAGCAAGCCACTACAGTTGAGGTAATTTTTTAATTGGTGTTACATGTTTCAGCCTGATCCCAATTGCCAAGTTCAAAACTCGTAACGAAGAGCCTCTTCCACTACAACATGGTCGGCAATCTCATCACTCTCCTACTGGCTAATACTAGTGACCTATCATGTGCAGCTGCAGATAACTGATTAGTGTTAACATGGTAAAGAATTTTTAATGATCATCAATGAACTAGTCGGCTTGTAATTGTCAACTAACTTCATGCTTTCCCTTTCCCATTATTTCAACTTTGCTTTCGCCACAATACAAGGTGCTATATTAAAAGAAAAATAGGGAAAAAAATTGTGGCATCATTCAGAAAACGAAAATAGTAGACTTCGTGAGTGACGATAATTAAGGCAATTCGACAGCTCATAGAAAATCAATTGATTCCAACGATCAACAGATTGAAGTGGAGCGTAGATCATTATAGCTGCGTTTTAGAAACTATTAACGAAAGGTTTTTCGTAGCATTAATTCAGAAATTATTTTACTATGACCTCGCAACAGTTACCGCTCGTGTCCATTCATTTGTTTGCAAGTTCGAACCAGAAGAGCGCCTCGCTCCTGCCTCTCATGGAGCCCTCTAGAAAGCGTATGGCGGTCATGTAGACAACAACATGGAGTGGACCACACTGAAAAAATACGTGTCGCATATAGAAATGGCGCGCATGTCAAACACAGTCTCACCCAGTCCAGCTACAAAGCAGTCTATGAGGTGAGTGCCTCCTTGTGGCATAGGCAAGTCCTTTCACTCGAATCATTCCGTCACCTTTTCCTCCCCTCTACCAATCCAGAGCTTAGTAATGACACAACCTCCTTCCTTGGTCTTAGTCACAATCACCGAAAGCTTATAGGCCACCAAGACAAATGGTCAAGGTATTCCAGCCGCTAGCCAGAGATCACAAAATAGAGGCGTAACGAAAAACTTCAAGGACATATCTGTTCTAAAAATATGCAGCTGCAATATGACAACTTTAGATGCCTGACACTAGATTAGGAGTATTTCTAGTATCACCTTCACAGCCTTTAACTTTTTTTCTCGATAAGTGTTATTAGCAAGATAATTAGGCACGCACAGCTCACAAATTAGCATGCAAGCTTGGCTGCTTGCTATAAAAATAAACTTGCTGTAGAGAGTAACCAAATGTATTTTGTACAGCTAAAATTAGTATTTGCTTTGCTTAATCTGCTTCTAGCGCAAGTGAAGTACTCTTACCATTATAGAAGTCCTGAATTCGATGTCGTATCTGGTCATGGAAAAATCGTTCGTGACGGATGAGAATGAAAACGAAGATTACATCATGGTCAAAGCTGTAGAGCAAAGAATCAGATTAAAGTTAGATTAATTAGTCGCCAATTGTCAGACTGGGACGTTGCAAAGTTTTGGAGGGGTCTTCATATAGCACGTACGCACAGCGCCGGTTGCCGCTGGAGCATACTCATCCCGCTCATATCCGACTTTTCGCCCTGATCAGAACAGCGCCCCGCAAGTGATAAAACAGTCAATAGGATCGTTTACCAGGCTAAAGATTAATGGAAACTTACCTGAACAGATGAAAGGATGATTATTAACATAAAGGACCGCGCCGTACATGAATCGCTTCCGTACGTGCCTACCAATCCCGAATTTCATTCCGAAGAAAGCCAGATTCTAATCGATGTGATGAGACCTAAGAGGCGTGATTTAAGTGGGCGTATACGCCAGGATCTTCTATACCGCCTGCGATGGAACATCTTGGCCACCTTAGACGACGTCGAAATTGCAACTGGATCCGACGATAAGACAACCAACGTCCCGCTTTTCGGTCATCCCCTTGTGGATGAATTCCTCGCCCAACCACCGCTCAGCCGTATTGATCAGATCTGGATCATCGAGTGCCTAAACAAAAGAGACCGCGACTATGCTCCAGAGGATTATCGGTACAAGCCGCCAGCCGCTTTGATTATCAACAATGAGGATGATAGCCCTATCACACTTGGACAGTTTGTTACCCAGGTCCACAAATATCTCAATAGAAGAACTTAAGAAAGTCAAGGGTGAATTATATGGAAAGGATGTAACGCGGGAGGACGGCACCTAAGTCAGAAAATACACCTACGGACAGTCTTATCTTCCTCCAAATATCACATTCTTCTTTAGTCAGACTTATGCGGTAGCTGTTGACGAAACTGTGTGGATTAGTGTCAGAGGGTTTGCTGAAGGAGAATTCGGCCGTTCAACAGATGACTTTTGGACCACCTAATTGCAACAGGCTGGTCTCAATTAACAGGCACGCTAGATTTAACAACTGGATATCTAATTAGCACTACCCTTTACGCACCAATGGCGATCAAGTGCAACAATGACAATGACCCCCATGGATCTGAACAGAACTGGCAGGGTTTTATACATGGACTTTTAGGTGCTCATCCTGAAGCTAGGATAGTCGCAGACGGCAAGCGGGCCACTTCAAATACTCCTATCACGTTTAGATTTCATTACAACACTTACCCTATTATGCGGTCTGATGAACGGGTTTTGACTAAATTTAACATTGCAAACAACCAACAAGATATCGATCCAGGGACGCCACTCTGCCGCAGCGAGAATATTGAGTCACGTACGGCAATCGAATTTATACATGATGCTAATGGCAGCTTAGCGATTGAGATGACTAAAGGTGAAGCATAACAGGCTCGCGACCAAAAAAATTCGCCAAGAAATCAATCGAGTGAAAGACTTAGCTCTTAGCGAATCGAAACAACTTGTTGACTTTCTTGGAGTTGAAGAGAATATGTCAGGATCCGGAAACAAGACTGCAAACCCAGAATGGTACGTACTACTATAAACACTTCGCTTACCAACAGGCAACTCACTGATGCCTCTTTGATTCTACGTATCTAACTGCCGAAGATGTTGACTTGTTACTAAGTACTTATATTCTCCATACGCAGCAAGATCAAATCGGAGAGATCAATATTTTTGAGTGGAGCAGGCAAGTTATGCTTGAACAAATTGGATTAAAAAACTACACCAGATATACCACTTTGGCTAACAGGACTGCCGTAAAAGTTCGCAGGCATTCTCATTCAACGCAATCGAAGAGTTAGATTTCTCCTCACCGTCATGGTCTGCAAAAGCGTGTAGTTGGTCTAATTCAGTGTGGTCTTGGCCAGCCCTGCTTGGATAGGTAGTGCTGTAGCATGGATGGCAATTGTGGTTACAAGGAAGCTCAATATACACCCGAAAATTGCTCATCTAATTGTGATGCAAACGCTACGTATGGTGTCGATCCAGTGAATGGATTGACACAAAGTGGGTTCAAACTTTGCTGTTCCTTCTACGGGTGGTGTGGCACAGAGGATGTTCATTGCAAAGACCCAGAGCCTTTAGTGGGCAAGACGAAAGTCACAATGTGAAAAATTACTCTATTGAAAACTTTTAACACTTCATCAGACCACGTCAAAAGGAATATGGTTCCTGCGAGACCCAAGCCTTCACCTTCATGCGGCAAAGATTCAGGCACATAAAAAAGGCGTCGCATTGCATATTATCAAGGACCGAACACCCGAGAGGGCGTATGCGATAAATTCACACCCCGTCAAATAAGCACTCGTGGAAGTATGCACTTGCTATATGTATTCACCTTCTTTTGTCCTCAGACATTCGAGATGATGCCTATGCCTGTCGATGATGTACCTCTCTACGGCGAGTCCACGTCACTGAAGCGCAAAGGCCTTCAAATATGTATCTCAGTTGGTGGAGTAAGTGTCATGATGCCATATATATATAAGGTACTAAGTACTCACAGTGGTTTTTTAACGATCCCGGCACTCCGACGTGCAATACCTATAGCGGAATAGTTTCGAAACAGGTCAATTATCGCACCTTTATTCAGTCCCTTGTCAAGTTAATGCATACTTATGACTTCCAATGTGCAGATATTGACTGAGAGTACCTAGCTGTGGCTAGAAGCGGCTCCGCTGTCTATGAATGTATCGTATTCTCGGCTTTTCACTACCCTAACCGAGGCTGGCCGAAATTTCTTCAACGAATATGAGAAGAAGCGAGACGAAAATTAATACAACAATAAGGAGAACCTCTACGTCACCGTACTCTGCTTTAATAAATTCCAACGGTTTACAACCTATGGGTTTAATTTAGGGGCTACTGAGACTTCATATTAAGAAGTAGACGTTAACTTCGAGTTTAGGATTGCGAAAATATCGCTGCTGAAGTAGTTACCAAGAGTATGGCCGTATGTTCAGTAACGTCGACTATTACAATCCTTTTAAGTATATTTTCAACAACAAATACAATCCAGATCTCCTTACATGATATTACACCATGCTTGGCATGTGACAAGGAAAACTTGAATGATGCAAACGCTTACAATTGAGGTCATTCGCAAGACATCGTCAAAACCTATCTCCAAAACCATAATACCATGCTTAACCTCTGTTTATCATTCTCCTCTACTCAGGAAACAGCACTCTACTGCCAGTCAAATCAACAAGTCCTTTTGCTTTGGTCGCATCGTCACTCGTCTTCAACAGCACTCTTGCATCTTTCAAGTTGTAGTCATGGTGAATGCCAGTCAAGTCATCCACGCCAGCCATGGGAGAAAGCTTTGCATCTTGATAAAAGGGTCCGACGGCAACAAGGTAAGGGAGCAGATGCGCTCTCAATTCCTCAGATTTACATTGCTGGTATATTTGCAAAACTGAAGAGCATCATGTAAGGTACTGCAGAGGCGGTCAGTAGAGTTACTAGCATCAGTAGAACACTTATTCAGTAGTATTAAGGAGGCAAAAATCTCCTAAAAGGTTGGATTTGCCATGAATGTGAAGCTTCTGTCGTCTTCGAGGCCAGTCTTCGGTTTGCCTAGAAGACGAATCATACTGTCTGAAATGATCGAAAACTCTTGATGCATCGGGTAAATTTCCATTATTAAAACAAATCATGTGAGTTAATTGAGATTTTCAAGCCATTTTGTCCCTAGGAAATTACCTGGAACCTAGGCTTTATGATCTAAATTTTGCTCTATTTTATTACGTTTGTCATGCTCAAACATTACATAACCAGCAGTGACGCTGGGGGCAAAAAACTAAGTTCCGAACAGTCGAAATTATAGATGAACAGGGTGTACCATAAAACCAAACGTGGTGACTGTCTTATAATGTTGTTTGTAGTGTTCGGGAGGTGGTCAATTTCTTTTAATGTCATATTGGGTTGGAGTAGATATCATCAAATCAATTCTTGAACCGTAACAATAACGTACTTCTAAGTGTACTTGCCACAAATCGCAAGCTACATGCTAAACCGCTGCAAATTGACACGCCAACAGTGTGTTGTAAGGATATTACACGCAGGGTAATTGGGAAGTTTGGATCATCTACAGGCTTAATCATTCAAGGCTTCCTCAAGACCTTATAACGCAAGGAAAAAATTAGATCATGCGGCAGGGCAGATTCTTTCATCCATACGTTGTGCTCATGCGAATTAATAGAATCTGCAATCTGTTGAACAATAATGCTTGCAAATAAATGGCTTAAATAGGATCAATTTCCAATGTTCGAAAATTACGATAGAGGCATGCTTGTTCAACGAGCCAAATTTAAAACCAATACATATAGATCGCACATTAAATACTTTTCATGATATTTTAAATCTTGAGGTCCATCTTTTTATGCAAAGATGCATCCAGTCAAGATAAGTTTCATAATAGAGTCTCGTTGAAAAGTATTTGCTTCTCGAGATATGTAAGCTGCGATTTAAGTGCGAGAAATAAGCCACGAATACTTATTTCTATGATAATTTAGAGCTTTGAGGCTTCTCTAGGTAAAGCTGGTTCTCTAATACGCGATTCGGTTATACGAAGCTGCTCTGGAAACCATTCCTTCATCTGAATAAGAGCATCCTCTGACAGCATTTTTTGATAAACAAGTAGCATAATTCCAAGTGCTTTTCCAGATAGCCATGTGTGAACCATTCCTTCTCCAGAGAATCCTACTGCTGCCCACTCCGCAGCAAATGGGTGCTTTTCTGATGGTCTTTTGGTTAGACTCGAGGGTAACTTCCCCACCCAAGGAAAACCATCTGTAGAAAAGCCCATGATTCCGGTCCACATACTCTTGACACCTGATGATTTTCCCCAGTTCTCTCGACCAAAAACATTTGGTAATGCACCACTAAGATGAATGTCGGCATGGAGATCTATGGCATCGTCGTCGGAAATTCCAATCTCTTCTATGCCATGCCCACTCATTGCTACCAGACCTCCGCCAAGCATCATTTCACTATCTGAACTTGAATTCTCAGTAGCGGACGGTAATTGGGTCAGGTAGTCGAAACCCTCCTTGTAATTGAAAAGCCACGAATGCTTCAAAGCTTGGTTCTTGAATGTACGCCCCGGCCCTTGAGCACTCATTTGACCACGGAGAGGAACGACTCGTCCACGGAATCCTTGAACAAGATGACTAATGTACGCATTGGTACAATGAACTACTTGGCGAGCACGAAGGGTACCTCGATGCGTAACTACAGAGTAAGGGTACGAATCTTTGGTTGGGTCTTCTTCCTGTGTGAAAAGGATTTCTTTCACAGGTGTGTTTGTCTCGATGGTAAATGATAACGGAAAATCACGCCGAAGTTCTTCGAAAAGAGACGTAACAAGTCGGTACGGCCATACAGCACCAGCAGGACCCGTGATAACACCAACTGCGTGCTTGGAAAGTTGGAACTTCTGAAGTCATATCAGCTACAATCCACAAAGTAATGTAAGAGAAATCTAGGGCGCCTGACTAACCGTGGTTAAAGTTTCTCCTACATGAGAAGCATAATGCTCTGCCATATGAGGCAAATCGTTCTTGAAGGCATTCAAACTGTCCAATGCTTCATGAAAGCTCTCTTCGTCAAAGTATACAGACACGTATTGAACATGCCGGAATTGACTGAATGAACGTAATTCAGGCCTGCTTGATAAAAGCGCTTCGATTTCCGATAAGTGCGCTAAACGAAATTCCGTAATCTTTTTTGCGTCGTCCAGTCCCAGTTCTTGTTTCAGCTCCATATATTCTAAAGCCGTTTCGAGAAGGTGGCCTCCATTTCGACCTGTAGCGCCACTGCAGATGTCTCGAGCCTCAAGTACGACGATAGATGGAGCAACGACTCCCTGCTCTTTTACAGTTTGTAGTAATGTCCACGCTGTTGAAAGAGCTGTAATACCAGATCCGAGGATAACAATATCTGCATTATTGGGTAATGCTGTTGATTGAATTCGAGAGAGGACAGGGTGTGGTTCGCGAAGCCAAAATGATGGATTGCTCTCTTTCGTCACAGGCACACCAGGACTGCGATGCGTGCGATCAAGAGCGGCTTGTCGCGCCCCGTTCGACACACCATTTCTGGCGAGGATCTTTCTTATTAGAGGCATTACGTGTCTGGTTTTGAATCGCTCTCCTAAGAAACGTCTATGATGTGACTACAAAGAGAGCTGTAGTTGAGGCAGGTGAAGACACTGAGGAGTTTTAAGACTTACCGACTCAACTGCCGCACAATCTGATATTGCCGAAAAGTTGTTGAAAGGGTAGAGTGTCATAGAGAGTAAATTACCCCGTCATACAACGTTCACGCCAATTCGTTGACTGTACAAAGGAACTGCCAATCAGCGCCTATCTGCCACCATCGCTGGATCTGTGCCGCGGCCAGAAGATTGGAATGGTTTCAATGTGTAACATTGTGTAGTTCAGCAACTCAAGTCAGCCCGAAGATCGGGTTGTGGGAGATGCAGTTGAATGAGGTTAGAGGCGCATATGACTGCTGAATTGGGGTTAGCAGAGCCGATGACCCTTCAGACCAGTCTCGCGTACTGCTTGTAAGAGAAAGAATGCATAGAGATGCTGGATAAGGAATGTAAGCATGCATATAAATTCACCACTTTGATTAATATCATCCTTATCATTGCTGCTTTATTGAACGTAACATCAAACGACTCGCTACACAATGCCACCACAAACGCCTTCCGGCACCGCAGAGGTCGATATTCTCTCCTTTGGGAAGTTGAAGGGCCTTTTGTATCCGAGTGGTACGCGTCAATTTTGCGGCATACCGTATGCACGACTAAGCAAACGATGGACGCGATCAAGTCTTGCCACTTCCCTCGAGGGAGCTTATCATGATGGAACTCAACACGGGTAAGAACCTCGAATAATCGCTCTTACAGCTTTAGCAAGTTTGACTAAGGTGGCTGAATAGGCCAATATGTCCTCCCCCGACTGAATTTAGCGGAGGATCAGATCCAATGGTTCCAGTTCCTTGGTTTTCTCACTTCAAAACTCCAGTCGAAGATGACTTAAATTGTTTGAACCTGAATATTGTCCTTCCGCCGGGAAAACACGATAAACCACTTCCGGTCATGGTCTGGATTCATGGAGGATCTTTCTTATTCGGATCCTCCACAGTTCCGACATACGACATGGTCAATCTTGTGACGTATTCTGAAACGATTGGACAGCCGGTTATCGGTGTTAGTATCAACTACCGTGTTGGTATCTTTGGATTTCTTGCTTCCGAGTCGATCAGGGATGATCTGGCTCATGATGGGCTCTCCGGTGCGGGGAATTTCGGTCTCACAGATCAGCAGACTGCATTGAAGTGGGTACAGCAATACATCACTGCAGTAGGCGGTGACCCTCATAACATTACCATTTTTGGAGAATCAGCTGGTGGTATGTCTGTCGCTCATCAGGTATGGGCTGCAAATCCGGCAAAATTCGAGCGTGCAATCAGCATGTCTGGTACATTAAACACTATTCCTGTCTGGCCACTGGAACAGCACGAGCGCCGTTATCAAGCACTCCTTTCTCATTGCAAGATTTCGGCTAGCTCATCATCGAAGATTTCTTTGGAAAGCCTCAGGCTTGTTCCTCAGAAAGAAATTGCAGCTGCCACTTGCGCTATTGAGGGGTCCTTTTTCATAACGGCAAACCCTTGCGACGACGGATGGTTTCACTCTCATTCCCCGTCAGTAAGCGCAATACCGTCACCACCAGGTTGGTTGCAATCGTATATGATTGGTGACGTCAAGGATGAAGGCATGATATTCCGCGGAAGTCTAGATGATCAAAGCTATGCATCCATATCCTCTCACTTCTCGAGATTCATGACTAGCGATCAAGCCCTGGAAATTTTGAGTCTTTACAATATCAATCCCGACCTGCCACATGATCAATTGGAGAAGATTTTCGAAGAAATGGCCGGCGATGGAATATTCAGAATCCAAACACAGTTACACGCGCAAGCATCTCAAGTCAAGCAGACGTTCACATACCACGTGGACCAGGTTTCTACGCTAGATAATCCCCTCAAGGGTCTCGCGTACCATGCCATTGAGCTCCTCTACATATTTATGAACATGGAAGAAGACATGTCGCTCGCGCAGAAAGAGCTTTCACACGCCATGGCAGCAGATTACATCACGTTTGCGCATGGTAATTCTCCTTGGGAAGAAGCTAGCAAGGGTAAAACGATGGTGTACGGACCTGATAGTGCGCGATGTGTAAAAACAGAAGGAGAAGACGAAGCCGTTAGAAAGTGCGCCCGTATGGAGAAAATCCGGGGTATGGGTCTACTTTCCCAATGGGTCGAGGCCTTGGACTACATTGTGAATAAACGATGGTTGCTTGGTTGCGCCGCTAGTGAGAAATAGGAAAGAGCATGCGACATGGGAGACGGGCCGGGACGGGACAATCTAGCAGATAATGAGACACTAGCTTAGTGTATTGAAATGTGCATACCTTAAATACTTTAAATGCTATCAGTTGTACTCCTAATCAATATCTTTTGCTTGGAACCTACGAATCGAAAACCATGTCAGCCAATCTTTCACCAGGCAACAGCCTGACGCCCCAAGCGCCGCCGATGAGACTGCCGCATCTGGAGCATGAATATCGCTTGATAGCGGAAATGGGCGATGAATACGAAATCCCAAAGATCCATGGCACTGGCTTATCTCGTTCAGTAAGCATGATAGCTGGTGGCACGATTGAAGGTCCCCGCATCAAGGGGAAGGTCCTTCCGAATAGCGGTGCGGATTGGGCAACCAGAGTTCACTCCGAGAAGGTAAATATAGTTTTATCATACTCATAATGTGCGAATGCTGATGATTGTAATCTAGATATTTTTTAAACTAGATGCTCGCTACACTGTTCTCACTGATGATGGACATCACATCTTGATCAACGCAAAGGGTGTATTCGGCTTAGGGCCTGGAGTCCCTGATCCGGGCAAGGAGGAACCAACTTGCACTCAGGATGAGGTGGAATATTTCTCGCATTTGACTTATGAGGCCCCCGGAGATAGTCCGTACAACTGGCTCAATAGTGTTGTTGCCGTGGGGGTCATGATAATGTGGGAGAATAAGGTAGTTATTGATTCGTACCGGCTTACCAATTTCCCTGGGAAGGATGCTGAAGGCGTGTATGTCGGAAGATAGAGATCAAATAACTTAAAGATGGAAAAATAAAGAAACGATGGATAACAGATGCATTTGCTCCATTTCATCGAGTTTCGACAATATGCATGACCAGAAATATGACGTTTGTCACCCATTTCTTATGTGTAGGTCACAAAGTAAAACTTTGCTTCTATTACGGTAATTTCCCATCATATACAATTTACGAAAGCGTGCAATTCATCAACTAGCTATATCCTTGAATTCATTATATACCATCTCTTGCATCAATTCATGAATGTCAGTTTCGGGTGGGCGCAAGACTACCTTGTTTCTCCAACAGACTGTAGTATCTTGGACCAAATGCAGCTCGCATGCGCTTCCCCCAAATAATAAATGGAACGAAGGTCATACTGATTGCCAAGGAGACAAAGCCAAGAATCAGGAACACATTTGTCAAGCCCATGTTGTTAAGCCAAGGGATAATAACAAACGGAAGAGGAATACCAATGGCATTTCGGACGAATGTGACAGCGACAAAAGCCTCGGCAGTGAACTTTGCCATTATTAGTAAGTTGCAGGTTTGCTGAAACGACTTAATGTCGAAGTGGGATATACATACTGGTCGATACGCATCTATGACTAGTGTTAACGCAGCGTCACCTCCAGCTCCGAGACCAAATCCAAAGAAGGCAGCACCGATGCTGGGGTAAATCCAATGCATACCCTAAGGCGAATGATGATTAGTCTCATAGAACAGCTGATATCTCAATCAATGATGTGACGTTCACCTTATCAGTCGTGATCCCAAACATGATCTGGCCTCCAGCCATGAGGAGAGCTGGTGGAAGCAAGAGGTAGAGTCTCATCTCAGGCTCGTAATAGCCCTTGTTTCTTTTCGCCAGCCATTTGACGGACAGATCGCTCAGAACCCCCGTATAGAAGCTGCCGATCAAATTCCCTATAAAGGGACCAAGATTCATATAGCCGATTCCTGCTGTAGAAAAGTTGTATGGTGGATCATAGAACACAACAGAAATGATGGTGGCTTGAACCATGAGGCAGGAAACCCCTAAAGCGTACTGAATTGCGGCGAAAAGAACGTGGGGGAAGGCGATGATGTACATGGGGAAGTAAGTCAGTTTCCAGAGAGACTCTGACGAGGGCGTGATCCATCGAAGGCGTTGTCGGTATGACTTGAGAGGAACGGCCGGTGTGGGAGCGCTGATTGTGTGGGCAAGTCCTAACGCCTCGGGGTCTTTCTTTGTATCGATATCGATGTTTACTTTTCCAGGAACATCATCCGATACGGAGGATGGATGACTAACTCTCCCCTGAATGGTGGGCAGGTATTTCGTCTCTTCGTATCCAAATAAAAAGATCACGAAGAGAATGGTCAAGGAGATGGCCAACGCCTTGTAAGAAGCTCGCCAGCCTTGCCCGTTTGCCTGCAAACCTGCTAACATGGGAGTCAAGAAGCTTCCACTCATGACAGCCGTGAGATACACCGCATTCATTGTACCTCTCTGATGAATGAAGAACATGTCTGAGACGGTGACCTGTACGATGGCTTCGTTTGTCGCTCCTGCCAATCCATACAAGAGATTTGTGACAAAGAGCTCTCCTAGTGTTTGCTGGTACGCGGACCACCATGACACAACAGCCATGACTAGAGTCGACAGCACGTACGTGGAGCGGCGCCCGAACTTCTTCGTAAAGGGCAGAAAAAAGATGCAACCGACAGCAAGCCCCGCGGCATTTGCTGATTGTGCGTTGTTGAGCTTCTGAAAGCTGAGCTCCATATCGTCGGACATTTGCTGCCAAAAGATAGGCTGAATTGATAACCTAGTACCCATTAGTGAAGCTCGTACGACATGAAGGCAACAGTTTTTCTGTGGAGGTTACTTACGCTGTGAAAACCGCTATAGTTTGAGCCGACACAAGCGTGTAGTTGAGAGTCTTGCGCCAAGCAGACCAATTCTAGAATCACCATTTAGCTGTGTATGGAATCTGCCCATTCGATGTTCACGTACAAGGGGGTCGTTGGCATCATCAGAAGGAGTGGGAGAGAGCACAAGTGTTTCGGAATCGTTTTCATCTTTGAATTCGCGTTAGCTGCCAAACTATCATAGTTGCGTTGCTTCAACCGACGCACACTGGACAAGAAGAACATCTCCGGGGGGGCGAGACACGAGGGTTTCCTCAGTTGCCATGGTGGAAAATACCCCAGACTCAGGGGATGGCTTAAACTAAATTAGATGCGGGTGGATTAAATATGTAGTTCGGTGTCAGCCGCAAAGCGCTGGAGGGGTCGATACACATATCGATTTGACATAGCGTATGCGCCATCTTCACGTATCTAGTCACGATCGCGTGGGTCTAAGGGGTGTGTGCATCGTGCGGGCGTTTTAGTTTCGGCCAAATTGAGATGGGCAGCTGTATGCGCCGGCGCAAACACTTTCCTAAAGCGTCCTAGGCCAAGAAACGTCGAAGACGAGGCCATCATGATGCCGCGTGCAAGGGTCCCTTTGTTGTAAGAATTGAAGTATAAATACAAGACTTGATCAAAATACTTTGTCGCATTGGTAGCTGCTGGAAAATGGGGTTCTTCAAGGTCCGCGCAAGTAAGTCTTTGAATTTGTACTAGAATCTAGGCGGAAACTGAGCGGTGGTTTAGCGGACAAGCGATCTGTTGAGGCAGCCGCGACCACAATTTCTCTAGCGTATTAATCTCCAATCCATGAACAAATTCAACTGCTGATGTTTTACAAGATTTTCTGAAGATCCTCTCATAAAATGGCTACGGCCGGGCGCAACGCCGTGGGCCCATCTGGAACAGCAGACTAGATCCTGGCAGCACCGGAGAGTGCAGAGAGCGTGCGTGGAAAATTTTGTTTTCGCCATGAGCCAAACACTGGACAATGCCGATTCCAGGGATAGCGAAACAGCTACATTTCCTGTGGTTGGGATTCTCTGCCCTCCAACGAGCTGGCAACGCTCCCTGAAATCTATTCCCTCCCAACTCCGACTCTCCATACTCGATACTCTTTGGCCTGTTGCAGACAGTGCTGACATGCAGGTCTGTTGTATTTCCATACTCCTGAGCGTTGACTCACATCGCAACAGCGCTGCCATATCATGTATACAAATTATGACAACCAAAAGCGATTGCTTCGGGCCGTTACAAGTCTCCCAGCTTGGTACATTGAAGTAATTGCTGTTGATCCATCTCACCAGGGGATGAAACTAGGCTCCAAGATGTTGCAGCAGCTCATAGCAGAATGTCCGTCAGAAGCACTAATTTTCCTTGAATGCACAGATCAGACAAACGTTGGATTCTACGAGAAGTTTGGGTTTCGCGTTTTCAGCCAAACCACTTTGAAAGATAGTGTTGAGGATGCAGTAGTTGGAGTGGACCTGTGGCTGATGGTCAAAATGCAATCGAAATGAATCCTAATGATTGTTAAAATGTCTTCAGCTAGAACAGGGCGATTTCCATGCGTCTTTGCCTCACGGCTGCATCGATATCAAATGACATGTCGCCTTGCTGCTGAGCTTCTGCAACAACTTCTAACAAGACTTGTACATTCTTGCTCCGCTCTGGAGCGAGAATGTTGTCTCGGTACCGGTCAACGGCAACCTTCCAATTCGGATAACTGTTCAGTATATCAAACTCCATGCTGGCGACAAACCACGGATACAAGGTGCCGCTAGCAACAAGCAGGTGTGAGTTCTCTTGTTGCTCTAGACCAAGTCTAAGCGCTTCAAGGGAGCTCAATAACCGAAATAAGAGTTGTGTCGAAGTTGGCAACATCACGCCCATCGGCGGACCACGGGCATCTGCCATCGATTTATTCCACCGGCGGCGATGATCCAGCATAGCAGCAAATCGCCAAGCGTCCCAAAAATGACACTGCATGAAATCTCCGATATCGCCACCCCAGACCCACAGCTGCATCTCGGCCGTCGCTTCCCCAATTCGGCAACTTATATCCAGGAGAGTGCGAGGTAATCCAGAGACAGGCTCGATGCCGTGAAAGTCGCAGTCTGTCCACATGTTTTGAATCTTGCGAAGTCGTTTCCAGAAGCCTAGAGACGCAGTGTTTCTCCCAAGAACCATGTTGGGCAAGTCCATCACACCAATGACTTCCAGGCAGTGACGGGTGAATATGTCAGATTCAATCCGAAGATTTTGCAAGTCGCCGTGCAAGTTGTAGAAATCTGCCATGCACAACAAGTGGTTTGTCCATCGAATGCCTTGTGAGAGCTAGGCATTGTCAGCAATTCTTGCCAACGGACAAAATTTCAAGGAAGATCGTACGGAAAGAGTACATATAAGTAGGCCAGCCCCAAGAGTTGGTCCCCTAATGACACCGTCGGACCCTAGAAGCTCGACCTGAAACATCTGCAGTGCGCGCTCAAACTGCTGGTGGAACTCAAGTGACATTCCAACTTCTATCAGTATTTGGATATTGGCACAGGCTACCAGTAATGCTAATGAATGCTGTGCCGCTTCTGCCATGGCTGGTTTGATCCATTCGTATGTGGTAGTGCTGTAGAGGGTATGAATGCCAGATGTGACAACTTTGCTTTCATTAGCTGGATTATGTGGATAGAGGACCCCTGGACGTAAACACACATCTGTCGAAAGCCTCTAATTCGATATTGTCATCTTTAGCTGCAATAGGGTGCGTCTCCAAGTCGTTCGCAGCAATATGTATGTCCACCGTCTTTTCCTCACTCTCAGGAGAGTCGTTTCCCATTGGAACCATAGTGTTGGCTGAGGAGATTGCTGGCGCATTGCGATGATTCCATCGAAGGTTTACTTTGTAGCCACCACATGCGATTCCTCTGGCCTGGCAGGCGCGACAACTCGGTCGCGTCTCATCACACTTTCTCTTTCGTTTCTTACAGGTATGACACCCTTGGCGAGATCGCTGAAAAGACATTGTAGCATGGCATCAAGTGTGAAAAGTGTTTTAAGGGGCCAGCAAGGGCGCTGTAGGCACGACTGTCTAAAAGCGGGGTCATCCATGTTATCGGTAAAAGGCTGCGGTTAGGGAGCGATCCTTATCTCATTAGCACCGGAAACAAAAAGTCAGGCGTGCCATCGCCAAGGTTCTTGCCGAGGTCACATGTTGGCGCTGAAGTCCTTCCAAAAACGACGCGTCACTTTCGCGTTAGGTTCTGGATGTTTGGGTTCGGCGCATGAATAAATTTTGCCATCACGCGTCACTACAAAGTGGGTTTTGCAGAACGAGCTGAGATGGGGAAAGAAGAGGGTAGGATTGGACTAGAGTAGTGGAGAATCACGACTATCTTGTTGCGGGCCCACCACCTTTGAGTTACTATAGAAGATGGTGCACGCTGAGTCTGCGGCTAATCCCGCAGCTGATCAGTGTGTGGCGCCTCCATAGCGACCACTGCGAGCATAATTCGCCCGATTTGCCCCAGAGCGATAAAACAGCAGCGTCAGAATATGCTTATCTAAAATCGCAGACTGTAGACGTCATCACTGCCGTAAATGCTAATTGAGTCGCTGCTGTAGAAACCTCGAATCACAAGTATAGCTAGTTAGAATGACCCACTGTAGGGACATTGGGGAACATCACTCGCCATAATACCACACTTACCAAACTATGATCACGCAATATTCCCATCTACAACATAATTAGTTAGGTACCATGCAACTCAATCTGTTCGCAGTGGTGGCTATAAAAGCGCCACCAGCTGATTGGTTACGGTGTTTAGCCTTACACTAACCATCGCACACAAGCAATTCTGTAATCTGCATGAGACAGGTAGTACGCTCAATGACACTTTACCCTGCTTCCTCTCTTTTGCTTATGTACTCATTATATTCACAAATCTCATCCTCTTCCTTCTTGCCTTTCTGCAACCTCAATCCCCATTGTCATGTTTCGCTATGCATTCCTTGGCAAAGTCCATATTCCGTGTAACTCTCAAGACCAAACTCACAGTGACCTGGCAAACATATCACCCCAACTAGGGCAGCTCTTGTAATCGTGGATCACGGTCTCGCATTGTATGGCATACAGCCTCTGTGACCCCCGCCTCGTTGAGCTGTGGCCCAACTGCATCTGCCTCACTTATGAGTACGCCAGCTGCTGTGAGCTCAGAACTCTCCTCGATCGTCACGCGCTCTGGGACAAAAGAAGCATCAGCGTTGTGCTTTTTTCTTTTCCCGATAAAAACGCCAGCAGAGATCAGCACTATACTCCCAGCAATAGCACCGATCACAATCCCCGCGACTGCACCTCCGGAAAGTGTCGGAGACTTGTTGGAATACACGGCGCCGGATGCTGGCGAGATTGTAGGAGACGTAAAGACGTCAGATTGATTGATAGTCCCACCAAACTTGGCAGCAACCATCTTGGGTAGGCTTGTGCAGCAGCTATTCGAATTCCCACAGCACCATGCTGTTGAGTTTGGTTGACCGTTGCACGGTGTCATTTGAATGTTACCATCGTCAATCTGGTCACATAGGCGTCAGCTAATCATAATTCTTGTGCTAATAGGTCGATCACTGTGTATCTTACCCCGTCTGTGCAAACATTGAGGCACTTTCCACTCCTCCAGTCCTTTTCAGCGCAATCTTCTCTCCAGTACTGAACTCCTTCAGTGTTGTCTGAATTTGCAAAACGGTTTCTGCAGATGCCGTTTTCGAGACACTCGTCTCTTGTGTGAACACTTCCAGCGTAAGTTCCTGGTTCAGGGAGGCGGTCAACTGCGCAGCAGATGTTGTACAAAGGATTCGAGGTGTCATTACTGCAGCGATTGTGGTAGAGGGCTGTGGTTGCGGAGCCATTAGGATGGAAGCATTTCGCAAATATGGGGTCGAGAAGTTGAGTAAGAGAGAAAGAGAACAAAATGATTGTACTCTGAGAAAGAAAATTTAGCATTTTTTATGAAATGAAACGAATCAACGAAAAATCAAAGAATGTAGCTTCTTGACTGTTTGTTTCTATATCAGATTAAGCGTAAGTGGTGTACGCTAATAAAAAGGCCGACTTTCATGCTGCTGTGGGTAGAAGCTTTATATTGTTGACTCGCAGGTGGGATTATGTGTGCAAATAGAGATTCCCATCTTTACTATATCAATCAGTCGACAAGGCTGAAACATGCCAAATCTTCACATGTTAGACGCCCAAATCTCTTGTCTGCCCATTTAAAACATAGATAACTCCCTAGCCTAGCCCCCACCTGCTCCGTTGCACAGGCTGCTGTAACATGCTAGGTTGGTTGAGTGAGACAAATCTGAGGTCAGATTGCTAGCCACCAATCAAAAGCATATTCAGTCATATAAATTGTCGCAAGCATCCGTTGGTAAATGAATAGTTTGAACGAATGAAATACCAATTTCGTTGAAAAGGAGTTACCACAACCTCGTATGGTTTTCCTTTTTGTAAACTCAAATAATCTATGTCCTAGAATTACTTCGCTTTTTGAAGAACGTACTGTCACACTGCTCAATAACAAAAATATCCAAGTACCCAACAAGAGTTTCCAATTCATTTCAGTAATGGAGTATTAGTTACACGGATAAAATTTCAATTTTTCACGTTATTCTTGAATATCTACTGCAGCCTTGCGCTTAATTGAGGTTTACGCCGACTCGGACCAAAATCAAGTCCCCCATCTCAAAGTGGTTGTCAATAATACTGACTGTTATCCCTCGACGTTAAGCATAGCTATATGTCATTTTGTGAAAGAAGCTATGTACGTACGGCTCATTTCAAACCTTTAATTCTAGGTAATTTGCGGTAATCTATTATCCACGTTTCAAGTCACTAGTCTCATTGTAGTTGAGCTGTAACCTGAGACCCTTCATCCTAAGAGAATCATTTTTTTCAAAGAAGAAATAGATTAGCATTTTACATAAACAGGCCTATGGAATTAAGTTAACGCGAAGAAAATACAACCTGTTTGATTCGAAACCAATACTAACATTGCCTCAGTTGGCTTATTAAACATGAAATCGCGCTTTTTAGAGATAAGGAGGATGAGAAAAGAGTACAAGCTTTTGGATCTGCATTCCTTGTCTTACCAATAAAACTTGTTCAGCTAGATGATTCACTAGCTTCAAAGAATAAAATCGTCGTCGGTACTGCTTCACCTAGGGATTTGGTCAAACTCCATCAATAACAATGCCTCCCAACGAAAAAGCAATCCAGATTGCTGTTAGTAGACCAAGCTTAGGGGGACAATATCTGTATTCAGTTAGTTTGCTGATGTTTGAGGAAAGATTGCAAAACAAAACTTACCTCTCCGAAACCAGATTGACGAAACCAATCCAGAAAATCCATTGCGAAGCCCATACAAGAGCCATGCTTAACTTTGCAAGCGTGTATTGATCTTTTCGCTCACTCTGGTTGATTTGGCTAGGTCGGCTTGCAGCAAAGATTGTGCCATAAGTTGCGTAAGTCCTGCCTCCATTACTCATCAACGGTGTTCGGTCCATCTTGCCCGTGAGGTGTGCCCAATAACAGAGGAGATCATCGTTCAATTGGTTGCACCGTTCATTTATAGGGGTAACCAGTTCTGCCACGTACCCTGTCTCCGTGTGCCTGCTACTTTGTATTGTCTCTAAACCGGACCCACTGTATCCTGAAAAAGTATCCATCTCCCACGTCATCCTCAACAACTGTGGGAGAGTTATACAAATGGCAATGAGCCACATCAGAGCTCCTGCATACATCAAAGTCGCCGATAGTTCGTTTTCCGCTCCTTGCAAAGCTCCGAAGTAGAAGTCGTGTTCTAGGCCGTAGTAAATTGTTACGATCATGTAGTATAGTGACCAAGCCTGGAGGATTATCTCGGCGAGTAGAGACGAAGCAGTTGCAGAAAAATCAGTCGCCTCAAATGGCTGCGCACTAAGAAGCAATACCGAAGTCCATCCTAGTCGGGGTATCAGACACCAGAGAAGCATCAATTGAAAGATGGGTACTTCTCCATATCCAAATGATTTCTGAACAAGGTACGCGTTGCAAAGGTTTGCTATAAGTTGGAGAGCGGCGGTTGCGATTCCAGTGACAATCCAGTGGTACGTTCGTTGGTGTGTTGAGAAGCTGCATGTGACACTGTGCACAGCCAATCTCTGGTTCAGAAGTGCGGCAAAAAGAGCAACTGCGTTGATGAGCGCAAAGCTTCCGAGCTTCCAATTATTTGATGGGCATCTTTCCGTTTGCTTGCCGAATTCTGGATGAGTGATGGGATCGTGATACGAGCCATGCGATGGCTTGACAGCCCATTGCCACGGTATCATTTCGAAAGTAGTTGGGACGGGCAATCTACGCTCATCGTCTGGCAAACCATGCCAATCTGTGAGTGATCCACAAAGACTATACAGCCATTTGACATAAGAAATGCGGGTTTCCATACTATCGCATGATGTCCCACAGGAATTGTAGTTGATCTTGCGACATAAGCAAGCCCTGCTAAATGCCCGCTCGACATTGCAGTAACCGCTAGAGTCAATCTCACAAGCATCTGTAGCACACCTCTTAGTAAGTTCTGCTAATAGCATTGGTATACCTGCAACGCCAACTGGCCACTGCAAATTTTTAGCGGGGATAAAATCAGATCCTGTGAACTTGAGCTTGCGTGTCCAGTGTTTAGGAAGAGATGCTGGCCCGCAAGTCGCAATTATCCACGACCTTTCCCTCGTCAAGTCTATCATTCTCCGTCCAGGGCATGGCTCATTATCCAGATTCAAGGCAAAGGCACTGCAGAAGCAGGCTATATCAAGGTAGTTGTCGTCCCTAATGTTGTAATGAGTGACATTGTAGCCAACGACTTCAAAATCTAGGGCGACGATAGATCGAAGCGATTCGCGATATTCCCAAGGACGGGCTACGTTGCCTGTGTGTTGAGTGGCGCCCAGAAAGCTGCATGACGTTATTATCCTATGGAATGGTTCCATCGACTGGGCAGAGTTCGAATCTGTTAGACAAGTCGGCGCGTTGTTAATTATGTCGACGGTCGTGAAGCCCTCGGCCAGAGAAGCTGGTGAGAGGCTGTCCAACCCATTGGTGTCGCCAACATTGACAAGCCACGTTCGGCCGGTGACGCTACGAATCCACTGATATAATTGCGCTTTTGCAAGGACTGATCTACTGCAGTACACGAAATAGCTTCCGAGTGTAGTAGGTGAGAATTCTGTGCTGAGGCAGTTGAGTTGCGTCAGCCATTGGTGGTGTGTACAAATAACTCCAAAGTGTCTGGTGCATCGTCTTGAAGTGCATTTGGTCATGGCATTCAACCAGACAGACTGATCCTGTTGAGCAACACATTGAGGCATGGACGGCAGGTCTTCCGGATTGACCCAGCCACCGCGATTGTCTTGAGGCACCACAGTGAGTTCATTCTCATTGAAACCAGCGGTGATAGCCTGGGCTATTTCTGCATCTTTGTTGGCATCGATCATGTCAAAGCTGTTGACAGAGGCGTACCTTGCGCACCTGCCCCACCGACCCTCGCGGCTAGCAGTACAAGACACGCGCTCAAAATCTTCATACTGTCAGTGGGAGTGATGGAGAAGGTAGCGTATGCTAATTGAGAAGACGCGAGAGTGGGGTAGACAGGCACGCCGTCCAGCGCTAATAGCAAAAGCTATGCGGCCCGCGCCAGCTGCGCCGGGAACTTGGCATGCCTAACCTAACGCTCACTCGTGTCAGAGCGCTTGCCGTGTTCACGTGCCAATATTAAGGTTGCCTTAAAAAATAAATTTTTGAGCTCTTGCTATTTGTTGCAACCTATGGCCGATAACTGTAGGGTTGGCAGGGAGAAGATCCAAACACCGCGTCGGGCAGGCTTCTCAGGTAAAACCAAGTACTCTGGATGTCGAGAAGAAGGCTCCTCTGACTGTGTTGAGATGCTTATCAGTTAGTTATGCACGTCAGACTCTACAAAACAAATCTGCTCCACTGTTTTTTTTCAGCTAACAGTGCTCCGGTCCAAGAGTGAAGTCGTTGCGAGGGTTTTCCATGGCAGCAGCCCGGCTGGAGGACATGTTGCTTGTTGATGTTGACCCCACAATCTACGAGGACGCAAGTCTCAGAAGTCACCATCGCCATCGACGACATATTTTCCTTGCCTGCAGCATATGGAACAACGAAGCGTACAACATGTGGAAATAGCGAAGCAAGTGAACATCATCATACCTTACTGCACAGCTCTGTGCCTTCAATTGGCTATGACATCAGCACCAATAGTTGTCAGCCCACACCCCCCAGCAAGCGCACAGCCAGTGGGCGGAGCGTGATACTTCGTCCTACGTGGCGATGGTTTTTCCATTGACAACAGTGAGAAGGAATGAGTACTCATTGATTATGAAGATTTTGATTCAGCGTACAGTGCACTTGTGACCAATTTTTATAGTGATGAAACTCGACACCATCAAAAAACTGGCTGATATTTTGTTCAATTTGATTGGGTTTAACCTGATCTAGGTATGCATTGTACTGTAAAAAATCTTACAAAAGTGCGATTTTTTAAATCAACGAACTGCTTCAAAACAAATTACAAATGTCATGAATAGCGATTGAATTGATGGATACTTAGTTGGAAAGGCTGTTGGAGCGTCTACACAATTATCCGGCGTCGCGTGCGCACAGACGCTGGTCATCATGTCAGGAGTGAGGCAAAAGCCCCGCTCTGTGCTCGTACTTGTCTTCCCACCCGTTTGCCTGCAAAATAACGACCACCGTATTTCATAATCGAGTCTTTGCTAAGAACATTTACACTTCTTCTAACTCGATGGAGCTGTTCAATTTACCGTCCGTGCTAGACCCAATATTCCCTGATGGGTACGAGGCGAAACTTTGGCCTAGCCGTCTACTTCATGTGTCGACTATGACATCAATTGAGAGAGAAGGCGAAAACACGTATCAGGGGATTGTTGCACCAGATTACAATATCGTTTCGTATACTTGGGGTAGATTCGCAATCCCTCGTGGGCCTGTCATTGAAATCAAGAATGTGTCTTGGCCAGTACCATCAATCAACCCCAAATGCTTCACTGTTCAAGAATTTCGAAATTTGATAATCGAAGTCGGCAACGGCGTTGAATTCATCTGGCTTGACGTAGCCTGTATTGATCAGTGCAATTATCCAATAAAGATGATGGAAATTGGAAGACAGGCAGGCATATTTAACAATGCAAAAGATTCATTCATTTGGCTTCATGGGATCAGAACGGAACCCCTTCGAAGGATATGTGATCGATTTTCAGAAATTCTTAACCGGCTAGACGGCGAAGCAACGTATACCATCGACTTTGGTGGCGATTCGAGTTTGGCATTCACAGCGAACTACCGTGACGAGTATGAGGAGTCAGAGAATGAAGACGTGGAATGGAAAGGAAATCCTATTCCATCTTGCTTGGGAGATATTAACTGGTGCCAAGAAATTGAGGACATACTTCTTGAGCTCGCATTAGATCCTTGGTTCTCTTCGCTCTGGACATTGCAGGAATCATATCTTTGCGCGAATGCCTTGCTGTTATCCCGTAGTGCATCCCAGATTACACGTCAAGGATTTACGAACGTTACCCTGCAGTTTTTGCTACACAAGATGGGTGATTTGGATGTTCACCTAACAAGAATTCTCAGTCCTACGGATCCAATTGACAATACTGACGTAATAGCCGCGATACCATCGCTAAAAAGAATTTGGCTGCTGCTCAAAAAAATCGGACTCGATGCTCACGCCAACCCAAACGCATTGTACTGTTCTACACATTTTCGCGTTTCATCGAACCCTGAAGATCGTATATACGGGATCATGCAGGTTTTCGGCCTCCGCCTTGGTGGTGCTTCTGATCCTTCGCGTTCTTTTACACTTGGAGAACTAGAAAAGCAATTCGCTTTCGGTATCAACGCACATTCTCCGGTATGGGGTCAACTATTTTGTCACACCAGAGTAAAGGGTCTAGGTGAATGCTGGCGCATAAGTCAGGACTCAAGTATCCCAAAGGGGTTTGATGCGGCTCTAATGGGACACCTTCCTTCTAGTATGTCCACCATTCAGCAAAACAGACGAGGGCTACCAATCTTCAAGGGGTTCTCGTGCTGTTTCAATACTATAGCACATATTTGGGACCAACGTTCTGCCGAAAATGAAGATGGCTTATTTTGGGGATGGAAAAATAGTATGCAGATGATCTGTCTTGATGAAACGGAGCTTGCGATACAGAATATTCCCGCAGAGTTGCGAGACTGCAAAGATGTACCATATAAAGCCAACAAGGCCATCACCGACCAACTTCTTGCGCTACAAGGGGAGGAGCTACGCGTTTTGCTTCTGGGCTGTTTAATAATGCCAAGACCTGATGGTGACGAGATTTCAGAAATGGAAACGGATGAAGATTCTGAAATGGATGGAGGTGCAGAAGTGGAGAAAGACCAACATAAAGACGATGATCGTAAAGGTATGATTGGTCTTCTAGTGCGACGTGATAGGTGTAATGGTGAGGTGATGTGGCAACGCATCGGAGTGTGCATGTGGCCTTTTCAAGGGGCAAAAGAAGATGGCATTTGGACCTCTCGAGTACATATTCTTGGATAAGAATATTCACTTATTGGTTTTTACTTAACTTTTTTTCGCGTACAACGTCACTTCTGAACTTATCATGATTCTGACAGAAGTGTTGCGATAATTAGCTGTGAACAGAACCGTCCCAGCAGGATTGATTTAACGGAAATTTTTTCGTGTTTAACTTGCTTTAATGTTCATGCCTCTAAAAGATTTATGGCAAAAGTTCAATTTCGACAAGGGATATGCTAGTATATTGTAAGAAAAAGTCACGACATGCAACTGAACTAAAATAATGAACTCCCACAAAATATGATACTCATTTGTCAAGGATGTTTTAGGTATAAACACTATTCAATTACTATTCGATGTTTGTAATATGTTTTTATTGTACTCTCATTCTCATAATTCTATCTCTCCCAACACATCTGTATGGACACAGCTAAGTCTCAGGCTGTCAACCAAACACGAGATGTGTCAAGCAGCGATCAAGTCGTGTACTTTTAGCTTTCTATGATGATGTATGGGCCGGCTTAAACAAGGTAGTGTTTACAGCAATAACATTTCCAAAATTGTATAATTGAGACATCCATCAATTGATATTCCATTTCATTTTGTCACACAAACGACAGGTCAAATTCAAAATGATAAATATGTGACTGTGTGTCACGATACTTTCCAATTGACTTAAGGGAAAAGAGTCAATAATAATCCGTCTAGTGATGTGAAAAGATTGTCTATCTAGCTCTAAGGTCATACTCTTACTCGTCCTCTTGAAGACCAACCATTTTGAGTGAGTCCTTCCAAAGCCTTGCTGCATTTTCTTCGTTGTAAATGTGAGGCTGAAAGCCGTTCATAAATAGAGGAGCATCCTCATCTGCCGGCTCAGCGACGTGGGCATCATTCAAAAATTTACCACCCTTGCCTTCCAACTCTTTTGCTATAGCAGCCCATACTTGCGTTGCAGCACCCTGGCCAACATTCTTTGTGATTTTTGTGAACCTAGGGTCTGCCATCAGGGCATCCTGCGTACCACTAGTCTCATCTTTATGGTGTCGAGTGAGTTCTGTCTCCATAATAACACCAGGATGGACTGACCAGGCGTGCAAGCCCTTTGAGCCGTAACGACGGTCAACCTCATTGGCGAAGAGTATGTTTGCCGTCTTTGACTGACCATATGCCTTCCAAGGGTGGTATTCGCCCTCTAAACTGTAGTTGTCTGGTCGGATGTCACTTGCACGGTGACCAGACGAGGAGAGAGCGACAACACGTGAGTTGAATATAGGCGATGATGAGTCGAGGAGTCTTTGCTTCAACAATTGAAATAACAGGAAATGACCAAGATGATTTGTGCCAAACTGAGTCTCGAAGCCTTCCGCGGTTTTTCCCTCTGGACAAGCCATAACTCCAGCATTGTTGATCAAGATGTTGAGTTTATCGCTTCTCGATAGGAAATCATCGGCACCCTTGCGAACGGATTCCAGGCTGCCAAGATCCAGAACAATGTACTCTACAGCAGGGCCCTCAGAACTAGAGTTGGAATTGATCTGATCTGCCGTCATCTGTCCCTTCTCCGCAGTGCGAGCTGTGAAGAAGATTTTGGCACCGGTCTTGTGTAAGACACGGATGTTCTCTGTACCGAGGCCGGCAGTGCCTCCAGTGACTAGAATAGTCTTGTCTCGAAGCTTTTCGATGATCTCTTCATCGTTGATAATTTGCTCTGCAGTCGGGCGAGAATCGCCTGGACCGTTTGGCGATTTGTGTGCATCAACGTAGCGATCCATAGCAGGCAGAATTCGCGTTTAAAGTGAAGTTATGCCTATGCGGTGGTGATTTGGAAGTATGTTTATGAACCTCGATGAAGAACCTTGTACAAGTATTTATCTTGTTTGTTCAGACTACGTCGCCTGTAGACGTGTATACTGTGGTTTGAGCTCCATAAGGTGGAGAGTATGGTAGGATCTTGCTCACAAAGAACATGGCTTTAGCACAATGCCCGAAGTAAAAGTCCGCGCCCAGCCGCTGCATCATCTTTAGGGACAAAAATCTAGTGCTCAACTGTATGTGTGGAGCATCCAGAAGCCAACAGATTGCCTTAGTTGTGAGGCATCCATATCCCACGCTACTTGACTGAACCTTGTCGATTTGATGAAGACTGGCCCTAATGACTCGGACTGGTGGTAATGTACGACCTAAATTTGAAAATGAACATTGAATCGAGCGTGTGATACGGCAAAGTTTCCCAGTCTGATATGAAGAAGTTGATGTGGAAATCTAACTCGAAAGGTTGAAAGTCTCGAGCTCAAGGTGAAGGTGTTGTCTAGGGCCGCTCACGCAGGCGGGGTACAAAATGCTGCTAATACTGCGGAATGCCTGAACACCAGTATCCATATCTTGAAGGAATACATTGCATTCTTGCTCAAATTTTGAGACAGACATATCAGTCCAATGTGAAGAGAAATACCTGAGTCTCGTAGTTGTTAATGTCTTGTAATGATCGGGGAGGATAGAAAATTGAGAAAAATTGTTCAGCGACGTAGTCTATTTTCCCCTGGAGTTTGGTGTAGTGAAAATCAACCGCCGTCATTTCCAAGTACCTGTGAGAGCAAATTTCGCTGAATTGGTGAGATGAGACAGATCTTCATTTTGGCCTGGGAATCCTCTCTATTTCGTATATCCAAAGGCTATTATAGCCAAGGCCACGTTGTGGCGCCTGGATCAAGCCGTCTCAGCCAGACGGCAGCACAGACCTTAGCAAGGTTGTTGTTGTTATGTTTGGACAAATGACATCATTTAATCAGCCCCACTTCCAACGATGCGCGATCGATTCGGAGATAGCGCATGCATGTGGCTTACATGACGGACATAAGCGCCAATGGCTACATGTGTGAACCTTCAGCATTGTGACGTTATGAGAAATTTCATTATTCGAGTAACCTACGTAGTTGTCATGATAGATCGTAAACGTTATAAATGACCAAGTCTTTGCTCTGTCTCGCACTTCCCAGACCTACTTATTTAGGAAATCCAGTATCTTCGCAATCAGCCATTTGCGCAACCCAACAATTCTGCAGAAATGGTTCGAACAATCACGATTGGTGACACCCCAGTGCCAGCTCCTGGATATGGTGCCATGGGGTTGAGCCATAGCATGGGTAGCAACCTTACTTTGCAAGAAGCTGAACCAGTGCTGCTTAAAGCAATCGAGCTTGGATGCACATTCTGGGACACGGCAGTAAGTCACCGTTGAAACAATTCAAATTCAACCGCATCACATACTGAAGCGGTCAAGGTTGTTTACGGTGCTGGCATCAATGAGAAGCTGTTGGGCGATTTCATTAAGAAGCACAATGTACGCGAAAAGGTGTTTAGTAAGTGTCTTACCTTCACTGAGATCGTGATCTCCAGATTTTTACTTACCAAAGTTTCATCGCGCAGTCTCTTCGAAGTGTGGATGGAATTGTATGGGGGAGGGCAAGGGGAATTCGACATACGACATCAAAGTTACAAACTCGAAAGAACATATTACCGAATACATCGAGGGCACCATCGAGAGGTTGGGATTCGCTCCAGATCTTTACTACTTGCACCGAATTGATCCCGACACACCTTTGGAAGAGTCAATCCCTACTTTGGATGCCCTTCGACAAGCTGGCAAGACCAAGTACATCGGTCTCTCCGAATGTTCTGCTGATACGTTACGAAAGGCCAATAAGAGTAAGCCCGAATAGTCCGATTTGTTAAAGCAGCAAGTCTAATATGTAAGCAGTTGCCAAGATTGATGTTGTGCAAGCAGAATTCTCCGCATTTGAGGCAATACACGAAACTGATGGTCTGGTTGACGCTACAAAGGAGATTGATGCGACTTTTGTCGCCTACAGTCCTCTCGGCCATGGTTGGCTAGTCGAAGACTTTCCATACAAGTCTCCCGAGGACTTTGGCAAAGATGACATTCGAAGAACTAGTATGGTCCAATGTATGCCCCTCACACGCGCCGAAGGCTGACAATCGTCTAGTGCCCAAGTTCCAAGGCGAAAACTTCTACAACAACAAAGCAATCAACGAGGAAATTAAAAAGCTTGCCAAACGAAAGGGATGTTCACTACCGCAGCTAGCGCTGGCATGGATTCTTTCTCTAGGAATGATTCCTATTGCAGGCACGACAAAAACAGAGCGCCTGGAAGAAAATTTTGCGTCCAGGGATATTGAACTGACAGAAGAAGAGAAGGCGGGAATGCGAAAAATTGTTAACGATGCCAAGCCCAAGGGTGATAGATATGGAAGCAGTCTTAACTCGAAGTCCGGCAAATAGACGAAGAAAACACGATACATATGATAAAATAGAAAGCTAAAATCTTGCGCAACTTCATGTCTTGTTATAAATAGCCTGTTTGGTATTATTACGAGAACCATTTTAAATGTAAGAACGATTTATCAGTTGGCTTGTCTTTACGTCTGACCTTACCTAATCGCCCACCCTCAACCATGATTTGTACAGGACGAAAGAACAGAGCTTACCCATCTTTCTAAGCTTCGGTATTTTTGACAAAAATTTGACAATAAATACCACATCAAATTTCACTGTTCAAAAATGTGTCTCTTTCATTGCCTCAGACGCTCGAGGTTGCACTCTCAGATGGCAGTAAACTTTGTTGTGTAACGTAGCTTCCAATCATATCAATCTATAACGGAATGAGTTGCACTTGGTATCTAACCTGGCGTAGCCCACTCTAATTACCAACACGTTGCTCGCGCCAAACCACAGGTTCTCGTCGATAACGCCATGACATCTACGGCCCCGAGGAGAAGGATATTACGGCATTAGATAGTAAAGCGGATCTCCGGAAGCTCTGAACTGAACAAAATTGGTGCGCGCTAGAAGGTGATAGCTATCCCTTAGGATATGTGGAGCTGAATTGGTGATAATTATAATTGTAATGTTGATCATACTACTAGCTAAAGTTTCTTTTATTCTTGCATCATTTGGCAGTTTAGGGCACAAATTCGAACGTCATAAGTGGTATTGCGTCTTCTTGCCTTTTACTTTACGATTGTAGGAACGCAATATTACAGCTATTTTTTGGTATTAGCAAGTCTAAACAGGAATGCCGTTCCAAACTGTTTTCCAATCAGGTTACATATTAACAGTAGAAAAGAACAAAGTCATTACAACTTTTCTATCTCTGTGATTTTGCAAAAAAAATCGATTCTTTTAGATGTGAAAGATTGACCGTCGAAACTCCGAAGAATACGCTAGATGACGTTGATTGAAAATATGTTTACAACGACGGCAATAGCGGACTTTACGGTACCGAGGCACTAATTTCAGAGACTGTTTAAAATAGTCTGTGGAAGGGTAAATTTTTGAGGGAGCTAGTTCGTCTTTATGCAGTCATGAATCTTGATTTTTTCGCGGATATCGTAACCTAGCGACGGATTTTAGACGGGGTTACATATTCACCAAAGTTCATCTCACTAGTAGTCTCCATACGACCGAATATGTCCGCAGTCCCAGCAATTGAAATTCTATAAGTCATTGGCATTGATAGGATTATGCACTTCTTAACTTCCGTCGAATCCGGTTTCAATAATAATTTTACACTCTTCAGACAAGATTCATCTTAGCAGTTCCTTTGAATACTATGATGGCTACCCTTTCGAACTTCCTCATGGGCTTCCGATTCCTAGCCGGAACCACTGCCTTTATATTTCCCAGTAAGTGTCTTTTTGCGTGTTCGTTTATACCTATGCGACACCAGAAATCATCGAATTTTAGCTCTCGCAGTGAAACTAGAGACCGCTAATGTTGTTCATCAATAGACCAGTTCATTCATCATGCTTATGGACGCGACGAGGCTTCGGCCATGGTCAACCCAAACCATAAACTTGGTGTCTACAGCAACATACGTGAGATCAAAACATTCCAGTGTGAGCTATTTTTCTAACTTTCAAAAGCCATCCGCATGTTCGCGGTACGCGATTTTGTTCTCGGCTATCTACTTTGGGAGTCTCCATCACAGAGCGCCCTTTACAAAGCGCTAATGGCGGCCGCTATCAGCGATGTGGGCGATGCTATCGCGTCTGCACTCGGATATCAAGAGGGTGCTATCAGCGGATTCGCTGCTCTCAAAGCTGCTACGATAGCAAGTGTCTTAGCAGTTACACAGGTCTGGGCCGCTTTCAACGCTATGTCTTGAAGAGAAGTAACAATACGCTGGAATAGAATGTGGTACCAATCTTGTTACAAGACAGGAATATTTCTACAAAAATATCGTAGCTTTGTAAATGGCGACTTTTCTATGATGGAACTTGCCACGAACCTTGTTGAGTCAATTTTGTCAATGAAGAATTATTGAAACCATTTGCGACATTGTTATACTTGTACCGATCGTGACGAATCTTTTTTTCCTAAATCTTAAAGTGACGTTGAATAATACGTTCTAATAAATTCACAACTCATTGATACTCAAAGAGATGAAGACCTGCTATTGACACAGTCCAGGCCAAAAAAATGTCTAGATGCTGAAGGGAACTGAGATGGAATTTCAAGTATAAAAAAGTGGGTCGAAAACAAGCATGATGCAGGCTGTTTGGAGATGGCACTAGGCCCTGCTAGGACATTACTCTTCAAATTTGTCGCAATAAACTCATTAGGTATAGAGTATGTCAAGCAAACAGGGATCTTGCACGTCGGAGTGAGTACTGTAAAACAAAATACATATTTGAAATAAGAGATCGTTGTTGCGTTTGCTATTGGTCTATATCGAAACAAATGCATGTCATTTACATTCACACAACATAAAAAAGATATATAGTTTTGATTATGTTGACAATTATTACAGCTCTGACTGCACATCAATTGTGACGTCTGAGATACACGACAGGCACTGCGCGTGACTTCTTGTATGTTCAAGAGGGATAACTACCATACGACAGATTAGTATTGGCACTTATGCGAAGAAATTTGTTATCTGTACTTTTGCATTTATTCTGAAAACGTTCCGTAACCCCCCGACCATCTCCTCTGCATGCAGTGATCCTGGATGCCCTAAGATGTAGAGGTTAGATTGGTCAAAATCCGGATACCAACATATCAAGCACGCAAGTAGCCGGAGCAATCACACTAGTAGCGATACCAGCCAAAATATCCTATTTTGTTTGTTGTCGGTCGCGCCCTCACCTTGGCGCCTTCCAAGGCAGCTTTCACCTCTCAACCACAACGCACCTCGCCACCAACCCCTTCTATCTCCCTTTCTTTATCTCCCCTTTCTCCATTCGACCTGTGTCAATTTTTGTAACATCATATAGTGTCGCATGCGCAACCTGATTTGTTATCGTGTGCGCCACATCCATTGGCAGCTCAGCAGACATGGCCGAGTACAGTCGAAATGCCTTGCTGTTGCAGCTGTACCAACATACCGTACTGCCTCGCCAGGTTCCTGGACGAGAAGACAGCAAAATCTTCAAGGCGGAGGCCGAGTTAGTAGAGCGCCTCACCAACGCAGTCAAGCTCTTTATGCTGCAAACCCCACTCGACGACCAATCGTCCATCGACGCCTTGCGTCTCACTTTCTCAACCTGCAGTGCACTCAATGTTGACGGAAAAGTTGACCACAATCTTCTCTTGAAAGAGCTGCAGCAACTCCAAGGGAAAGACGCACTTATCCTGCACATCACTGAGCAGAACGCAGCCCTGTTGGTATATTGTCATCTCAGGTAACATACACTATATCCGCAAACGTGACAATACACACTGACATATGTGGCTGCAGCGAGCTCGGTGAAAGGAGTGTCATCTTCGAAGCTTTTGAGACATCTGCAACATGCGAAGATGTCATGGCATCGACTAGTGCCCTGGAGTGGGACTTTCCAGGTCAGGCAATATCGGTGCCTTACTCTACCTTCGCCGACGAAGACTTCCAACGCAGTCTTGCCAATTTAATTGAACAAGCTAGCGTTGAGTCGGTGAAGCGATTTGCAGCAATCACCTGGAAGGCTTGTGCGCCCTTGCCTGAGATACGCGACACGTCTGATCCCGCGCTCATCACAGGCATGTTGATGACTATCCTGGAAGCTTATGGTACACCAAACGACTCACCACTTTTGCGGAAGCGTGTCCGCGACACTGTCTCGTTCAAAGAAGCCCGTAAGCCGTGGCGAAGGTCGCCCTTCTACCTTGTTCTCCGCGTAGCCATGCAGAGACGTCTCTACCAACTTCTGGGTGCCGAAAAGGGCAGAGTATACTACAAGACCATCATGTGCATCTTCCTATCGAATCTCATGGATGATGCATTGTACTACATTCCAGGTGAGGCATCTCACGACCTCCGCCAAAAGCTTAGCTGCCGCCTGGTAAAGCTCGAGTTGGACCGAGAGAGTTGTTCAGAGACTGCTAAAACTGCCCACGACCACGTTTTCAAAGCTCTTCGACCCATTTGGGAGAAATCCTTGTCTTCTACAGCCCGATTCTTAGAATTCCAATGGAACGAGTACAAGCGCAAAACTTCTCGCATAACCCGTACGATTCAGCAGTATGCTCGCCCAACAGACCTTAAACTGCAACTACCGCTCAGCGGATCCACTCTCGATCGGATCATGCATCTTCGCTTCAGCACCGCTAAGTCCGAGATTCGCTCTCCGGACGAGCTTCTCGGTCATTATGAGAACAACGGCAACCTGAAGCCATTTGTTGCAGTCATGAATCGTTATCTAGCTTTGTGCAATCATGAGGAAAAGCTCCGGGCAGAAATCAACGTCAGAAATAGCAAAGGTGACGAATTAATGTGCATAGATCTGGCCCACAAAATTGAAACATACACCTCGCTGGTCCAAGATGCATACCTCGACTATCCTGAGCTGATTAGCCACCAGTTACTGGTCTTGATGGAGCTTTGGGTAGCGATGGACCAAAGGTGTCTGAGCTCTTTTCCCCTCCTTGCTGATTACCACCCGGGATTTGATCCGTCCCTATTTGATGTCCTACACCTTCGCACACACGAAGAGTTTAAACGACTCCAGACTGTACAGTCCTACATTGCTTCTCGGTGTAGTGATTGGTGTGGAAACGGTTCAAAGACGATTTTCGATACGCCGGACGATACCTCGTTTGGTGTGCGGTACTACAGTGAGTCTAATGACAGCAATGAAATTCAAAATCTTCATGAAGAAATTCGAAATGATGCCGACGAGCTACTTGACGAGAAAGAACTTGAATGGGAAAAAAAAAGTCGAGAGCACCTTTCAAAAGTCCAAGAAATGGCAGGACTGTCGTGCGTCTACGTGATGGAACTGGACGAAAATGGATATTCGCGGCAGGTGCACAAGACGCCTTGTCGAAAGCACCGACTAAAATGGGAAGCAAAGTAGATCACAATCCAAATCTTTGAGTACCCACTACCAAGATCAGACGTGGCGGCAAAAGCTGTACTTTTCGAACTCCTGTGTCCAAAGGCCTTTGTAGTATACCGAGATGCGACATGGCGTATACTATCCATGTTTGCTTATGTACCAGGAGAACAAATCGAACAAGTGCCGTTGATTCGTGATTATTCAGGGCTCAGCGACTACATCTGTAACGAGAATTCAAGGGTCACCTTAGGGTCGTTTACAAAGTCACATCTACAATCGCATTATGCCACTAGTGGATTTCCCGTGAGTCTCCGAGATATCTCTCGTTCATTCGGCCTCAAGCTAGACTACTTTGATAGCTCTGGCAAAACTTGGATATCGCGAAAAGAACACCCGTCTCTCGCTTACCTATTTCCATTAAAGTTGCCTCATCGTTCTCCGTATGAGTACTTCAGGGCTTGCAAAAATTGGCCGTCTTCAAATAGAATCATTGCTAATCAAGCAAAATGTCCCCCAGACATCAACACGCATGAATACACGGCCTGGCAAGGCTTGCTGGTTGGTACTTATTCTCGGTGGCCCTCCTTGCTGCGCGAGATGGGTTCCACCAACCTTAACTTCTCTACCGATTCCTGATGGGCTGTAGTGTCTAAGCTCATATTCCAGGTCGGTCCGGCGTCATCGGAGGATATTTTGCGCGATATACATTCAGTTTTTGGGGATAGAAGGTTCTGCCGTAAAATACTCGAACAAGTCGACACTCGTTTGGAAATCATACGTCGTAATTGGCGGGAGCCTGTTCAACTCGACATTTTAATTTCGATTCTGATCAAGGTATACTTACATAGCTCGGATGCGAGAGTTAGGACGACCGTGTTGAATCTTCTGCGATCTGCACGCGCCATTGTTCACAGCTGGCAAGAGCCTTAATTCTGCCGAGAGCGAAAGCAACGGGCTGTCCATATTTGCCACATGGGCATCTGTGCTTTTGAAGCGGACATACTACCCAACAATGGAGGTCAAACTTATTTCCGGAACCGAACTGCGATCCTTCCTTGTGGCTTCGATTAATCTTCAAAATTGCCTCGCTGGGAAATTTGATCCCCTTCCCTACAACCTTCGCTATGCAATTTTACAAGACCTGAGAACTTGTTATAATCTTCGATTTCGCATTTATACAGCGTTGACAGCAGATGATCAATTGCTAAAAGCTTTGTGTACCTTCTGGCCTGTTCCCAGTGACTCTGTTACTACAGCGACCTTCGTCGACATTCAATCATGGTGGGCAACAGTAACTCTGACTACTCAGAGCCAGGTCTACTACCATATTCACTACAACTATGTTTATGGAACACTGTTAATAAATGGTCAGCAGCTAGGAATGTTGCCACCAGAGTATCGGCGATGGCCTATAATTCAGACGCTATTTGGATCGCAGCCTCTTCAGATCTTCCCTTCGGCTTTACTCGGGATGTCTCTAGTTATAATTCGGTTGATGCCATTCCAACATCAAGTACATCTAGGATTTCGAGATAGTGAATTAGTCATCAGGGCCCAACACAAAGACGGTGTACTAGAGCTCGTACGTTATCAGTGTTCATGTCTTGTGCGTTACTAACCCGGTCATTGTCATCTAGATCTCACTGGCCACTTTCAGAAACTCACAAATTTTTGATCTTCCGGCTGCACTTGTTACAAACTGTTATCACTGGCTAAACTTAAAAAGTGGAATCATTGAAGTCCGGCAGGGTGATCCGTGGAGGTCGAAGAAAAGTAACTGGTATCTGAATCTGAATATCCGGCAGGCGACGCGAAACAACGGATCGAGCCTTGTCGATCCGAACAGCTATCTTGCGAAGCAAGTTGTGCAGAACTTTCACCTATTCGAATACCCGTTTCACATCACAGTTTATCAACCTCCTAACGGTAGCATGAGGATCGAGTTGAAGCGCTTAGAATTAGATTTTGTTGTCACACGGAGCGGCTTACTGCACTGTCCTCAAATTGCAGCCATTATTACTGAATCACGTTCCCAAGATATCGGGACTTGGTACGGTTTGAGGAGCAAGCTTGTCTTACGATCTGTGAAGAGCCCGTCACAATGTAGCATCTTGATTCCCTTTGGGGAAACAGTTGTTGAGCGCGACGGCCCTCATGTGTCAATTGTGGTCAAGAACTGCGGCGGATATTATCGGTTTTCAGTCAATCGTGTCTTGGGGAGGATTGAATGTCCCACTGAGCCAGTCTTGATGTAGTTTCGCTCGTTATGGCACGCATTGACTGCTCACTACCTACCAGATCCTCTGACCGGCCGCACTGGCGTCGAGGAGGCCTTGGGCTACATAGAGTCTGGTGCATATCAACCGTGGATTCCATTACCGAAGAATGCATGTGACGTGTTGTCGAGGCTGAGAAACTTGTCGCCTCGCCGAGTGTACTACCCGACGAGTCTCAAGTCAATGGAGACAATACATTGGGATTCCAAAATCACAACATTCATGCAGGACGACAGGTACAGATCTGCGGTGGACACTATTCTTCGAAGAAGTGCCGACTTGTCGCGATTCTCGCAGAATGGTGTGGGCGATGTCATTTGTGAAGTTTCAAGCGAATTACATCTGGAAATCCGAGCATTATTACGTTTCTATACACCTCGTATTGCAGCATACAAGGTTTACCATTCGCGAGATCGCCGCATTATGACGAGGAGTCGATCGAACGTCGCGGAGATTGCGAACTTGCTATTCAAATGGCCAACCCAGATTGCCAATACTGATCGACTACCGTCTCTTTTGCAAAGTTTCACGGTAATTGGTGGTTACAATCGCCAGTTTGACAAAATACAAATGACTGACATCCTTGACGTCGACTTGGGAATCGACTGGGGGGCTCTTGCCAGGAGAGCTTCAGAGTGCTCGATAAAAGACAGACTGTACTTGACAATCCTATTTTCACTACTAGTCTTCCGTCCGGATGCTAACATGGATTTGGTGCGGGCGTTGGTTTCATTTGCGATACTGGACAATCTCAAAAAGGTTACTTTTCCGACGGTTTCTGCCTATAACAACTTCCAAATCAACGAAATGCCTGATCAGATCACAATTGAGAACCTTATGAAAGACGCAAAGAAACTATTCTTAGTTAATGCGGATGCCCGCAGCGGAAAACCAGGTCAGCTGGTCTTACATAGGCTACATCATGAAAAGTAAGCAGCAAAAGCCTGTACTATGCTTGCTGAGTCTATTCGAATGCAATGGCCTTCAAAGGAGCTCGACTTGGATTGTCTTGAAGTCGGAGATGGTAATATTCTAGATCGAGACGAGGCCTTGGCCCTCGTACTTCCGGAATGGAATAGACTTGTCGATAATTTCACGTTTTCTCAGCACCTAGTCGAAGTGCAATTAGCGTTGCAAAGCCATAAACCCAAAGGCCAAAGTCAGTTGCCCAGATCAACTCTACCAATTTCCTATGGATCGATAATATACCCAGTAAGGTCGAGCGGAAAGGAAATACCCAAACTCGACGATCTCTTAGCAAAAGACATTTCTGGGTTCTCTCCGCATTATGCTTCCGGACGAGTGGGTCAAACACAGCTAAACGACACCGAGAAACTATCCACAAAGGCTCGACAGAATTTCAATCCAAAGTATGTGGAAGAGCTTAGTCAAATCATTGCTCACTACAAAGATGCATCGTCCATAGTGCACAAACGATATGGCATGGAGCTACAAGAGAGCATCACAGCGTTCTCAAACTACCTTGTTTCCTCGAAAGAAGAACAAGAAACGTACAACCCAAGCAAATTAGCTAGCGAATTATTTTCAGCTGAAAAGATTTGCCAGAAAATTTATGAAGACCTCCGCCTCGCTCTGCAGAATGGAGATGCCCGAGCGCGATGGCTTCAATATGCTGGGCTTTGGCCGAAAATGACGACGATCACTCTACTTCGTGAGCTTCGTTCAACTTCCAGAGTGAAATTTGGTCGCGGCGTAAAGGAAGCGCTTGTGAAACTTGGGATGGCTATCACGGATTGGCAACGGCTTCTTCGAATCACGGATGCCGGGCAAAAGAACCGCCACCAGCAATTGCTGGATGAACGCAATAACTGCGGTCACGAGAACTGGTCGCCCTTTGAGCATGTAGACTGGCTTCTTTTGGAGATCGATAGCGACATTATGCTTCGTCCTGAGCAGGTCGATGTAGCTTTTGCTACAGTCTCTCCCAGGTCTGGTCAAAACTCTGTTGTTCAACTCCTTATGGGTAAAGGAAAAACATCATGTATCCTGCGTAAGTCTTTACACTCGAGCTCTTAGTTCTACTGAGAGCCTGAATCTTCTACTAAAATCCGACCAGCTTTGGTAGCTTTAAAACTCGCTGACAAAAAACTTTTTCGAATTGTACTTCCACGATCTCTGATTCTCCAATCAGCTCAGATCATGCAATCAAAGCTAGGAGGAATTCTCGACCGCGAAGTCATGCACATTCCGTTCTCACGCAAGACGCCTACCGATCGGGCCTTGATGCAGACGTACACTCAGTTACACACACACATTAAGAAACAAAACGGTGTTATATTAGCGCTCCCAGAACATATCCTGTCATTTAAGCTCAGTGGTTTGCAGCGTTTATGCGATGGCAAGCTCGACGAAGCTGCCATTATGATGAAAGCTCAGTCGTGGTTGGATCGTCATGCCATAGATGTTTTGGATGAGTGCGACGTATCGCTTGCGATTCGAACACAGCTAATCTATCCATCGGGTTCTCAGCAATCATTAGATGGACATCCTTTAAGGTGGCAAACGGTACAGACTCTTCTACACTTGGTTGTGTCGAGCCTACCTAGTCTCTCAATCGCGTACCCGTTTAGCGTCGAGATTGTTAACAGAATTGGCTATCCACTAATATATTTCCTACGCAGAGATGCAGAGGAACACTTGATTTCGCAAATTGTGCAAGCCATCTGCAAGGGCCGCACTACTATCTTGCCAATTGCAGATTTCTCTGTTGCCGCCCAAGAAGCGATTGAGTCATTTCTTACTCATCCGTCCGTAACCGCCGAGACAACGGCCATGGTCATCGATCTGTTCAAGGAAAAGCGGCATCAGATGGATGTGGCCTACCATTTACGTGGGTTATTTGTTCATCGAATTTTTCTGTCAACCCTTAAGAAGCGGTGGAATGTGCAGTACGGATTGCATCCCACTCGTGACCCAATTGCGGTCCCTTACCAGGTAAATACACGCTGTCGCCTTCAATTTTTTGGTTGATCGAGAGTAAATTTAAATACTAGATACTGACAAAAATAGGCTAAGGGAGTTCCATCACCAACTGCTGAATGGGGGCATCCAGATGTTGCTATTATCTTGACGTGCCTGTCGTTCTACTATGAGGGTCTGAGTCTACCACAATTCAAACAGGCCTTCGAACAGCTCTCCAAATCAGATGAGCCTAGCATTGAGTACGAAAAATGGGTTTCTAACGGTGTTCCAGACGGGTTAAGATACTATAATGGCATAAATGTAGAGGATGACCAGCAAATACACGAGCTCCATCACTATGTTAGGTATGGCAATTCTCAACAGCACTTAACACACGGTTGCTCGTCAATCGAAATGATCGCTTCTGAAATCCTTCTAGGTACAACGTTTGTTTACTCGATTTTTATCTTAATGTTTTTGCATTTCCACGAAACGCAAAACAGTTCAGTATGAAATTGCAAGCATCAAGTTGGGATCTGATTCTCTTTGATCCTGCCCACGCAGTGAACTGCAACACGACTGGTTTCTCTGGAACCAATGACACACGACACCAGTTGCCGATGACGATAAAACAGGACGACCTTTCACAGCTCGCTCACACAAATGCTGAAGTCTTAGCTTATCTTCTCGAAGAACGCAATCGCTGCTATGTGCGGATGATTGATGGTTTCGGAAGGCGCTTGAGCGAGGATGGACTGTTGAAAAAACTTCTTGATCCTTTTGGGTATCAGTTGAGCCAATCTAGCCGCATCCGAGTTCTTATCGATGCTGGAGCTCAAATTATGGAGCATGACAACATCAGTCTTGTAAAGGCATGGCTGCGGGTCGACCATGAGGCCGCTGCAGCTGTGTACTTTGATAACTCAAATCGCGCACGGGTTCTGTACGGCAAAGGCACGGATATGCCGCTTGTCGCTTCTCCATTTGCTGAAAACTTGGAAGGTTGTGTGGTTTACATTGATGAGAGTCACTGCCGTGGTACCGATCTCAAACTTCCACCCAATACCAGGGCTGCCCTTACGCTTGGTCCGCATCTAACCAAGGATGCACTTACCCAGGCTGCTATGAGACTGCGTCTTCTTGGAAGGACTCAATCTGTAGTCTTTTTTTCTCCTCCCGAAGTGCACTAGAGTATCCAAGATGTTCGGACTGCTCAGAAAGTAAATCCTTCTGCCTCTTTTAGCTCCCCGGACGTCATTCGGTGGCTTTTAGAAAAGACATGCAATGATATTGAGCAGCTCGAACCCTTGTACTTCACTCAGGGCGCCAACTATCTACAACGTATGCAAGCTAAATTGGAAAAGACAGAACTTGAAGAGAGCACGACACGCGAGGCATTCCTCAAAGTGATGCGATCTAAGGAATTGCAAACACTGAAGCAATCGTATGAACCCAAATATCAACAACGTGGAACCGTCCTCAAGGTTTCAGATTTTGCAACTCATCTTCAAAAGCATGTAACCGAGCTACTCAAACGCAGAAAACACTTCCAGGATCGAGGATATGCTGTTCATTCTTCAGCTCTTGAGGAAGTAGAGCAGGAGCGTGAGATTGAATTTGAGGTCGAGTCTGTCCGTGAAGTTCAATCGCCAGTTCAGTTCAACGCACTCAAGTTCACTAAGCTGCATCCCGATATTAGAGATTTCGCTTTGTTGGGTTGGTTGCGCGCAGGAGGCGATGCATATGAGCCGATGTTTTGTGCATTGCAGAAGACGACGCTGGGTGCGAAACATTGCATTGATGCGACAGCCTGTGCATGCACGAGTCTTCTTGTCTCGACGCAATTCACCAGGACAGTCAGTGTCAATGAGCCGAACTCCAATTTTTTGCGCCCTTGTCACTGGATTCTCTGGAGCCAGGTTCTGCAATCAGCCTTGCTTGTTAGCCCCGAGGAAGCTAATCTGCTGATTCCGATACTTCGCAACGCGATCGATGCGGGACTAGCGAGTAGCCATCTCATCGTGTATGCTGCACCAATAACCCGTCGAATGCTACATTTCAATAGCTTGGATTTCTATGCCATACCGCCTCTACCAAAAAACTCTGAGCCTCCTTCAAGGCTAAGAGTAGAGCTAGGTATCTTCGCCGGACGTCTCTATTTCGAATGGGATGAGTATGCAGAAATATTGACCTTTCTCGGGATCGTTCCAGTTTCTTCAGACATTGGTAACGACGCGCAAACAAATACATCTAAGGCTTTTGCTCAAAAGCCTCTCGCCTTTCTCCACGAATGGCTTTTCATCCGTCGTAAGGATCAAGACTTTGAGCATACACCCATGGGCTTCCTCACTACTGGAAAGCCTCTTTTTCAGGATCATCCATTCTTCTCTACGACAAAAGATACATCTGAATCTAAGGCCAAATCAGTCAACAACATTTTCCTCGCTAAAGAGGAGTGCGAAGATTCGGACGATGAGGATGAGCTTGACAAGGAGCATTTATTCCGGGAGAATAGTGACGGTAGTGAAGATGGAGGAAAGCTTCCATATCATGATGATGGTCTGGAAGAAAGGGGTAATACGTTTTTTGACGGCGGTGAATATGTGGAGGAGACCGAGGTGGAGGAGTAGGAAAGATACGTGGCATATGAGCCGTTGCGTATGGGGAGGATGCCAGCTGAGAGAATTTGGAGGGGTGAAATAGATTCGCGCAACATGACCGCTTTTATTGCGTTGTGAAATGCAAACGACACTTAATTCCACGAAGCTTCTAAAATAGTTTCGTTGGCTCTGTCGCACCCAGACTAAGACGTTACCTGCTTGGTGAATGATTTCACATGTCTCAAAAAATTGCTTCAGATAAACTTTGACGATTTTGAGAAAGGCCAAAAGTTGTAATTCTTTCCTCTTACATTTTTTGGCTTAGAATTCTATTCTTTACACAAGGCGGTTCCGATATGTCAAGTGGCTGGAATCGCGCGAACTTAAGCGCTTCGCGCACAGACAAAAACGTGTTGTGGTCAACGCCCAAGTGTCGATCCTTTTAAAGTTTCAAGGCGTGAGCACCTGTTGGTAGCACTCATTAGAGATACAAACTCATCTCAATAATATCAGACACCTCCTAATCTCACACATCCTCGTCAGCGCTCCTTGCAATCTATTACAAAGTTGCAGGCGGGCTGTGGCCATGCTCTGACGCGTAGGGCGACCCTTTCATTTCCTCGGTAATCTCTCCGTCGCTCTCCAATCAATATGTCGGTCTGGTTTGCTAATCCCGTTTATTTGTTTTAATCGTTGAAACTTTCTTTCTTTCCCCACAACTGTCAACCTCAACACTCGTTTTTCTTCAGCATTATCTTTCGTTGGCTCTGGTAGTCAGTAGGCGCATCGTTGTGCCCCACATTCGTTATATCATGCATTCTTTCTTGCTTGCCAGTCTCTACTTTTTCTTCTCTTCCTCCTGCGTCCAGGCCTTTGTTCACCCCGGACTACTAGTGAACGATGCCGATATCGCTCGCATCAAAACCAAGCTTTCTGCTGGAATCGACCCTTGGCAGGCTTCGTGGGATAAACTAACAAGCATCAAATACTCTCAGTCAGACTATGTTGACAATGCAGTCGCTGTTGTCTCCCGAAACCCGGTCGATGGCGTGGCCGCCAATGCCGATTTGCTTTGGCACGACGCCGCTGCGGCTTTCAACCTCGCGCTGCGATGGAAGATCGAGGGTAACGCGACATTTGCAGAGGCGGCTTCGAAGATTCTCGGAGCTTGGGGAAGAACGCTTACAGGATTTGCGGGCAATGATGACCAATACCTCATAGCAGGTCTTCAAGGTTACCAACTGGTTAATGCGGCAGAGCTGCTGCGAGATTATGGCCCTTTCAATTCCAGTGGCAACGCGCAAGCATTCACCACCATGTTTCAAAAGACATTCCTCTACAATAACATCTTCTTCCTCAACCACCAAGCCCCATCGGAGCACAACCACAAGCACTTCCACGCCAACTGGGAACTTTGCAACATGGCATCCGCGATGGCTTTTGGAGTATACACTGATAACGCCACAATCTATGACTTCGCGGTCAGCTACTTCAAGAACGGCACAGGAAATGGAGCAATCAACAACGCCATTACTAATCTCGTCAAGGAACCCGGAACAGGCGTTATCATGGGACAGCCTCAAGAAGCCGGACGGGACCAAGGCCACACCGGTTTGGACTTCCAGCTCCTTGGTGTAATCGCTCAACAAGCATGGAATCAAGGTGAGGACCTTTACGGCTACAACAACAGTCGGATCTTGCAAGGGTAAGTCTTGATATCTTTTTAAAAAATTCATCAACTCACCATCTTTCACAGTGCAGAGTACTTTGCTCGCTACAACCTAGGCAACGAAGTTCCATACGAGCCATGGACGAACAATATCGTTTCTTGGACTGCGGTCAGTTCCGCTTCCAGAGGCGCCTATCGACCAACGTGGGAATTGCTGCACGCTCATTACACGCAGATCAAAGGCGTGGATGCACCATGGACTGCGTTGTTCAGAAATTACACAATCGAATCCTTCCGTGGTTTTGAAGGGGGTGCCGGTTCGTACGGCGAGGGATCTGGTCACTATGACGGGCTCGGTTGGGGTTCGTTGCTTCATCGTTTAGATGAAGACGACATTGCTGTCGTTCCGTCGGCCGGTCCTTCCAACGCTTCGACGACTGCATCCGTGTCGTCCACTTATGTTGTATCGCCTACCTCTGCTGTGGCTTCATCCTCAGCCCTGGACATAAATACACGCTCTTTCACTCGAATGTCGTCGTATACAACGACTTCACTTCCTACAGCTACATCAACATCTGTTATCAAAAGCTCTTCTGCGATTGCTGAAGAATCTAAGCCCATTCAGTCTGGTTGCCCTGTTGTACTATAGAGCGTGACTTACTGGTTTTAGTATTGAAGTATGTAATGTGCAAGTAACTGGTTTCTTCGATCGCAAGCTCCTTGCTCAGAGATCTTTGGTCTTATTTCCATAGACTCGCTACGTTGATCTTAATGCTCTGAAAAGAACTAAAGACACATAAATATGAACACAAGATTCTACAATTTGGAACCCGATGAATATTTCTCGTGAAATCCTGCAGCAAAGAATATAAAAACCGATAAGGTAAACGGTAGGTCTACATTTGTGGTTCAGATCCTTTTAATTTCTTCTCTGAGTGTAACCCAAACACTGTTTCAGTGCTGTCTATGTACTAGCAGTCAAGAAAATTCCCTTGAGACGCAAAGAATCAAGATATCATCTTCATGCATCGACGCATGCAAAGAGTATGTGTAAATGGTGGGTCCTGGGTCGAAATCGCTGTACTCACAGGTCATCTTCAATCTCATTCCACAAAGCTGGAGGGCGAGAAGCCGCCGCTTTCTCTTCCGCCACCTTGCTGGACTCATTAACGCCATCTTGAATAGCCTGGAGTCGCTCTGGTTCCATCTCGGGGCCTCCAATGAGTTTTAAGTCGTTGTCAATCTCGTGGCAACGCTTTTCAAGTTCTTCTTGGTAAATCTGTACCTGTTTTTGCGCAATCCTCTTAATGGCCTCGGCACTATCCTGAGTTTGCTCAAAGAGCGTCTGCTTGGCTTCATTTTGCTCTTCAGTCGATGCACTGATGGGAAGCAGTGTTGCCATGCGCAGACAAGGAGATATGTGTTCCCTGTTGATTTCCTCGTACAGATCTGTAGATCGAACGACGAACGAAAAATGCCCTCTGAGAGTGAACATTGTCTCGCGAAGAAGTTGGGCTTGAGCCTCGGAATACGCGAGACTAAACGGGTCGTTCCCGCCGTTTACACCGTCGAGAAAACGACTTGCGTGCTTCGTACCCGCAATGGACACGATTTCTGCAAGAATTGCGAAGAATTCTGCTAGTTTGCGCACTTGGTCCTGCATGTCCATCATTGCATCCACGGATTCTCTCAAAATACGCTTAGTATCTTCAATTGTTCCTTTCTTGTGATTGAGTTGCTCCATATTCTTGACGAGATCAATTACTTTATTCTGTGCCGCCAGTTGGGCCTCGGCATTCTTCTCCATCCGAGTGCGGCAGTCGTCCATGGCTGTCTTCGTAACCATAAGCTTCTGATAACGCCTTGTCAGTACTTTTCCCTGTCCAGAATCTCGTGAAGTGTCCATAGAAGAGCCGAACCCAAAGCCAGGTTGTGCAGCAGCAAAAGCTACCAGCCTAGTTGCTTCGACTAGACATTTTGAAACACCAATTCGCCAGTCTTCGATGTATTGATCAATAGCAGAAACATCTTCGGTGCTGTTACCTATTTCATCCAAGATTGTACTTATGATGTCTATTGTATCGCCTACGAACACTTTGGCCTTAATGGTGTTTTCACTTTGAAACTGACCCAGGCCGTTTTTCAACTCTTGTAGACGACCAAGGCAGGACCGAAACTCACTTCTGCGTTGAACAATTTTCTTGGCATCGTCTTCAAGGAGCTTTTCCAAGCGTTTAAGCTGAGACTCTATTTGGTCAGCCGAGATTAGTGCAGGATCAATACATGTAGTCATGACAGATGCAGGTCTAGTCTCCCCTTTTCTTGACGCTCGACCTAGGGTGACCGTATCTTTGACAACACTGATGGCCGCGTTGACCATCCCAATTCCCACACTTCTTGCGTCTTCTAAGATACCGAAAAAGAAAGCAGACGTCTCTGTAGATATTAGTATCAGAAAGCTAGGACTATGATTTTTCGCGTAACAAACCTCCACGGTCCATTTCCTTATCATATCTGTTTTTTGCTTCGTTGTAGTCTCCCTTGGTGTCACCAAATTGGTCTTGCAGTGTGCTCTTGACATTTTCGGTCTTTTCCTTGTCTCTTTGCACGTCTTTGACGTCCTGCGCAGTCTTCTCCTGTTCTAGTTGTGCAGTGCCTGTGTAGGTTTAGAGACGAAAATTTTACTCGAAGTAGTAGTGGCTCTTACTCAACTTGTGACTCATTGCTTGATTTGCTTCGCTTGCCGTGGCAACAAGTTGCTGAAACTCTTTATCAATTTCCAAAGCAAGATCGGCGCACTTTTGCATCTCCTCGTGGAACTTTGTGACTGATGTGAGAAGGCGCGACTTTGCATTCTGGGGATCTTGTAGTGCGAACAAAATGTCTTGCATCTGCAGTACATATGTTAGTTGTATGCCTTTGCGAACTCGCTACAGATCACATACATGACTGCTTCTACCAAACAGTATACTTGATTGCAGCCGAATGACTCGCATATTCTTGCTGGCACATGCAAATGCCTTTCCAGCCTGATCAACGATTTGAATCATAGTGCTTGACATACTAGGATATCTTGGTTTCTCATAAGCGTGTGAAAATCTCTCCTGTATGCAGAACCTACTGTAAATACTGAAATCCACGTGAGGGTGCCACTAGATTGATGCGAAGTGCATTATCTGAGAACGCAAGTAATTTGATCTGACCTATCAAATTGATGGCCCAGGGTGCGGCCATGAGTATGTCTGGAAGACTGTGAGTTTTCGCCAGACTGAGACAAAGGTCTTGTTGCATTTGAGCTGCCGCCTCTCGACGGGCAGTCGCTGCCTGCTCTGTATTTGTCTCGCTACAAGCCATGTTGCTGAATAAAGTATAGAGAATGGTTAGAGAACGGAATAACTTAGGATTAAACCCTACTGACTAGCTTCACTATGCACTTTATAGAAAGATGTCAATAAAAGTGCGGAGCCTGTGTCCTCCAACAGACGTTGATAAGCACTTTGCCGATATTTGGCTCTAATGATATGACTAAAGGAATATTCAAAAATAACTTTCCAATCCAAACGTACAAGGTTAGGTTGCTAGCTTCATGATTTGCTCTGGTTGCTTCGTGTAACATCACACGGGGTAGTGCATCCTTGGCGTGGAGATGTACACGTCAGAGCTAAATGCAATTATGGAGACTTGCATGGCAGTTCTCATATGTGGCGTGGATTTAAATTCTAATTGACTTGCTGCATTTGCATTTAGGTCTTTCTCGGCCCTAGGTTTGCTATATTCCAATCCACATCGTGTCTCTTTCACTCAACAATCTGAATAATTTTTATTGGCAACGCTCAGGCCTTTTCATAATGCCTTCTACAATAGAACTACAATCCAGAGTTGGAGATTTAGCATTAGTCAATGTTCAGCTGGATAAAGACGTCAGTGAACTAGTCTCATGCCATGAACGTGCCGAGACAAGGCTGGAATCGGAGACAGAGCATCTTAAAGGGCTGCTTTTTGGGACACTTCCTGGAATAGTTACTATTCTTTCCAAGGAAATACAGCTGGTAAGTACAAAAAGAGGATAACGTTAAGTGATAGTATTGTATTAGCTAAACTCATATCTGAAACAAAGCCTTCACAAGGAACCATCCAGGCGGGAGTACACTCAACACTCCCTTTAGTCACGTTGAAGTCATCTGAAATCAACACAACGGACGCTCTTACAAAGGCCGTTCAGCATTTTGAAACCGCAAATAATAGACTCAAGGAAGCAGAGGAAGAGGCTAGGGAAAATAGAGTCGGTGCTGCAGAGCTAGCCTCACGTGCTGCTGTACAGACAGTTAATTGCGCATCTTCTGCGCAACTTGTTGAAGATGAACAACAAAAAACTTCAGAAGAATTAGATAAAGCTCATCGTAGCATTTCCTCAGCGCATCAGAAGATTACAGAGAACGAGCAATTGTACAATTCCATGGAAGCAAATGTAAACCATCACCAGCAGGAAATAGACAATCTAGGGGGGGTAGGTTCATAACTCTTGGATTTCCTCAAATGAGATTAAAGTAAAATAGATAATAATCATGCATAGCTTTGGTGGACTGGGTTCATCCCCGTCGTAAACATTATCACAATGCCCATCATGTTTTGTGGACAAAGGTATGTGTAAGCTTGCATTAGTTGTTGTTGGTGACTGCTGATCAGAATAGTGAGCATGGGAAGAAGCGAGACGATTGTAAAGAGGTACAACGTCTTTGTCAAGAGGAGATTGATAGATGCGAAACAGAGAAATACCATATTCAGTCCCAAATAGAGCAGCTCAATATTGTTTCCGGACAGCTTCACGACACTATGAATGCTTGTTCCAATCTCAAAAGCAACTCAGAATCACTTAAAGAGCGGTCGAAGTATCTTACAGATCAGTATGGACTTTTGATATCCAATGTCGGGCAAGTCATAGCGGCGCTGGATATCCTCAACTGCAGTACAGATGATGCCTGGGATCGATATCGATTTAAGACTCTCCATTGCATCCGGACCATGCTCAGTGATCTGGATGGCACTAAAATCGCGAGTAGAGAAATCTCACAGCTCATTGATCTAGTCGATCAAGCACATCCTAAAGTCGTGACAGAGCTGCTGGACTGGTGAGGTGACTGCTGCAAAAAACATGACAATTTCTGTTCATTGTCGGGGGTGTTTATAAAATTGCAATACCGGGTTCTTGTAGACAGATTCAGTAGGACAAAAATGAAGAATTGAAGAATTCGCTTGTTGAGAACGAGCTGCAAGAGTTAAGAATAGCGGAATGAGTTATACTGGAATAAATATAAAGATCAAAGTTTTCTGAAATACATATATTGAAGTCGAAATTCACTAACTATTGAACATCTTAACAAATTGAGAAGCAAAACTTCAAAGTTCAAAAGAGGGAAATCTTAGACAACAAATTCAGACGACATGACAAACACCAAGATTCATTTTACATTCATAAATACCTAAACATAAATCCCAATACAATTTTTGCCAGTCTCCTCTAACGGTGGATTATTTTATATGATCAGGGCTCTCTTTTGCTTTTACTGTTTTTTTCTTCACTTGTGGCCTGATTTGCCTGCGACTTTGACTGTAGATATCTCGCTCGCTCCTGCAAAGCCTTGCAAGAAAGGTTCAAATCTCGCTTCAGCCGATTCATTTCTGCCCTGATTTGGTTTTCTCTGGTAGTTGCAACGTTGATTATTTTTCTCATTGTTCGTAATTCTCCTAATTCTTGATGAGTGAGTATTCCCTTCGCACCTGCATTTTTCATGGCGATTTCGGAATCCCAACAAACGAGTGCCTCGCCGTCGGTTCATATCATCAAACTGTTGCCAGTAGATACGACGCTAGCAAGTATTTCCATCTTTTGGGCAATAGTCTGTAGACTGTCAAAAATTGTCGGAAGCGGGAGCGGCGTCCAATCTGGATCTGTCGGTCTCATGAAGTTAACAACACTCAAATCACACTCTTGCCCGTTTAAATATTGGAGGACTGTTGGAAGTATGGGTGGCGCAGGTATTGGGACTTCGCCTATTCCGATCATCTGCTCGATGCTCTCCCTAGGAATGATGCCGATCATGTCCTCAAGAGTCTCATCGCGAATCGTACTCATATCGTCGTGACGTCTCCGCCTTTTCCCCATGGTTTCCAAGAGCAGGCTCTATCAAAAACTTGAAGGTTTGCAGATGGTTTAAAAAAACAGTGGATTTCTGCTCCGTTTGCTGCCAGACTTGATCCACACTGGAGGTGAAGGCGAGTGCAACAGCCAGGCAGATGTGTAATCAGGACGAGTACCAAAATCTGACAGAATCGATCAAACTTTATATTCGAAAATCCTCGAGACTACAGACAAAACTCGTGAAGAGATAAAACCTGGAAGAGAATTTGGCGCGCAACGTTGTTGATGTTAGTAGCATCACAGGTTAGTGGGGTTGCTCGTGTAAGCTAATCTTCGGCTCGAGAGCCGAACCAGGAAGGACCCGCGATTGGAGTTTGTGAGGTGGGGCCGAACGTGGGAACGGCGGCGCGCCGACGCGATCTTGCTGCAGCGCTTGCGTCTGCCCTGTTTGTTTTTCTGCATGCGCGGGGTCATTTCTGCCTTGGTATGTGAACTTGATCTGATAAACCCAACTCTCGTCCTTGAGGATAACTCGGTAAGCTCCTGCCATGTGTACATATGGTGTTACTCGTGCTGTTCAAGGCGAGTGCACAAAGCAACCACAACACAAGATAGAGACGCGTTTACGAAGCAGGTGCCTTCGATCTCCAAGACCGGGCGCGCCCTGCAAATATCCAATCCATGACGCAAGTCTAGACCAGCTTCCATCTAGAAAGGGGGGTCCTTGCACAGCATGCCGCGATTCGGGTCTGGTGGTCGAAGTTTACAAGATTAATTGGGTAGGAAAATTGCAGAAGTTGCAAAATCAAGCAAACGCTTACAGTTTACAGGTGGATATTGATAAATTGGAATGCAACATATCTGAATGAGGAAGTTTATCCGTCGAATATGAGGGAAGGTGAACCAGTCGGCTTTACATCCGAGCGGAGAGAGAAAGAGAGAAACGACGCATAGAATTTAGACAGAGATTGATCCTTGATAATGACTGACACATTATCCATTATAAATTGTAAGGCGAGTCAAATTACCCATCGCGCAATAGGAAAAAAATTCACAACGCAATCTTTTCGTCAGACGACTTGGCTTGACTCTCTCAATTTCTGGATCACCTCGCTCATGGAGCTGAAGTTCCCATGCCAGCAGTCTTGCATAACATGACCCAGCGGAAGATGGGCTACAGTAGGAAACTGGTTGTTAGTGTACAGCTCTTCTACATGCTGATACGGGTCGTCTAAGTTCTTGAACTCGCAGTATGGTGGCTGACCAGTAACAACTTCATAGACCAAACATCCAAATGCAAAGATATCTGTCCCTTGAGTTACCCTGGGTGATGATGGTCGGTAACTAAACCACTCGTAACAAGAGCCGGCTGGCCGACCATCAACACCACAGCCTTCAAAGTCAATCAACTTGACAGCGTCATCGTTTGTGAGGATAGTGTTGTTGCACCCAACATCGGCATAAACAATGTTGCAACTGTGTAAAAACAGAATACCTTGGGCGATGTCTCTCAGCCAACATACTTTCTTTTCTAACGGAATTTCGTTGGTAGAGGGGGTTTGACAGATTGTTCGAAGTGAATCGCCACGCTCAAGTACGATGGAGCCATCCGCGCAAATTTCCAGCAACTTTGCAATGTTGGGATGCGAACCGAGTCGCTGGTAAACCTGTCGTTCCACTTCGCCCTCGGTCCCGTCCTTATCGTGGTATTCCTTGCGCACTTTTTTTTCATCAATACCATACACAATTCCGGATTTCCCAGCTGCAAGGAATTGTAGTGCGTTTGCTGTATCGACGTGGGCTTTGCGTGGGATTGGAAGATATTGGTAGAGTTTGGCACATACAGTCGCAAAATAGTAGGTGAAAAATACATAGGGACTTTTAGCGTCTTGGCCTAGATCGGAAGCCATACGATGTGGAGAATGGCGCTCCGTGAGAATTGAGGATAAAATGGTGAAGGAAAGCAGGCGTTGGGACCAGGGCAAAAAGTAATCACATGTACTCTAAGAGATGCGTCCCAAGGCGATTGGACCTTCTGAAGGAAAAAGCAATGATGAAGGCAAGGTCTGTTGGTACACATGAACACAACACAGCAGATTGATGATAGAGGTGGGTCTCAGGAGAGAGTCGACGCTTGCCTCGCAAAATATCCTTAGCCCCTTTCGGAAGCCTAATCACCCGGCAATGAATGCTTGGCAGCCCATGAAGCGACATGTACACTGACTGAAGCGCAATGCAGTCACCCTAAGTGCAGGGCTTGATACATAGCAGCGTGCATGTGCAAAACCGCTTAATCATCATCAATTTACAAAAGCGACTGTTCCACTGCATGGAATGTTCAATTCGGAAAAGAGCAGCATGCTGACGTCATCGTGATCTTGGCACGGGTGTATCCGAAAAATACAGATGACATAAGATATAGTTCGCCTTATCACTAAGAACGATCCAAATAGAGACTTGCGAAAAGAAGTGTGAGGAGTCAATTTAGGTTTTAGTGCTAGATATTGAAGTAGAGGTGACAGGCCTTCCAACATGAAGTTGCGTTGTTGCTAGCATCAAGCATTCTACCTTGTACTTAGCTTCGTGAACTTAGTGTTTGTACTTTGAATTATAATAAATTACGCAATCGTAAAATTGGACGGTTGGGTGCAGATAGCTGTCGCTCGGCAAACTACAAGCACAGAAGGACGCGACGCTCAGTGCCAAATTGCATGTGATAGCAGTTGAAATGTCTGCCCCACTAGACTCCTGCAGCTTACGTCCCTGCTGCCATGCCCTCCGCGTCATCGCCGCCCAAGTCGACCATCTTCCTCTGGCTTGATGGCGCCTCTGTGTCGCCACCTACAAGGTGCGCATACATTTTTAGTGCGTCGCAATACACATTGCGAACGTTAATACAGCATAACTCCACCAGTGGCATTCCCTGTAAGGACGATACAATCACCATACGACGAACAAAGCGATTGCGTTTGATGGACATGAACTCAGGCATTATTATCGTTGATAACGATACTGCCATCCACATGACGCTTCGTTTCCCAAATTGTTGCCGCATTAATTAACCCTCACAGCTATTCGACAACCAACAAAGTCCGCGGCTCGTCGCACCAGAGAGTTATCGAATCGATTATATCAGCTCGAACGCGAATCAAGTCCAGGCAACCGACATGCCACAGTCGATCCTGCGTAACACGATGGCACCCAGATAGCTACGTCCTCTCAAAGAAATAAGTTCGGATCGGTCTATGAGGATATGAATAGCGTTCAGCTTGGCGATCGGTAGATGTATGTGATGTCGTATTGCTCCTTATGGTGGTCATCGGACTCAGCAGTGCGTGCATGTTGCGCAGTTTTGAAAGTGTTGATGATGTAGATAATATGGAAAGCGTAGATGGGATAAAGGCTGTCTTTCCGCCAAAGAGTACCTCAGTTGCTTATCTCTTTTGCTTGACTAGCCATTACGCATCGCGATGCCCTACTCGCGATGCCTCGGTCTTGTCTTATGATGTGCAATCACCTGTCTTATGGACGGTGCAGTAGAGATTTGGCACACTTGGATTTGAACAATCACTCGGTGCATAGATGGAAGTGACAGTATTACTATTCAGAGCAGAGTTGAGAATTTGTTACACGTGGAACTGTTTGTGATGCTGCATCAAAGTTCTCGACCGAAGTCTGCCTAATCAACACACCCTACCAGGCAAAACGTTAACGGGCCGCTACTGATGAAAATTTGGTTCGACAAATTCCTCGGATGATTTTCCATAACGTCAAAGTACCCCGTAGGTTCACGGTAGCTTCCGCCTACTAATGGCAAACTTGCATCAAACCGCTACCGTGTTAATAAAAGTCATCTGGTCCACATAGTTTACTATTTACCCCTTCGAAAACTCATGATTTTGGATCTGACGAAGAGCTTGTTTCTAGAGCTGATTCTATAGTAGAAGAAGTAATGATGAGCTATACTCCTTGTCAGTCAACACTAGCATTCTATCACGTATGTGAGTACGTGAGTAAACAAGCGTACAGGGTCTACACATAGTCTCTTATTTGTATAATCTAAATAACATAACAAGGACTTTCTCGAACTTTTCTCCCACGCAAGCTTTCATATTCGTTTGGATGCTGTGACAATTGGCTTGATGGAAGGCTGAAAATGGATTTAACATTTATTGTCGATCGTTCACCTATGATTTCATTGAAAAAAGAATTTCTCCCCAAAGAAGTTATACAGAGGTAAGCACGTGGACAGATAGAAAAATTCAATCAAAAAATCAGATATGCTGTACTCTTGACTACGCCGTTTTAAGAGATGCATGAATCCCACTAGAAATGTCGCAAGAATGTTCTTAGGTTCTAATTTTACATTTCTCAGACTTTTTTTAACTCACTGCTGTTGGAGCTCAACATCTCACCCAGTTTTTTGCATTGGGTCTTATGGGTCGACTCCGCAAGTCCAAGTTGAACTGCAATCTCTTGAACAACAGCCCGACATTTCCCGCAACTCTTCCACATGTTTTCTTCGAGTAGATGTTTGGTTTGAAGAGGGCATATCTCGTCGTTGGCTTCATCAAATTGATCTAGCCAACTTTCGGTATGTGAACCATTTGCGGAAGGCTCACCCAGTTCCTCGAACTCCTCGGTAGTGCATGAAATGACGCTGCTATGGTCGATCGCCGCCGGATAATGTAATTCGTTTACAGCACGTGGCATTTTCGTGGTTATTCCATCCCTGAAGCAACCCTCGTTTTTGAATTCTGTCTCCGATTCAAAAGATGGTAGAGATTGCGCCTCATCTCGTCTATTTCCGGAAGTGCTACGGCCAGCAAGGAACCCTTGTTCACAACTTTTACTCTTTTTCGTTTTACAACGAACTTTCCGAGATTTGCATTTAGTCCTGTTCTTGAAATCGGGACAGTCGATAGGGTCAACAACAAAACATTCTTTCATCTCGCTATCTGTCTTCATCGCTTGAGATTCCCTAGAATTTTCTTGAGGCGAAAACAACAGATTTGAACGGTGCTCGACGGATTTACCCTCCTCGAGACGGACATCGACTTGACACACCAGAGATGGAAATTCAAACTGATTAGACTTTTTACCAGGTTTACAGCATTGCCCCATACTTTCTTTACAAGAAGACTTCTCTTCAAAATATTCATCAACAGAGGAAGTCGTCTCGCCTTGTTGAGCTGTGATGTAGTTAACTAAAATCGGACCCTTAGCGTGTATATCCCGGACCTCTTTTTCATCTTTATCAATCTCTTGAGAGACTTTCATCCTAGCCACGAGCATGCTCGAGATCATTTCATCATATAGTTTCACTACACATAACAGCAAAAACTTGTTCAACGCTGCATTCTGTAAAGTCTCTCGAAATGCGGCGCTTGCGAATACAGTATGGTCTTCTTCAAACGCCATTCTGATTTTCTTGTGCAAGTATTCGTGAAACCAAACACTCTGTTCAAGGTGTGCAAATTCAAGGTTAGCAACCTCGAGGATGCCAAATATGTTCATTTTCGCACCGTGGAATTCTAGCTCATCCATGGCTGCTTGTTGGAGGCCAGAAAACTTATAAGTAGAAGCAGTGATACAAGTTAGTAGGGCCCTCTTGAATTCGATGTTTGCCAAATAGGCACCGATATCGAGCGTTTGATATGCACCTGTGTGCAAGTAGTGAACAAGCGTGTGACCTGTGTCAGGGTCCACATCAGGAAGAAAAACCTCTCCCCATAGATTGGCCTTGACTGACTCAGGCAAATGTAAAAGATCTTTTGGGATGTAATAAATTACTCTGCTTGGACCCAGGTGGAGAACAACTCGGGAGCTTGTGTACGGGCTGCCATTGTGTGTTAGTCTATACGGTCTGGGAACATTGATTTATAAAATCTTACGATTTTTTCGGTCGCTTTGGTGCATAAGGAGAATTGGATATCAAATCATTTCGCGGCTCATCGTCTATAACCGGTGTTTCTACGACAAAATCTTTTTCCTGTTGGGGCAACCCTTTCGATGAGGACACTTCTCCAACGATAAGCTCGGGCTCAGCAACGGCTTTGACAATTTTGCCTTTCTTCGCATACTTCTTAGCCATTGTTGAGAGGGAAAAAAATTGTTTACAATTCGCGACAAAAGCATGAGATGAATGATATCAGAACTTCTTTTGCTAAATCGGAAGATTTGTTGAATGTATGCATCCGTTGGAACAAGCACATGTCCAATTATACAGCTGAGAAGCACTTACGAGCTTACCCCACTAACAAGAGCCACTAGTAGTTACACATTACGCGCAAGGGCTGCAGTCTGTAGTTTTCGAAGCCGGTAAAATCAACAAGTCATGCAGATAAGATGTGGCAGAGTCTCAATTTGGATTAGGTGATTTAATATACCATCGCATTTTACATGTGCAATAAATTGCTATATCCTGATTTGCTAGTTGATCCATCTGCTGATTAGAAATAGTATAATTTATTTGAGCCAATCACGATATTCGGACGTGAACTTGACCAAATGCTGTGCAGTGAATAATAAATGAAAGTCCGATGATATTAACTCAGTGCAATTTGTTTCAAATCAGCGGTGTCATTGAAGTTTTTTGAGGAGATTGATAGAAAATGATCCGAGATTATTTAAATGTTTAAGCTTTGTATGTCCTATTACCGTACGTATTGTAACATTGTTCTTTTACTGGTAAAATGGTTCACAAAGGAAATTCTTTCTTCAAGAAATGACCTGTCATATCGATCAGAATTACCTGATGATTGCATCATTCCAACTACCATTCGTCACTACCTGTTCTAGTCCAACGACGATATGATGACCAAAGCCTTGCATCATATCATCATTGGGCGTGTTCTGGGATCCCAGATATGAACAGCTGTCGCAAAATTTGCTAAATTTAACTAATTTCTCTAGAGGAGGATATGCAAACACTAGATTAAGATGCTTTATTACCCGTTCCATTATTTTATACCAACTGCCATCGAACAACATAGTTTCTTCCCAATTGGAGATGCCAATTTTTGAAAATGTAATAGTAATGACTAAAGTCGACGAAGTCCCACCCGTACACGCATAGATTTTTTGCTGAAAACTCTATTTGCAATTGATTGGGCTTATTTATCTGCAATGATTACAGGCTGATTCTGGTCAGTGGATCGTGCTCTTAATCGAAATCTCGCGACTAAAGATCTGGCTCGCAATAATGGTACGTATAAATGCGTAAATGAATGCCAAAAAGCTTTCTAGCAGAAAGAGAAAATGTTCTTCAAATCCCCCGTGAGCAAATTCAATTGGCTTCCTGAATGGGACGAAATTCGATATTGCTACTGTTCGCATTCGTTTCTTTAGACGATCAAAACTCGGTGAGAACATCGTTCTTGTCAGGTGTTGCAGAATCGCTTATCCACGTTTAGTTACTCTAAATTTCTTTCCAGCATCGTGCTTTCTTGACTGAAGTACTAAATTCAGCCGTTAATGAGCGATGTTTGTGACCGTGCCACGGCAAAGCCACCTGGCGCTATTCTGGAAATGACTTGAAAATTCTTTACGGGAAATTCTTTTGGGCATGAGCTGCGTGGAGAGGAATATATCAGGGTTGGAAAGATGATAGATTTTTCAGAAAGCAATAATTTTGATTCGGCCAATAGAACCCATGCTGCTGAGGTGATTATTTGATTGAATCAATTGATTTAATGCCTATGGAGAGTCTCCCATAGGGCTTAAAGACGTGATCAGATATGAAATTTACATGATATACTATCTCCATAGACGCTTAGTCTGATGGATTTGTGAGATTTGTTTCTGACTCTCCTTCTCTACGTGCCTTCCACCTCTTGCTGTTTAAGATTTCTTGCCTAGGTATCTGAATTGCTGCTGTGTAGGCTGCTTTATTTTTATCGCTGTCTTTTGCACTAATTGTACTATTAACAGCAAGCACGGAAGTGGTCGATTCTATAATCTTTATCCTGCAACAAGTTGCTTGTGTGAAATCGAGTGTACACAATTGTTTTTTGGATAGAAATAAGACTGAAGAAACTACTTCTAGCGCAAGACTCTTCTTAGGGCATATGCTGTTACATATGTGAACTGCGAGGAGAAAAAACGTGATTCATTTTCTAGAGAGCGAAGATGATCATTTAACTATGACAATCAAAGCTAAGCTTGTAGATGAGACTAAGGCTGGATTCTTTCAATTTCGTTTTTCTACTTCAAACTTAGATGAGCTTTCCAACTAAAACTCACTGCACACCACAGGATAGTTCCTTACCTACGATTGAACTTTCAGGATCGTTTTGTACAAACTCGTTCTCATGAACACCGTCCCATTCATCCTCCTCATCCCGCATCTCATCAACAGTTTCTTTGATATGATGCGACGACATAGTCACTCCGTTATCATCCAAGCGATGCGTAACAAAAAAGGCATGTCCTCTTTCCAGCGGACGGCCCTGACACACGTAGCCGATCGGCGTGTGCATGATGTCCTGACCTCTACGACGGAGACAAAGCCACTCAAGGAGGAAGTTGGTCATCGTCTTCGATGTTTTACTCTGAAGACTACTAATCTTGGCATTCTCAATGTACTCAATCAAGGGCGCATACTCGTCAAACTCCATGTACGATCTACCCGCAAAGATACCAATTTCAATCGTTAAATGATATGGAATAACGTGGCTGGAAGGCAGAGCCGGCAGTGCGTAGTACTTCAGGTTGCTAAAATGCAACATTTTCTTCGTAATAGGTGCGGAATAGGTAAGAATATGAACTTTAGTAAGAGAGCTGCGTAGTATGGGGATCAGGAGATCTGCTTCTTCAGCAATGACTATAATGGCTGTTGCGGTGATGGGGCTATACAAAATCCATTCAACAGGACGCTATCGAGAAGTCAGAGCTGTTTCTAATAGAAAAAAGTGTACTCACCAGAAAGTTATCAATCAAGCCGTGTTTGCCGGTTTTAATCGTTCTCATCAACTCTGCTGAAACAAATAGTCTTGACCCTGCACCTTTGACAGCGTATTTCTGACCTATCGATGTACGTGATATAGCATCAAATATGTATTCATACCCCTCGGTGCCACGTAAAACGCCTGTACGTATAAAATCAAGGATGGTAGGGTGTAGACCAGGAAATAAGAGTGCCTTGTGACGTACTGGCCGTTGTACCTCACGCACTTCCTCAACTTGAAACTCAACTTCGCGTTCCTGTTCCACCTCCTCCAGCGCAGAGGAATGAACAGAGCCAGAACTGTTGACGGCAACGCGACGTAGGGAGCTGAGCTTTTCCATGAAAGTCTGAATCTGCGGGAACCTCATTTCAAGAATGGATGCATCCTGCGAGTTGACTGTATGGCTTCCGTATAGCTGTTGAAGCGTCAACTGCTCAGAATGTTGAAGCACCTTGATATATGCGTCTCTTTCCCGGATATTGGAGAGAAAATCTGTATTTTCCCATTCTGCTGTTATCCTGTTACAAAAGTCGGTACCCTGAGCGATATATAGGTCCTGTAGCTGTTCGTTTGTGAGGCATGTTTGCTCCAGAAGCCAGCGCACGATATGAGACGAATTAATCCGGTCACCATCATTCATTCCACAAATGTCAAGTATGGACTGGTGGGTCTCAGGAAAGGCAAAGAAGCACAGGGATTGGGTTGTTGCGAGTTGACGGAGGCGCATTGCAGCTAAGCATCAAATTAGTACAGACTTTCAGTGTCGTAGACTCGCATAACTACCTTGAACTGTGTGGTCCTTAGTTTGACCAAGCGCCAGTGTAAGCGCTCCTCGAGCGTGTTGTGGTAGTTTCAAATCTATACCGCGTGTATGCGCTTCGTCGAGATACACGAGACATTTGTCCAAGTTATCGACAAACGAAGTGATAAGCAATGGTACTGGAGCCTTTAATCCACGATACTGAACCATTGCTCGATTATCAGCATTAAAGAACACAGCAGCCACAGGTCCGGTGTCAATTTCTAGCCATGCCTTGACCAATGATTCATTGCCCATCTCAAGTATGCAGGCACCTGCATCTATAAGGATACGAATCTTCCTCTCTTTTAGCTGTTCGAGGAAGCCCCTTTCTGACAATCGATCACGTCCTCGAGCTGCAAGGCAATATTCTCGATTTCGATCTTGAAGCAGATAAGCGAGAACCTCTGCGTTGGTTTGGTGCAAACTCTGAAGATCATATTGTCGAATAGTGAGAGGCAACATCATTTTGCTGTCATTGGTGCCGCTAAAACCCGTCGTCCTTGCTCCTGGGATTGCATCATCGCAAGAATTGATCCTGGCAAATAAGGGTAAATCCCAACCCGATGCCTGCAGTTTAGTTTCGAATTGCTTTGCATGCGAAGGGAAAACAAAGTGGTTCATGTAATGATCCAGCACGCTTATACTAGTTCGAAGGTGTTTCCAAAGCTCTGCAACTTGTCCCTGGTCATCGACATTGATCACATTCCAATGGCAAAAAGCTTCCGGAAGCGTATGGCAGCTGGTTATCCATCGATCGTACTCACTGGAGGGATCATGTGATGCTAAAACATGATGGAGAGCTTCACTGAACTGAGCCTGGTTCAGGCCGGAGTAGTAGAAGGCCAGGCATGTGAAAATAATGGCAGCATCGGGGTGACCGAACTCAGCTTGTGCAGAAGGTATACCCTTTGCCTCATAGGGTACCGCGATGGGGTCTCTGTCGAGATGCAAACCGTATTGTACATTCCATCGCTTTTTCAAGCAGAGAAGGAGAATACGGTTACGCAGTAGACGTCGAACAAGAAGTAACGTTTTAAACGCCACAGTTTTGTCAGAGAAGGATGAAACTGCGACTTTGAATAGTTTTTTGTCAATTGTTGCTTCAGTAAGGAGTTTACGGATCATTTCGTATTGGCCAGGTGGTGAAGCGTCTGCAAAGCGAAGAAAAGCTGTCTTGCCGTTGCAGATCTCGTTGATAATTCGTTGGTGCAGACCCTCTTCCACGTCAGACTGAAGAATGAAAATCATCGGGTATCCATGGTTTCGATCTATGATTTTAATGCTTGCCGGGAATCTGCGTTGGAGTTCTGGAACATGGTCTCTCACCAGCGATAGAAGCGACTGCACCACTTGCCAGCGGTATGGGTGTCCATCAATACTGCTTTGCTTGCCGTTTGGATAGATCAGCTGAGATTTCACTGCCAGTGAAACATCAGACTCATCCAGTACGTCTCGACAGTTCGAATTAATCCATGACTGGAATATAGTCATCTCGCGTGCGAGTTTGGGTTGGGAGCTAGCGAGATGTTGAATACCACTGAGCTTATAGGACAGAATATGCTCAGGCGCGTTGAGAATAACTCCACGACGTTCGAACATCTCTTGGTGTAGATTTGTGTACAGTTGAAGCTTTTCTGAATTGAGCTTAGTACGGCGAGAGAAGGGAAGATGTCGAATCTCTCGACCTACTAAACCTCCCAACCGCGATTGAATCATTTGCGCTGTTGGCAAAAGCAACGGCTTCGGTACGATGAGACGCGAGAGTTGTTCTCCGTTTCCGAGAATAGCCATTGCCATAGGAACAATGCAGGACGTTTTTCCTATCACACACATAAGTCAACTTCTCATATATGGTTATCACAGTATCGAATCACCTTTGCCCATATTCATCTGCAAGACAGTATTTTCCTGCGATTTCGGCGCGATGATCGCGTGCGCAACCTCAATTTGCTCTTTTCGGATCATTATATCACTGTCTACTTCCAACAGGAGCCAGTCAGGATATTTCATAGGATCCCAGTTCTCGTGACCGGGGTTTTCTAGTTCTTCTTGAAGTCGAGTCGTCTGTCCATGATGTAGCGCGTACTTGATACGTGCAAGTCGCTGCGACATTGTGACAAGCAAACCATGCGAGATAATAGCTTCCTTAACAGCGCTCCCGAATTCATGGCTGTCACTCGAGCGAAGCTGCTCTAAGAGTGCCAAAGATGTGTTGCATGGCCAGATGTTCCCCATATCAAGCCATTGGAAGCGAACATCGTCAACTGACAAAGCGTTGCGAATTTGAGTGAAACTATTCTGGATCGTGATACGTGATTCTTGCATGATCTGCGCAACAACAGTGATGTTTGGTATAGTATTTGGCCGTATTGTCTGACTGTTGTTGTTTTCAAGGGCTACAAGACTCGTTTCTAGATCGCGACCATAATGTCGACGTAGAGAATTAGAAGACAGAGTAAAAAAAGAGAGAATCTCCCGTAGTTCAGACATCTCCTTTGAAGGTCTTCTTACGCTTGACCAGTACTTAGGGAGAGAGGGTGACTGACCGAGGCTTAAGTGAGCTGAGAGCTTACACTGGAGAGGTTCTACAGGGATTTCAACTGATTTTGTGATCAGGTCTTTTGACAAGGTTGGAATGACGGATTCGCGAATGGGGCCGTAGAAAGACATTTGTGTGCGGCCCCATGCTTTCGGTATAGACATATCTTCTGATCCTTGGAACTGAGCCAGAATGTTCTCAACTTCTATCACATATGCTGACAGTGCCAGATTTTCATGCAAGCGATTCCACTCTGGAAGCACTCGCTCTACTGCAAGTCCTGTGTCAATGAATTTTGACTCAAACCCGTCTAAGAAGAGTTCCTCGTTCGGCCATTGACACATGAAGTGCTTTGCTAGCCGCTTTCCTTCGGACTCACAAGTCTTCTGATGTTCTTCTTGAGCCTCATCTATTCTGTGCCTTCGTTTCTCAGGCAAATCTACGGAAATTTTTTGAAAGATAGATTGGACAGTTGGAAGATCATTTCGCTTGAAGTGACTGAAGGAGGCGCACAAAGGTGGTTTCAATAATTTCAATGCTGAAAGTGATCCAAAGGCTGCCAGAATTTTAAGGGCATCAGGATCGGTCGCAGGATTTATTGACATTATGCCTAATCGAAATATGGCTCCGTACGAGTTTTCTGGACCTGAGTCGCGGAAGGTGTTGACGAGATTTCCCCATTGCTCCTCGATTGGTCTATCGGTTAAATCACTCAGAGTTGCAGAAAAATTCCTGGAGATCTCACTAAAACCGCCGATTAACAGCCAGCTTTGCATAATACTGGAAAGTTTTCGAGTAGTTTGGATACGAAACGGTTGGATCTGGAACAGCTTGGCAATACTATAGACTCTCTGCGCTTGTGATGAGCCGGCCTGCTGACCCCGGGACTTGTATACCTGAAGCTTGTCGCTCTGATGGTCTGTGCTCAGAACATTGCATTCGTAAAGACAACGCTGCGTGATACCCCGCGTGCGAAGGTGTGTCGGTAAGTACGTGTTGACAATGAGATCATCCTTATTTTCAAGAGAGAAGACCCGGAGTCGTTCTGAGTTGTCGAAGATGTTTTGCACAACGCCCTCGAACGCATCGTGTTGGATAGTCGCTGTCAGATTGGAGTTCCAGAGAACACTTTGCAACGAATTCTTGTTTTTGGGATAGTAAACTCTTTCAGGGCTAAGTTCAGAGATTCTTTTTAGAATAGTTATGGGTAAGTCTCCCAGTGGTGCCCATGGTTGACATGAACCTGATTGCAGGATGTGCAAAGCTTCCTCAGTGCCCGTACGTCTCAACAGAGGGTCAGGTATTACAAAAGACGTAAATGCATGGAACTGTGCCTTTGCATAAAGGAGTCGCGGCTCGGCAGGACACGACAATCGACCAAGCAAATCATCGATTCCGAATCTGGCATACTCCGTGCCGCCAGCTGCCCGGACGGCAACGTGCATTCCGCGACGAATGGAAGAAACGGCACCCCATGGAGCAATGATGCTTCGACGTTTGCTATCTGCAACATTGCGGAGAACAATCTTGCTCTCAAACCCATATAAGGTACCGGCGTCCTGATCAGGATCAATCTCTTCTCCTAATTCTCGACATTGGAGAAGGCCCTTTTTATTAACAAAGAAAGATAGTTCCAGGTGGCGTAGTTCAACAGACAACTTTCCATCTCTGTGTACAGGTTGAAAAACTGTGATCTTATGTGAGTCTTCGAAATGACGGAATATGTCAGAAACCTGCTTAGACAGTGTAGAATTCGGGCCAACCAAAAGTGTACGATTACTCCGATACCCCCGTCGGTTTGCAATATCGATGATCCAGTCATTCGCTCTCGTCTTCCAAAGAACAGGTTTGCGTCGAATCTCAATACACTTTGTGTCCAAGTTTAGCCATTGCACACAATTTGAAATAAGGCCATGAGGAAGGTCAACCGTACTAGGTCCGACAAAGAGGCGTGACGGGATGTATTCCAGAAGGCCATCCCAGCTACTAGCGCGAACAATGGTCTTCCCATCACGAATTCCAAAGTGAATTTCGTGAGTGTTTTTTTGCATCGCCATGACATAAGACATGTCAAACTCGGCCGACGGAAATGTCAGAAGAGGGTGGTTGCCAAACAGCTTTTTTACATCGTCCGACTCTCGAATATCACGCGGCAATCTTCCTAAAGGTTTTCCATCGACAAGCAAGTGTCCTTCAACAAAATTGTAATGAATCACCTGTTGGTATGATGAAAATTTCGTTGAAGATTTCATGGTTGACACCACCCACCGCTCATGTGGGGAATTTAAATTCTGCCATGTTGAAAATATTTTTGCAGCAGATCCAGCTGAATCTGACCAGCACAAATTTATGGCCGTATTAAGGCTTCGTGAAGAAGCTTTGGTCGATCGTAGCAATAGAGGTTGAAGATGGTATGCCATCTTCGTATCTCTGATCAACATACGCTTTAGGATCGGCGATAGCTTTGCCAAATCGACCAGTAGATTCTCTTGAAGAGCAACGGAGGCTTGGAAAAAGGTTGACAGATCGTCTTGCATAATGTTAAGCTCTTTCCCTATGAAGCTTGAAAATGTCCGCCGGCAAAGTAGAGCGGCCCAGAATCCATATCTTGCAGTCGACTTCGCTATGGATGATTCAACAGCACTCCTCACATCTGCTCTGAGACAAGTTACCCAATTCAAAGTGATATTGCGTGCCATGGTTAGGAGACATTCAGCCAGCGTTTTAGGAGAGGCTAACATAAACAGGCGCAGGCTGAGCGTGATAAGAATTTCCATACAGTGAACCTCGCGCCAATTCATTGCGATATAACGAAGACGGTCCCCGATTCGTTCAGTCAAGCGATCACAGAAAGACGTATCTTTAAAAAATTTATGAACGTCACGAAAGTGGTCCTTCTCACAGTTCGCTGGCCCAGCCTGTATAGCGAGGTGATTGAACATAAGCATGGTGTCTTCAGTGCTGAAATTTACATCGGACGCGCCAAGTTCTACTAACACGGTAAACCATCGACGAGTTTTGCCGGAGAGTAAACGTTGATAGGCTGTAAATTCGTGTACCGACATAGTAGATGGACACTCTGTCTCAGAAGCGACGATCTCGTACGAGGTTGACCCTCGTATTTCAGTGGGCGGGTGTAGTTTTGCTGGCATCACTGAATTACGAAGTCCTTGCGGAACATGGACTCCACACAGATGCTCAAATGTCAACGGTTTATCGTAATCTTTGACCCATGTGTTCGAGGTCATGTCAAAGAATGAAAAATTCAATCCATTTGGAAACAGAACATCAGATTTTGAGGCTCTCATTCTTCTTTTAGCAACCTTATAATGATTTCCTCGAAACTACTTTGATGATGATGAAGCAATGCTAATGCCGGTAATAATTTTCTGCCCTTACGAAATTAATGGCTCATAGTCTTTTAATTGCTTCGCCGGGGATTGCGGCGTAGGTTTGACAGGATAGGCTAACCCGAAAATTTTCCACGTCGCATTGCGATATGCAATCATGACACTTGGTATGCTTAACTCGAAGACGGTAGCTGCCTCTACAGGCTTTTCTTTCGAGAGAAAATCTTCATGAGCGTAGATCTTCATGCGATTTCGAGTTCGCCAGTGTCAGCATTTGGTACATCCTCGCACGTCTCGTGAGCCATCGCGCTTAAATTTGCATATACATGTGCCGCTGGAGATATCCAAGGAGTAGGCGTCATATTGCTGCCACCATTTCTCCAGTTCATCTCTCTTTCCTTGTCGTGCATTCTGCGATGCCTTTTGTATCTGTTGACGAAGTTTTTGCATTGCCAAGGATTGTTCAACATACATTACTGTGAAGCTTTCGTTGTCAGGCTCAGAAAATATTGTCGTTTGATGCCTACAACAATGGCGCCTTTCTTGAAGATGCTTCTGAATATCAGAAAGCCTCTGCATTTCTAAGACTGTCGGTAGTTGTAAAGAGTCCAAAAGTTCTGGGAAGAATATCGGGTGATATTCACGAAGTAAAGGAAAAATTGTGACCATGAGCTTATCCATCTGTACCCAAAGTGTGAAAAGATTCAAGATGAAGATAGAATTCTGTTCTGGGTCCGAGTTGTAAGCCATTGCGACAGAATGAAACAGATTGAATATTGCCTCAGACAACTTTGTGCAATGTACTTGTGGAGTCATAGACTCGGTTACAGGTGGCTCCTGTCGTCTCTCGATTTTTTCTTCTAGTTCCGATAGCTGATAATACATATCTGTAAACCTTTCAACTTGCTTAATGCTACTGTCACACAGACGCGGAAGACACAATGACGGCTGGCTCTGCTTTTGAGTACGCGGTAGATCCAGCACACTTTGAATGTACTCTCCGCTATTAGGGAGGGAGAGGCAGAGTGCTTGTTGGTTGGCCCGGCTTGCAAGTACGGGAATGGGTCGTGAAGTCTCTCGCTTGAACTTTTCCCACGCTAGTTTTACTACATTAGTCGCACGAGTGATACTTTCCTTGAGAAAGGGTCTAGTCACATCAAAAAGATGCTCGTATGCAGCAGGAGAAATATTCCTCTCCTGCTCAAGCTTTGCAAGACGACGACATAGCTTGCCTCGTAGCGTCGTCGTAAACTCAGGTGCCAGTTGACCAGGACATTCGTCCAAGAGTTCAGCGAGCAAAACTGTAATAAGAAACTTGTAGCAGGCTCTACCAGCACTGTTCCCAAGAGATTTCTGTAGTTGACGCTGGATGGAAACGCGAAGTACGAGCCAGAGAGGCAATCTCCGCCACGGAAATTCTGCAGCTTCGATATTCGCATCATCGCGCACTCGCTTCCTCAACTGTGGGATGCTGCCGTCGACCCGGGAGCCGATGGATTCAATCAAGGGTATGAGAAGGTGTGTCACGAGTGCCGGACTCGCTGTATCACGCGACTCAACAATTGAAGTATTTGCTTTCTTCGTATGAGGCTGAAAGCACTTCAAGGATTCCATGCTACCCTTCTCTAAGAAGTCGGTCAAAGCCCTCTGAAATGAAAGCTCCTGAACATTATCAAGAGTCATCTGTGCCGCGCAATCGGGAAAGTCCCAAATAAATGCACTCTCGGTTGCGAGTATATCGGCAGAGGGCGGTGACGTCTCGAACGCCTCGAAGATAACGACATCTACGTTTTTGCTGATTGTCGTCAGTCCGAGAATACGCATCTCTCAGTCAGCTTTGGGCTATTTTTGTTACCTGACATTATATTGAACAATCAAAGCGGCATTTTGCTCAGCAAGGTAAAGGAGAAGAGGCCGCTTTTGATGAATTTGTTGGAACTCGGTAATAAGGGATTGCTTGTCGAGATGACCCCTCTCATGGAGAGACCCGAAGTGTCGAAGGAACTGGCGAATTGTGTACCACGCAGACGCCTGTTGCTGGCCCGCGAGCCTTTCTATGGTGCTTGTGGCATGAAGGAGTCGGTCGATCACGTCCTCGCCGGTACGCTGAAGGTTCACATCCTGTTTGCCAGGAATTTTTGGTGGTAATACAAAATGATTGAAAACCTCCTGATAAGAGGCCATGTCAAAGTTTTATAAGATGGTTAAAAGATACTGTGTTCGTCAAAGGAAGACTTTCAATTGCATAGGCTCAGGATCTGGCGACAGAAGCTTAAAGAATCAATATTTACACGTTAGATGTTCACTTGTAGTTTTGATTGAAAATTATAGTAGATACAGAACATCAGATCTATGGTATACCTTCAAGGGATATAACATCGTGGCCGTTCATGTGAAGCAAATAAACAAATTCAGATAAGCTACAATGTCGACGATATGCAATGTCGAAAATGGGCTATTGGATTTTAAAAGGAATTAAACACATAGCACATGAGTGTTTTGAAAGGGTCTGAATATTACTAAAGGATAAATAAATACCCCAATGGTATCAGGAAATTCATTACCAGATGGCCCTAAGTCTTGGGTTTCAATTCTTTTCTAGTTGAAATTTTCTTCAAGAAACATAGAAGTAGCTAAGAAACATTGAACTTCTCATAGTAAGAGAAAATCGGTAATTTGAAAGCGTTCCCTGAATTGTCTTTAGTTCTTTGTGACTTAACGTTTAGTTAATATAGTGGATTTTGCGTTTATTACATCAACACCGTTAAAAATTTAAATTTCATTCAATTTTAAAAACCAATCAAGTTATTGCTGCAGTCATCATTGTCGTCACGTTTGCATCATAGCATACTAGATAGCTTGAGAAGCTCGTATTGGCTAACATTCTATGAAAAATTGCGCTAGGACTGTCCTAGAACTTACATCGCAGAGAAAACGTAATCTACTGAGTTGTATTAGCTTCAACTGCGCGACAATAAACTTTCTTTTGGTTGGCCTGTGCAACGTCAACACGAATTGAGTAACCGAATTGACGCTCAATATAACTTTCTACACGATTCCACATGTGAGAAATAGATTGGAACGGCATCATCTCAGAGTCGCAAACATTCTGCATAATATAAGTTATCTGATAATTGATTCTCCTCCCAAAATTACATCTCTGATTCAAATATCAAAAACTCTCAGCATCGTGTACACGCTATAATCCATCTTTTTCAAAAGTCCCCGGCAAATTGCACGCATGACACCCTCATCTTACTTCATCGCAACAGCTGTATGCTTGGTTTTCATTCACCCAGCTTCAGCAGGTCCGATCGCTTATGGAATTTGCCAAGCGGGTTGCTCGGCCGTAGTAATGGCGTGCTATTCTGCAGCTGGGTTCACATGGGGGCTACTCTAGGCGCCTCTGCTCCTGCAACGATTCTTGCTTGTAATACTGCTTTTGGGACTTGCCAGGCCGCATGTGCCGCTGTGGCTTTGGCTCCAACGCCGTAGTCGGTATATTGAAATCACCCGCTTGGGGTACACAGATTAACCAGGAAAGGTTTTCTCTTGCATAAAAATGTCGTCAATAATTTTCGGAGTCCACAATATCGATATGAACCCACGATTCTTTTTCCTCTTTAATCTTGACAAAAATGGTTAAAACCCGCTTTGGATGATTATTATGACGTAAGTGATAAACTAAAGAAAGACTTCCATAGTGAGACTACCCAGAAAGTAGTGACTATATTTTGCTATTAAAAACAATCTTAACAATTTTCAAATCACAATAATTCAGATAAAAAAATTGGTCGATTCGTTTCATGCGAAACTATATTCGATACCAGACAAGCCGTTTTAGTTCCTGTCTGCCTAATTAATGTTCCTGAGGTAGAACTGAAAATGTGACGCCAAAGACGAAGATGAGCTTTAAAAGTGTTATAAGACAGATTTGAATTAGATTGTGAAAGTTATCATTTAAAAGTAATCTTCTCTGCTTTATGATGAGCACTTCTCGTACAGTCTTCGTCGTAATAACGGTTGCCAAATTAGAACAGAAAAGCTGTACGCACTTCAAGTTCACATTGATTCATAATCGTTGGATCAACATTAAAAAGAATTGTCTCTTTTATTTTTTCCTTCAAGCAATCTCTTCTAAGAGCAAATCTCCAGTGTAGCTGCTCGTCAAGAATCTCAATATTTGCGTGATGATAAAGATTTCTGCAGTTCCTAGGTTTATGCGACAACATACATCCAACCCCACTAAAGATCAAATTCTCGAACAGTTGAGCGAATACTAAAGTAAGTGTGAAAGAGTTTGTTCAAGCAAAATTGCTTAAGTAGTCACTCAAGTTCATGTAAATTCTGAATCCAGATAGGAAACATTTGGATAAAACACGTTGATAGATTTAATTTTCATCTGGTTAGAACAATTTTGAAATCTTTGCTGAAAGAAGTCATCAATCACACCCATGATGAACATAATGCTTTGCAGTAATATTCATTTGACCTCAGTCCATTTTTCCGCATCTAGACTTGGTAGCTTGTGTGTTGTAACCAACAATGGCGTAGAATCACCTGTAATTACATGAACACCTAGCGTATATAGAGTGTACTTTTTCTAAGTTCCCATTAGCAAAAGTTCCCATTCAATTGTTTACTTAAACCACCTAGCACAAGCTGTACGAAAAGGCTAGATTTAGTTTTTTATTTACATTTTAGAAAATGCCAGCAGTACAGGCTGCAAGTTTTTTTTTCGTCTGAATTGGTTTACAGGCATCAAATTGTGACAGACTAAATTATGATTATCAAAACGTCATATGTAAACCTACTCATAGAGGCTAATTTAATATTATAGAAAAATTTGAGTTATAATAACAGCCTGAATGGTTTCAGATATAATCATTTAAATGTTAAATGTGTGATTAAATTTCCAAAGTTTGCCTTCTCATATCCTTAAAAGCAAGTTCAAACCCTTTTTTTCAATCAACTTAATTTGCATCCTTAAGTTCATGAGGTTCTGATCCAAGCTATTTATCTTTTGATGACTATATGTAACATCTTCAATATCATTGTCCCTTGCCCCTTTTCATTCTTTCTGGTCACCATGATCAAGTCGTTGAATATGGCATTGGAATGGTCCATCTGAGTAGCGAAATATAAGTTACTAGGCTTGAGAAATTATAGTGATCTTGAGTATCAGATTAAAATCTTATGTTAGGCCCTTGTTGAAATTCGTGCGATTTTCTTAGATTACTTGATACTTTGGCCTTGTTTCGATTGGCTGCAGTGACCATCCTTACATCCTTCGCATAAATCAATTCGATGTGGGCTTCTGCTTTTACCGGAGTAAATCTGCTGTTCCATTTCAATGCCACTCCACTTCTTGAGACGGTATGCCACTCTGTCCGCATATGAATTATCTAGACGTGGTTTGCTGAGGCTATTGCAACTGTTGCAGCGTTGATGATATACCCTTGCGTTATAGGACGATCCAGGGTACATTCGTATGAATATAGCGATCCTTTTGCTTGACCATCCAGTCGACATACATCTTCGATTGTGACAAATGAATCGACCCATTATTGTAGTGTCGTAGGTTTTCATGCAACTTTCTGTCTCATCGTTGACAAAATAATCGAAGTGCAAACCATCATCATTGAGTAATTTTGCGACATCATCGTGCAACGAAGGATACATCGACCACTCTCGAATTGGCTTTGATTTACTTGGCGACATGGCGAAATGAAAAGATATGGCCTGTACCCTTCATATGTGCTTATGGATTGGGAGTCTTTGAATGAATTCAGGTACAAGCGAATTTTGTGAAGGAGATTGAAAGAAGACACTAAATCGTTTGCGAGGGAAATTACGTTTTCTGTAAGATACTCTATGGCCATAGTAACATGTCGCTACTCTGTCTCGCCAATTAAAGCGTGCCACGTCGATATCGATAAAATATGACATTTAGTTTCTGAAGTCGAATTTGCTCTGAACCTTATTATTATTGTCGTGGCCCCATTTAAGCTTATATCATACGTTTTAAAATCGAACTGAATTTTGTTACCATTCGTTACTAGTGCTTACTCCCTCGTAAAACTTACAAGCAATTGCTACCCGAGACTAGTGGGTTCTCATTGCACATGACAAAGATGTCCTTCCAAAACCATGATAGTAAGACATCGTGTCTTTATAATCTAACTTACATGCTCTTATTATGATGCAGAGAACCAATCTAATGGACGATTAGGCTTACTTGCTTTTACTAGTCACGGGTTAGTTACTTTGAGTAGACCGTGTCTGATGTCAGAGGGAAGCATTTGAACATATCCTCCCTAATGACGACATAATTCACTCTTAGAAAAACTTCCAGTAGTTTTCTTTCAATGGATGCAGTCTGTCCGCAAAAACCCACTGAGCAAAACTAATTAGCCCTAGAATAAGATACTTTCGATCGCGAACTTGTGCGAGCCAACAGCATGAATTCTCATAACGCGTACAGTTGACTTTTACCTGGGAAGAATCTGAGGGGAAGTAGAGTCAGTCGACGTTATTATTCAAAAAGAACAGATGCTAAGAGCGAAAGTGAATGAAAGTTCATGATTTTGAGTCTGTCGGATGTAAGAGGGTAAGACAAATGCAGATTATTTTCATTCATATTAAAGAAATTCATGAGGTATACAAATATTGCCTATGTACGAATTAATTGGCCTTTTTTACCACGAAATAGATCAGCTCTGAAGTATACGGTAAAGATATTAGTATTCTTCGCACTTTATTGGTGTAGAGTAATTTGTAAGAATCATAGTTAGTAAGCATACAAAATAATGATACATTTGTGCCCTATTGGACAGGATACTTCCTGTATTGCTGGAGAAGCTTGTTTGGAAGGAATAAAAAAGGTATATAGATTGACTCCAACGACTGTGGACGAAACGAAAATATTTATTTAGAGCCAAGTGAAAACTATTGTGATAATTGAAACTTCTTATCAGATGAAGTTCTTAGGAAAACCGTTGATTAAAAGTCCAAATGATTGAATTATGATGAATAAATTTATCATTTCAAATTTGAGCGAAAACATGGCGTTATATCATAAAAATAGTGCGAGAAGTTTAAAAGTTTGTAGTGAAGAAGCAGCGGCCACCAAAATGAATGTGATTGATTTTTCTCATAGTGTTGTTTCTGGATGTTCTCTTTCTTCCAATCAAAATGTTCTTTGACCTATACGTTGACAATATGTATGTTTTGCGGAAGCTCCCTTTGAAAACTGCCGAAATATCAATCAAGATTTTTGAATTCAGTAAAAGATAATTCTTCCATCAGGCTCCATTTTTACACCCCTCCGCGGTCTCTGAATGCCGTCTCATTCTAGAAGATGCAACCGAAGGCGTTTTTGTACGCCGACTTCCAGTATTGAGCCAGATGGCTCTCGACCATCACGGTCCAAAAACCTCATTTACTCATCGAGGATTAGGTATGATTTTGCCATGAGATGGTTGGACTCCAGGATAAGAGAATCTTGCTGATTATGCTGTTCGCAAAAACTTTGGTACTCTTTGTCCGTTTTCAAGAATCTCCGGCCGTCTAGGAGAGTAAATTCAAGTCATAGCAGGAAAAGTTGGGCAGCGAAGGTAACATAATCGATACGAAGCTATACCGATAATTAGCAACACTACAAAGTAAATAGTAGAACTCACGTTTAGATTGATCAAGATTTGAACAAGAATTTAGGACTCAGGGTTTGAGTTTGTTCCAATGGATTGAATATTGTAGCTCCCATGGAGCATTTTCAAAGATTTGGCCTCTGTCGCGATATCGATCATTTACGTTATTGATAAATACTTTTCGCGCTTTGCAATGCAGTTTTGACCGATGACAGGTGCTCCAGGATCGGAAAAAGGAATTCTATGCAAAATGTTGTCAGCGAAGTACGGATTCAGTCATGTATCAATTGGTGATCTTTTGAGAGATATCACATCATCATCAAACTCAGACACAGTCGTTTTCAACAAGGTGAAAAACGCATATTTTGTTCAAGGAGAGGCTCTGGCGCCCATTTTGAACAGTCAAATCGAAAGAAAAAGGCAAGATAGCTAAAAGAAGATTTTAATAGACGGCTTTCCAAGAAGACTGGACCAAGCTGATCCTGTCGAAGCATTGGTGAGTCTCATAATGATGTATCCTGTGACTAACTGACAAACTTGAGATCGGACGTCCAGCCATAGTCTTGTTCTTTGATTGTCCGGAAGAGATAGCAGAGTCACGATTCTTGAAGAGGAAGCTTGCTGGAAGAGAGGCGGATGGTATTTTGGTGTTTCGAAAAAGATATCGGGAATTCAACATGCTGAACCCACAGACAGTGGACGCGTATCGGAAAAAAGAAATTTTGCTCAAGGTTTGTGGTCTCACCGATGAAGAGATTACGTTTCAACATCAAAGCAGGTAGATACGAGTGGCGAGACAGAAGTATCATATCAGAAGCTTATTGCCATTTTGGAGGATATGAATGTTCTGAAAGCATGGGTCGCTTCAATTACTTCAGCGGGGCAGGCATTTTTACGAAACCAACATGAGGTGCCAATGTTACTACAATTTAGCTATCAGATTTTAACTTGAATGAGTGAAATGATTTACAAGTTTACGTGCGGCAAGTCTAGGATACGGAATTCGTGATTAGTCAGCACCGGCACCTGTGTCACTGGTGAAACTGTGAGGCCTGCAAGCCGCAAGAATCTTTCCATCGCAAATTTGAAAGGATAAGTCATCTACATGCTACACCGAAAAATTTCTTGATAATGAACTAGATACATATTCTCGTAGTATGGTTCAACCTCGATTAGCATTGTCCTGCATTTTGGAGGTGGAACGAAAGTTCCGTTCACTCGCAGTACGGGAACTGACTACTTGATTGATTGATTGAATTGGTTTAACGTCCTTGATAGAGCCTCCCGTGGGGCATGAGGACGGACTAAGCTATGAAATTACATGATATACTTTATTGCCGCAGTAGTCTGATCTAGTTGGTCTTTGGAGTTGGACCTTGTGGCCCTCCTTCCCTTCGCGCGTTCTTTCCCTTGCCGTTTAGGAACTTCAAGCTTTTGTCTGTCTGAGCCTTTTAGTAGGGCGTGTACCTTCTGTGTGTTCTTAAGGACCTAGTTGCAGCTAGGCCCTGTTAAACATGCAGTGGTGTTGGTGCAAAGATATTAGGTTGAATGTAAGGAAAATTGAAGAGTAGGGAATAGAAAAACTGAAAACATAAAGAGATATGAGAGAGTGTGGTGTGCTGATTAGGAGAGAGTAGCGAGTGTAGGAGTACCTGTGCCTAGGGCGCATCGGGAACTGACTACGAACAACAGAAAGGCTCCCTTCCAGACGATTACATCACTCGGGAAACGAACGATTCGCGATATATGCTATGATTGCTCGAGACTCCTCTCTTCCGCCGGCGTTTAGGTGAGACAACGAGATGGAGGCTGGGAAGCAAAGGTCAAAAGAGGCGGTAACTTCACCAACTCTAGATTCGAGGAGCTTTCTACGCCTCAAGATATCTCGAAATGCGTGGAAGAGATCACAGGTGTTGAATGCAAAGAACAAGACCTATTCGGGCTTGAGCCTATAGCTGAACTTTTGACTACAAGGAAGACCTGGATAGCAGATAACGACTTCAAAATCGTGCTGGATACCACAGATTTTGGCCATGTTGTAGGCGAAGTTGAATTACAACAACAGGTATTCCTAGATGTAGGGAGTAAAATGTCTCTCGAGGAGCAAAAGCAAAGCAAGATGCAAGTGATGGATGATAGGATTGTCAAGTTCATGGAACACTACTCATGGGCATTTACTCCTGGGACTCCGCAAGGGAAATTGACGGCATATTTTAATCGGAGAAATCTTTAAGATACGGATTAATTCGAAGTTGTGCTCGAATATTTCATAGGTATCGTTGATTGCCTTGATATGATCTGCTATTGAACAAATTTCTCCGTCCCGCAGCTTCAATAGTTGGCAATCTATGCCAGTTCGAGAATAGTGCTGTTCGAGAGGATGATAGTATTTCAGAATTTGCACAAATCTCCAACCTTGAGGACTGGTATTAACTCTTACTCTACATTTGTGAATGAAGGAACATGCTACAGTTGCGAAATGCGAAACAATGAGATTACTTAAGACATTTGATAAATAAAAATATCGAATACTTCAGGTCATAAAAGATGATTACTAGGAACATTCACACATCGTAAACCTCTTTAAAATATCTTCGCAATGAGATCAAAACGAGTTGAGTTTGCCAATTAATGTAATAACACGTGGCAGATTTGATTCATGTCAGGAGTAACTTATTTTCCGCATATTTCACAGAACGATCTTAGTCTGTCGAAACTGTGATCTGATCGATTTGAGAAGTTCTCAGTAGAAGTCTGGAAACTTCAAGGCTATCGAACACATAGCTTCATGATCTTGAAATTGTTCACGATTAAGTTGCCCACCAACTTTTGATAGAAATAAATGGATCGTTAAACCTGGGATCTTGTTGCAAAAATAAGTACCTATACGCTTATACTGCCTACTACAAGCAAACACCAATCTTCAAGTGTTACCGAATTGCAAAACACGAAGTAACCGAATTTACGAGATCAACTCCAAAAGCTGCACTGAGCCTTTCGGAAGACTCCGTATTTGATCTTCGTTTACTTGCTCGATAGGAAATGACTCAGTATTATCAGGTACATTGGAAAACGTAATTTTCATAATTTTTTCGACGACTTTTGCAAATTGGCGCAGTACCTCTCCTTGATTCCGATCAAGAATTTGGACCAGACGTTCGAATACTGGGTCTGGCAGCCGCAGAATCCTGTTCAACGGTCAAAACAATCCAGTAACAGTGGGATTATCTTACATGTCATCCGTTGTAGCAATTGCGGCTAGATCAGAAAATGATGACGGGAAAAGACCTAGTATACCGTACCCAAAGCTTCGAGTTAGTCGACGATATCGTTCGCCAAGCTTACGGAGCCTTTTGAACTTCTTGTGAATTTTTCCCGAAGCTACTTGACTGATTGTTGTGGATTGTAAATGGCCAGACATTGCCTGCGTTATTTCTGCCGCTGCACGATTTCGTGGGTTGCCCCGCTTTCGTTCACTCCTGGAGTAGCATTGCTTATCTGTATGGACAATGAAAAGGTCTTCCTGAGGAAGCTCCGTAGGTGCATGTTCAGTGTAAAGTTCGAGGATGTGACACCGTCGAAGAAGCTCGTAGTAGGAAATCTTTGCTTCGAAGTTCTCAATCAGTTGTAATCTTTGTGTTTCAGGAAGCGGTCGCAATGGGTCAATTACGCTCTCCAGGGAGTTCTCTCTTCTGTAGAAAAGGCAAGCCTTCAAGACAACAAGCGACTCACAACTACCGACAGCCGCGTACAAACGTCTAGCAATAACAAGGTACTCTTCCTTCTCAATGAGACCTTCTGACAGCATTGATTCCTGGAGTACATAGATTTGAGTCGGAAACTCTTGTGACAAATGCTTGTATTTAGACTTTTCTTCCAGAATGTACCGTTGTAGAATATCCTCATTACTTGGTGATTGCTTTTGGCGCTTGGGCGCTTTCTTCTTTTCTGAATGGGACTTCCGCCTCAGAGATACATTCCTACGAGGAAGAGCGGTCGAGTCCCAATCCGTCTGGAACAATTCATTGCCACTCCCTAGCTGCTCGGTTGGCCCGATGACATCCAGGGGGTTAGATGCTACAAAGTTTCCCTCTAGAATATCAGAGGCTAGTTCGTTGGCATAATTCAGAAAATCATCGAAGTTGAATTCATCATATTCTGCTCCATGATCTGCAATAGCCTCTTGAGAGTCGTAAACTGTCAACGTCTGTACCGTATTGTCAGGAGTGTTGCTCATGCAAGCGGTGTTCTCGGTGTCAAATGGTAGCACCATTGAACTAGAGCTTTCATTTACCAAATCGCTGTGAGTATTTGGCATGACACCGACTTCGGCAGGATCGGAATTGACAAAGAGATTCATCTCAAAGTCTTCGGCGGACTGGACGGGAGTAGAGACGTTTCCTTGATCGTCATTTGGATATGAAAGATTAGTTGGGCTAGCGTTTATTTGTTGCTCTGCTGATAGCCTAACACGACAAATGACTGATTAGCCTGGACACACGAGTTCAGGTATAGAGAAAGACGCACCCTAATTTCTCCATAACCTGAACCACAGTTGAGAACTCTTGCCCACAATCATGCCAAACAGCTCCTATTAAAGCGCGAATTGCTAGGCTTAATGTTTTGGCTGATGGTGTCGCCTGTCGGTTGCAGCGAGTGATGTATGCATCAAGGCCCATGTTCTTAGCGACAGCTTCATGTCTCTTGATGGCCAAAGCCTGATTGGAGTACTTGTCTATTACATCTAAACGACTTCAATAAGAGTCCGAAGTCAGTCAACTTGGTACGCACCTGGTTTCTCTCCAGCCTCGAAATTCTTTTGTGATGCGTAAAGTTCAATCAACGGTTTCCCCAACCGAGCGAACAGTCTGTTTCCATCATGGTCACTCTCTTCTGCTCCCGGGGACTTGAGTGATTGAATTAGGTTGTTCTTGTCAGAAAATTCGTATCCCATACTTGTCTCCACCCTCTGAAAACGGTCTGGCAAACTCATGGATCTAGTGACTGTAACTTGTTGTTAATCGGGTTTTCTGGAATTGGGGGGGTAAGGGAGACAAGGCTCAGAAATGGTGAGACTGAACTCTTAGCACCTAAAGTGACACACACTGGCCTTCATTGGGACCTTTTAGGAAACCGCATCACACACGGATGTAGAAATCGTCAACTGGTGCTAGCGTTGAATGACAGCCGGCACTAGACCTTTTCAAGCTAAACACAACTATGCAGCTTGATTCGCGCACTGTTGACCTTGACACGTTGAGCCTTCTATTCAGCCGTTCTTGAGCTTTTCATAAATTTCTACGTAGATTTGGGGATTTTTGATCAAATAAACTCGCTGGATCTTTTGACCTAATGTTATGTTTAGAATGTATAATCACTGCGATCAATTTGTGGTTGCTGTGTTCGCCATGAAAGCGCTGCCTGCTGATTGGTTGCGGCACTAGCTAGCTGATGGCTCATCTTGCGCGCACATTCACTGTCTCAATCCTATCATACACATAGTACGCAAGCAGCAAACAATCATAAGTGTCTTTTTTCTTTTTTATTCTCTCTGCCATTAGAACGTCGGCAAAATAACAATGGTAAATGATGTATTTCAATTCACCACTATTCTCAAGTCCTTGCTGCGTCAGAACAGGGAGTATGTGGCATGAACAGGTGGGTCATGGCAGATAGCGCCTGGCGCCTGGCGCAATGGACTAATCTGCGCCAAATGTCTTGGCGTGCATTCGAAACGAAGTAAGTATTACACCGCCTCTACAACACAGCTATGACGCAACCGGCCATGGCAGACCTCAAGGATCATCCAAGCTCCTACGAATCGACCAGAAATGTAGGCGATGTACTCGTAGGCGAGGATGTCGCCCGCATTCTCATCGAAGCAAGCTCGTCTGGCAACGATACTGCCTTACAGAACTTGCTATCGCAGCCACAATGGATCAAGACGATGCACGAAAAACCGCACTATATCTACAGTGAATGGCGTCCAAGTGAAGGGGCGAACGATGCGCGCAAGGTGATGGCAACGCGAACCTCAAACCTTGAGCGTTGTTTGATAGTAGCTGCTCAGAATGGCCATGCTGCTGTTGTGTCCACGTTACTTACTTTCGCAAAACACCAGAGCATTGACGCCCTCAACGAAGCCACAGCGAGAACAATAGTCTACAAGATTATCGGCAGTGCACACGCCGATGTATTCAGGGCACTAGCATCTGCAGACCCGAATATCGTCAACTTCCGCCTCCTCCACGGTATACTGCCACTCTACGAGGCCGCGAGACGAAAGAAAACCAATGTAGTCGCTGTTCTACTCGAGCTTGGGGCGGATCCATTACATCCTGTTCAGCAGTCGAAAAAGATTGGGGGCTACAACTCATCTCTGATGTCTCTTGCCGCCATGGCTGAAGGTCCGCGCATGGTTGAGGTGCTGTTAAAACACGGTTGCCCTGTCGCTCATACTGGTGCATTACATACCGCTGCACGCTGCGGTCAGCTCGAAACTATGCGCCTCCTGATGGAGCATGGCGCGGACGTGAACGAGGCCCTAGATTATTATCACAATTGGACGCCGATGCACTTCGCCGCCTTGAAGGGCCAAGCCGATGCCATGAAGTTGCTGGAGCAACATGGAGCTGACTCTGGCTTGAAGGACGTGAAGGGGAGGACACCTGCGCAACTACTAGAGGAGAGCAACACTGCTTAGCACTGCTGCGCGTCTTACGACTTGCACAAGTGTATCTTGTATGGTGTGTTGGAGACTCTTTTGCTACCTCTTGGAGTCGTCTCAGTTAGATTTATGTATATTGATCGATGAGAACCTGGTAGTGTTCGACTTTAATGTTAGCCGGCTCGAGTCCATCCTCAACCTAGTTTCTTCTACAACCTCGCGCACCGCAGCATTCTGGCGTGACTCGCCAATGTCTCGCCGACCCTTTGCTAGGAGCCACTCGTTCTTATTCAGCAATTAAGCTTTTAGAATGCATCATTACTTTACACATGGCACGACGGTCATGTCTCCGGCTCACATCTGATGCCAAAAATCACTCGCTTATGGTGGTTAAGTACCGGACCAGGGGGCGACGTTGCATGAATCATCCCGCAACATCCGCTACAGGGCTGATAAGGAACTATCCGTATGTATTCAGGCTATAAGGCACTGGTACCGTATTATTTTAACTATAAGAGCAAACGGAACATGTATTAGAGCCATAGTAGGAGAGTCGTGCTACGCGACAAATAAGGCCCCTACTTTTAAGGCGCGAAGGCGACAATAAAGTTATTATCTTCAATTACTATATCCATCGTTGGGATGTTATATGATAACTACTCGTATCTATCCTAAACAGCATATCATAGTGGTCTTGATGTGATATAATTTTACTTCTCTGAAGTCTAAGTACTTGTTATTTTTCTCGCTGCGCAGTAATTTTCATTGCGTGGTGAGTGATATTATTTTCAATCTTGCGTTTGGATATCGTCAATCACCACTAACGACATCGCCGAATGCTTGGCAGCTCTTACCTATTGGGAAACGCTTACTGGTGTGATCTCGTATTTGGCTGCATGAGAAGGTGTGTTTTGAAAGTGAAGTTGCAGGGAGCGTCTCCTAACGCCGTGAGATTCTTGTTCAGGGATTCTCTATATTTAGGCAGTGCCCAGTGTTAAGTAGTATTCCGTTAGTGTGGTGGTTTAGTCCCCAATGCCCTTGCAAATGGCGAAAGTATCAGGGAGTGAGTCACAGTGCAAATGATTCAACTAGTAGGGTGAGTGGACGTCTTCTCAGTGTCTGTTGATATTGCACATGTCATCTCAAAAGAGAATGGTGATTTTCTTCCCCCAACGACACGGATTTGCGACGCGGCATTAAGTTGCGACCCGTGTTGTCATGTCTGCGTCATAGTTGGCGCTGTGAGGATAGTGATAAGCTCTAACATCAGCCAAGCGCCAGCCGTTATCAAAAGATGCAAACCAAGGCTGTCCAATCCCATTGATCCCCATAATCGAATCTATACCATTACACTTTGGGAAATTACGTTGTTGAGCTGTCGTAATTGACTCAATAGTCCTAGCCTTCCAATCCCTTCGCCAAGGCTGCTTATCGCACCGGCTACGTTGATCGCTTCAATCAAACCATGAGATTTTTATGAACTTATGGGAAAATTAGTTTCATAATGTATATAGTTTTTCCGTTACTGAAAACACGATCACTCTACCAATATGGATGTCGTTTCAGCCTTGTCGAAAGAGAGAGGAATCGGAGAATGAAAAGATTGCTGTTATTGCAACGGCGACACGTGAACTACTGCGTACAAACGTATCACCTTTGACCGAACATATCTTTTCTAATATCGAAATAATGTAGCCGAAGACTCAAATATTGCGCACACAACTTAACTTGACACGTGCCTTGGTACAAGCAGATTGTGATTTGATGTCTGGAAATCGACCGTTTCCCGAATGTCAGAGCAGCCAGCTAGGAATGTTTTCTAGAAGCTAAACAATTATTGCGCAAAATCAAGTTCTCTCTTCATATTTAAAAAGGATATAAATGCTCTAATCCATGAAATAGCGTTATTCTTGTCTTCATTTCTATCCGAAGTACGTATTTTACATCTCGAAGTCTTGCATCTCTCAATTTCCTGCATTCAAAAAGATCCTAATTTGAACTGATTTTTTCTATAGTATTTGGTGACTCATTAATGGATTTTAAAGTTGATATTCCTAGCGTCCTGTGCTCTCTGATACTGTCGATTAGAATCGTCCGATCAAATTTGGCAGCCATTACGTTGAATATATGAAGTGTCTTGAATTATCTTTCGTATCCTCTACAACCAAAATTTCCATCTCCACAGCACCTGCTGGAGGTATTTCAAATTACTAGCCTACTAAATGCAAGCTCCATGTCTGTTGCACGAGTTACACCGCCGACACTTTCGTGATTTCGGCCACCGACTGCAGAGCCGCATTGTGGGCATTTCGAGGTTTCCATTGGCATACCACATTCCCCGATGGTGAAGGGATGACCATTCGCACAATAATACCAGTGTCCAGTACCCCTAAAGTCTTGTGCCATGGCAGCAAAAACCGCTGCCTTTTCCTCATTGCTAACCGGAAGGTAGAATGTAGAATCGCGCATCATTTTCTCAGTATCCTCAATCTCGCTACTCATACCTGCCGTTTGGCCAGGATAATCATGACAGAGTGTATTTGCAAGCCGGAGATATCCTCTGGCTTTCTCCAGAAGAGATATCTGCTCAGATTCGGGGTTTGTGAGGCTACGCTCTAGAGCATAGAAACGTGCCCAGTAAAGACAACCCTCCACTTGATTCCCAGGTTGATCTTTGGAACGAGACTCTTCTATCAGTTTTTCGCATTCTTTTCTGTTGATGCTCATGTCGATGCGGATACTGTTGGATGTTGATTTCCCATCGCGCTTCCAATCGTCGAGGAAGGTCAGAATGATGGTATAGTCACATCTGATGAGTAGAACTGTACTTAGAAGTCGATTGCGAACTTGTAGAATTCCCGAATTAGATGTCAGATTGGAATCAACACCGCGGTGCCTACGAGCGTCTTGCACAAGATCGTATATGCGGCCAAAGGGCTGCTCCCTCTCGTTGACTTGCAGTAGAAATTTTTTAATGTCTCTTCGAAGATTGAGAATAGCTTTGTATCGGCCTTTGCTACGCGTGAGTGTTTTGATTAGATTTAGTTGCTGATCACGAGTTCCGGCCAACAGAAGAGGTTCCGGTAGACTAGTACTTGGAATTTGCGCATCATCCTTCTTTTTTTGGACTATATCTGTCTCACGGAGAGATGCCTCAGCTGCTTGCATCTTTTTGGCAAGAGGTACGAATTGCATATTTGCCCAGACGATGAACCGTTTTGTGGCCTCATCTATCAAAGCTCGACGAACAATATGACCGTAGCGGTTGATGTTTCTTAGAGGGCCACGACACGTCGGACAAGATTTCATGCCGGCGGCAGAAAATGGCTCTGCAATATTTTTGAGCTTAACAATGGATCCTTCAGTGTTCATTTCATAGAAATCTGACATGCTCATGTGTCCATCCATGCTTTCCAGAGTCAAAATATGTCCACAGGTTGGCACAATGCAAGGTCTTTCGTCGAGATCAATTTCGGCAAAGGTGTCAGACATGATAAAGTCAACAACCATATCCTTGATTGTCGCAGTCGCACATATCTGACAACTCGTAACATCCGGGCAATCCTCTCCACAAATGGATGGACATTGGTGTCCACAACCTAAAGTTCTTGAACATCGGATTGAACAGGGAAGTCTGTCACATGGCACTGCACATGGTAACGGACACCGTCCGTGATGTGGACATGACCATGCACAATCCTCGGCACATGGTGCACAAGGTTCGTGACATAATTTGCCACATTTTGAATGATGACAGCTAACCTCGCAAGGCTGCGTACACGGGGAACAAGGCATGCTGCCGTGACACGGAGTTTCACAGCTATGACTGCATGTCGTGTATGGTCTTCCACACACAGTCTTACAGCCGCCATGTAAAGTCGTTTCGATGGCCCCTTCAACTCTGGGGCTACATGTTTTGCACGGATTTGTGCAACTGTGCCCACATTTGAGGATTGCTCCACATGTTGCTGAGCAGGGGTAATTGCCACCTAATGGTAGTTGATAACAAGGTACTTGGACTCCATGTTTGCAACCGCTCATAATTTGTTTCACCATCATCTGGCACTGAAACTTCTTCGGACTTTGAGCCTCGTAACATCGTATCTTTTCAGCAACATGTCCACATGGCAGAACGATATTGAACAACATGAATTGACATTCTGACTCGCACTGATCACCACAAGGTCTCGGACACGAATGCTCGCAACCCGTTTTTGGTCTTTGACAACGTTCAAGACATCGAACTGAGTTATGCAAAGATACAGAATGGCACATATTAGGACAGGAATGCCCACATGATAGTCTCGATACACATCGTCTAGCACAACCACCTTCAGGCGCGAACCGAGAGAAGTCATCTGGTGTAGAGACTTGTATAGGTGTTTCTTTGTGTCTAGGACAGCATAACGCAAGGCTTGGTCCAATATTTTCTGAGCGCTCCAAAATGGAGAGAACTTTCGCCCACATAGGAACGGGTCTTGATGTATCGGAATTGCCAATGATGTACATGCCATGTCGTGCACGACTCAGCAACACATTGATACGGTTGGAGGTCTTTAAGAAGCCACATTTCCGCTTCTCATTGCTGCGAACCAGAGAAACAACGATGACTTTTGCTTCTTCACCCTGGAAATTGTCTACTGTAGCAATCCTCAAGGCATTCAGTAATGTCGTTTTCTGTACTTGGGGTCTGCCATTGATCATGGATTGCGGATCATCTTCTAATCCTTGCGCCTCGAGGTCTTCCTGGTCTCGATCCCCAACAACAATCTCGAAGGAAGTAGCCAGACGCTTCCTGATCTTCTGTAGTTGTCCTAAATAGGGTGTGATAATTGCGATGTCCTCGCTCTTATAAGTCCCTTGTCTTACAAGATGTGAGACGAGAGCAGCAGCCATTTCAACTTCGAACGTATTCGTTTTAGACATGGAGACGGCCTGCGTAGGTCGTGGGTCTTCCTCCTCCTGGTGGTCAAGCCAATATAGACGGTACCGCATCCCGTCCACCTCTGGATAGTCTGAAACCGAGAAGTGGTCCTGCAAATCGGGATAGAGTGGAACTCTAACCAGTTCCGAGACGGAAGGATGCATTCGCCGCTGAGTCTTCAATGTATTCAATGGCACGCGTGGATCACCTGCTTGTGGTCTTACAAGACGCTCAAACAAGGAAATGTCGAGTGAATACTTTTGGCCCCGCGAATTATCGCGCTGAAACTCATAGTTATTAATTTGGGGTCGCAGTTGCTCGTGATCGCCAATCAGAATTGCATGTTCGACTCCAGGTAGAAACGCGGTGAGTGTGTGTGCTTCGAGAACTTCGCCAGCTTCTTCGCACAGCATAACTTTTGCATGTACACGCTGGAGTATTTCGATATTTCTGGCTAATCCTGAAGTCGTCACACCAATAATATGAGCTTCCCTAAGGCATCGAAGATCCAGTTCTTTATGGCATTTATCCAGGGCAGATTTGGATTCTCGGTACAGATCCAGTTCATGTGACAGGTCATTAGTTAGTTGAATACTTCTTTCTTTCATCCAATACTTATGCAGATTACAACGCTCCGACTTAGACATCTCCTTTAGAGATATGGACAAAAGTACATCAATGGGTCGAGTTGACACAAGCATCGGTGATGCCCCTCTCAACCAACTGTTAACAACACTGAATCTCTTTCCCTTTACTTCCATGAATCCCTCATTGTCTGCCATATTCCCGAATAGCTCACTGAGATGTCGGTTGTTAGTTCTCGCAAGATGAGCCTTGATGTTCGTCCAAGACTTTGGGTCGTTGAGACCGAATAATGTGTTCTGGATATCTTGTACGATTTTGGCAATAGTTTGATTATGAACCCACCGATCATGTTTCTCAGTCTTTGTAGGTGTAAGTTCTTCCGCTACGCGACGAAGAGTGAGATTTTGCAGTAACTCGGATTTGGATCGTGAGCCCAGGCGAATGACTTGTGTTACTCCGCTTTGAACTAAGTGCTCTAGCAATTGGTCAAGTGCATGATTTGTGTAACAAACACATACAATAGGACCTAGATTGGCTGTCTTTCGGTTGGAGAGTAAAGTTTTGATGATGGCTACTCCAGTATAACTCTTTCCCGTGCCTGGCGGGCCTTGGATCAGAGCTAGTTCTGTACTGAGTGCTTGTACGACAGCGATTTGTTGCGCCTCGTCAAGCGAAGAAGCTTCATTCAGTTTACTGAAATCGAACAGTTTTCCGGGCTCCAACGCTAGTGGTACGCCTACAAGATTGCTAAGATCGAACTTGAATCCTCTTTTTTTAGTGTACACCGGTTGTTCTACAGAGGCAGCTGTGGATGGAGAGTCTGGTGCGATGATATGCGCAAATGGAACACTCAACTTTTTGCTCATTGACTGCAATGCTTCGAGAGTCGGCCCAAAAGAAGGCAAGAGTACCCCTGGAAATTCAACAAGTGATTGCCGAACCTGGGAAGGCTCGGGGTGAGTACAAATCCAAAGTGCATCCTCCATGTTGTTATCAGCCAGGGTCAGTAGCACAGACGCGCGGGTTTTATTTCTAAAGAGGCTAGCAGTAAAACTCGATTCTTTGCTGTGGTCTTGGATTGAGTCTCTTCTTCCTTGTGATGGTGCTGGATCACAGACACAAAGAAACATAGTTCTGCCATTTGCCGAGACAAAACAAACCAAAGAATCGGGTTGTAAAAGCTTGCTTCCCTTCCACCAATCTTCGAGAGATTTCAAAGACTTTTTGCTTGCTTGAAGAGGCTGGTCGAACTCTGCTACAACTTGAAACCCTTTTCGACGATCCATTATCATGTGAGAGAACCGGATGTTGTGGTATACAACTTTTCGCACACCTTGCTGGCCTTGGGTTGACAAAGAACTACGATCTGGCTGTTTCAATCGCATGATTTCCTCACGTACCGCATCTCGTAACTGTCCTACCGTATCTTCGCGGAGGAGACGGAATTGTCTATCCAACAATCCAGCGAGACCAGACAAGTGATGTCGGCTTGTGTCGATTAACGGGAGATACTCTTGTCTGACAGATACGATTTCTTGTGCTGTTGGGAGAATTTGAATGTTTACAATACTAGCATGATCGTTGTCATGCCGTATACCAAAGGAGGAAAGATGTCCTGGAAGATCTTGACTCAACTCGAATGTTGCAGATGGTATATCCCGTGAAATTATCCGTGCCGGTACGAAAGGTAACGAAGTACCCATTTTGAGGCGGCGTTTTATTCGAGTGAGGTTCAGCCGTCCTTCCGGTACCGCAAAATCATCTGGAATACACGCAGAAATCGTTTCTACAATCGAACTAAACTCTTCGTTAACGTGAGCGCTTTGATTGATCTCAATGAGTCTATCTAGGACTGCAAGAGAGGAAGTTATAGCAATTGTAGAGATCCGTTCATCTTCTATAAGATTCCCCACGATCATCTCACAAAGGGCAGTTGCAGTGGCACGGAATACTTTGAGTCCACGTCGGCCGCTGGGACCAAATAGAAAGGTGTATATGACGTCTATAGGAGCCTCTAGAATGAGTGAGGATAGCACGTCAGGATGAGATATGATCCTGTAGAAAGGTAGAATCCTCTCTCTAAATGATAAGAGGGCGATATCTTCTCTTTGGTTGATGTCTATAGTATCTGTCAGACTTTTGATTATTGAAAGCCCAGTCTCTGCGCCCAGTTTGGTGATGACATATTGACGCGTTCCCGCATCATCACTCTTGACAAGGCTCCAACCTATCTTGAAAAAAGTCTTCGTATCGACTGCTACTTGGAATCGTGAATTCGAGTTGGGCTTGGGAATCATGTAAGTCCACTTTTTGCAAGCTTTTTCAAGTTCTGTTTCAACACGAGGCGAAGAGTTTACGGCTTCCGTATCGACCTTGGCCGCCAATGAGCCATGATAGAAACGACATTTTGCCCCAAAACGACAATGACCCTGTTGAAAGCTGTGACAGAGTTTGGGTCTATGAGTACTCCAAATTAGGACGTATTCCACATTGCCAACATAATGCTGATTACTTACGACATTCTACAAGCTTTCGTCCCTTAAGAATATTTGTCAAGTAAGATTCAAAAAAACCAGATGGATATATGTAACAGGTGCTGTTTCTTCCACAAAGCAGTCATGACGCAACCTTTATGCTTTAAAAGAGAGGCATGCGTTGATGGCGCTCCATCAACATGTGCTAGGCTATCAACGCGCTATCACTATCATTGCGCAGTATGATGTGCTTAACCATGCAAGCTGGAAAGGCTGAAACTCATAGGCAATACAATAAAATTGGAGCCGACATCGTCTCTTTTCAGTGTAGACAGATCTAGACATTGAACGTCACATATTTAAGCAAGTTAAATACATTTGTGTGAAAAAGGTGGCATTGAAAAATTCAAACCTTCATACTGCAGCAGCGTGAAGGTCAGCCCTTTTGGTGGCCTACAGTTGTGAGACTGGAATGCGCAGCAGTACCTACCCCGCCTCTGGTCACAACCTTGCCCGCATATAGCGCAACAGCACATTTTAATCTTTGCAGGTGCCACTCCACAATACTGCAGGTAGATACGAGAAACATACTAGTAGCAGCATGTAGGTTCTACAACCAGTAATCGTTGCGCTGAGCTAGGTTTGTTCAAGCTGCAGCTAGACCTTGTAAAGACAAGTCAATAAATTCGCTTGCAGCTCTCCAAAATATCAATCCACGTCATTCGATGGGGGGTATTAACCAACAATATTAACCCTTTCGCTACAGCAGCATGAAGTTCGGCCTTTTCGTGAGCTTACGAAAGAGATTTTTTCGATATTTTTGACCCGGCTAGCCTGACGTTGCAAATCAGCAGCTTCGAAACGTAAATCAGATAATAAATTTTGTGCTAGAAGAAGAGCGAAAATTTTATAAAAATAATTGTATGCAAACCGAACTTTGATGATTTTAATATTGTATACAGATAACTGTGTTTCTTCGGGCATTTCTCTCTGGCTTTTTCTTTTAAGGTGGCCCGATCAACATTTCTGTCATCGGACCAGAACGAGCTAACACGAATCTGCACATTGCGATAGCTTCGAGACGTAATTTCCCAAAAGAGTTTAGCTTTGGTCTACACTTGAACGTACCTAATATGGTACGAAGCAACAAATTCTCAGTCGAAATGATTTCGAGAACTGACAGCTCGGAGGGATTCACATTTGTTCTTCTTTCAGCACGTCTCGAGCCTGAAGTCTTGTTAAACTCCATGGGGTATTTTGCTGCGACTGTTTTTATTTGCGCTTCTACTTTCTGGAGCTCTGTACAAGTGAAATATTAAGCTATAGGGAAGGCTTTAAAAATGATCGAACTTTGAGTGTGAGGGTACTGAATATAGAGAAACAGAATTTTTTGTTAGCTTACTGTGAGTGATTTACTACCTGCGTAGGCTGACAATAGATGTGACTAAGTTTTTAGATGATCTATGAACAGCTATTCAACTTGAAGGAGTAACTAGTAGCGAGATACTAGCTCACTGAACATAACTTTACACATAATCCGAAGTAGACAGATTTCAAGGGATTTCATTGTGCAAAGGAAAATGTCAAGGCCGAGGATTCAAGAATAGCAATAGCACTTTCTTAATTTACCTGTTGTCTTTCGAGAGAACGTTTCAGCTTGATAAAATTTGCTCCCTTTTGAACGTCCATTTATGTTGATGGGATGAATAATTCATACGGCGTGTCTGTGTCTATTTTCTCTCTCTAAATTTAATTACTAGTATATATTGTATTGGCGAAGTGTCAGTCAGCATTAGAATGATATAGCAAGTTCGTCCTCCGATTGTTACTTCACAGATGAGCGAACCTCCGAAAACTCCGCCATAAGCAAAAATGCCAAAAGAATCTAAACTGTTTGCTCTTCAAGACCTGCGCACACTATGATCAATGCCAGCTCACATTTGTAATTTGCTCTGGAAAACTTCAAGCATTCAAACATCGATGCGTATCACTAGGCTAAATTATGCGCTGCATGGTTAGTATATATCATTTTTGAGAACATTTTTTCAAAAATTTCGGTTTGTTGGATTTATGCGACTCGTGATTTTAAATATTCGCTTTGATAAGACTGAAAATGACAAAACAAGGATCTTCAAGTTCTTACAATTGAAATCATAATGATCTTTTAAATAATCTTGGTTTATTCCACTCTCTTGTCTTGGAGGCTTAGTGATTCTTAACATGCGAATTAAAAGAGGTCCAGATGCCTCATGATATCGTGGAAAAATTGCTGCCGACTTCTTTGTATACTGTCTAAGCGCTTCGAAAGTAGCAAATGTAGGTGCGGTTTCACCGTTACCCCAACGTTGCACGTCAAGGACATCAAGAAGATTGAAATGTCGGTCTTTGAGCAACTAAAGATGGATGTTAGTGACATTGATCGAAATTGCCATGCGTGATTTACAAGCCTATCTATGCACTTGCCTTCTCACGTTCTTCTAGATTAGTCGTTTTGCTGGCTTCCGCTATACCTACTATTTTGCAGAGAGTCTGCCAGGCAAGCAAATCATTTGCGAATGTTCCGAATCTGGCGTTGAACTCTAAAACCAAGGCAGAACGGAAGTCCTGCCATGCTGTTTCTCCTACTACGTCGCCACGCTGCCAACCTTGATTTTTGCGGAGACGATTGAATTCTAATCCAGAAGATGCCATCGGATTATATTCAAAGTTGCCATAAGTTGAGAAGAATGCCTCAAGCGGTTGATTTCTGCCAAGCTTTGTGTGAGCTTCTTTCACAAGACGTTGGCGTGAGAGTCGGCCCATATTGAAAAAAAATTATACAATCCTTCTTTGAGTGTACCAAGAACTTCAATGAAGAGAAAAGTTGCTGCGTTCGAGTAGGAAGTCAGAAAAAAGGGAAGCTCCCTCTTAATGCTAGCCCCCGCATTTCCGCAACTAAATCAGGCGATGCAAACCTTGGCCATGCAAGAGAACATTGAATTTTTGGCGCTTTCCAAGCTAGGAAATTTCCAGTTTGTAAGGCAAGTCGGATTGAAATGAAATTTAGATACTTGCTCATCTGCTTCTATGTCAGGAAGTACTTAGAAAGAGGATAGTTAGACACATTGCCAAAGCTCGATATAGTGTATTTATTTGCTATTTTTCTGTCATCTTAAGATCAATCATGATGAGATGTGGTGTCAATCAGCGGCAATTTTCGGTCAATGCAATTATATTGTTTATCTCTAGCCAATGGAAAAGGCCACACCAGGAGCCGCCCCGACGTTATTTTTGAGCGAGCGGAACGGTCCGACCAGTAGGGTGATGGCTAGTAAGGATACCTGGCCCGGCGGCAGAAACCCGCTGGTTTCGGAAAGCTGGCGCGCCATGACTCCCTGTGCGCATAGATTTTAGCGACCGGAGCCCCACTGAAAAGTCATTTCCACTTTTCAGCGACTTGCCCAACGCACAGTGATTGACACAGGCATTGCGGCGCAGAATCCCCAAAAACAATGATCACCGGTTATTCATATTGTGCAGCTGAGAAAAGGCAACAAAAGATTCTTCCTAAGCCACGTCGCTATGCATCTGGCCCCACATCTTGCCTGTGGTTTGAAATAAGGTTATCCTTCTAACATTCTAATTCAAAGATGAAGACAAGTTCGAATCATGATCAGCAAATTTCATATTCGCCATGTACCTACCAGTCAATTCAGCCCCGACTACTTCTAAATGTACATCCTACTTTTCTGCAATCTCACCATACCCGCAGCGTCGCTCAAAGCAATCCTCCCCACTGCATCATCAGGTTTAACGTCCTGAATCATTACCCACTTGTCTTGAAGTAAACGCGAACGCTCTGTACCATCCATACCACTTGCTGGCGTTGGCAGTTCTAAAAAGAGTGAGTCTCTTGTTAGAGATGAAATACTGCCAAGGAAGTCTGGTGCGTGGATTGAACTGCGCAGTATGACATTCGCCAAAGCGCAGATTAACAAGACGATGGCTGAGACGACGTAAAGGGAGAACCAGATTTTGTTAATGGAGTAAAGCGATTCCCTCGTCTCTTTCCAAATACATGTCGTATTTGCCCAAGATGAGTCGCGTTGATCATTAAATACACCATCGCTGCCGACGATGATGGTCATGTTCAATGTGGCTTGTATATTTGTGTTTAGTACCACGGCAAGGCGGTTTGAGAAGATATCAATTAGAATGTTGTCGTACCTGGTAGGGCCTACATAGGGAAGGCGTTGAAGGGCAGTCGGAGGGTCCCTGAGCCATCGCTCAAGGATACTGCGCTGAGAGGGGTCCATGTTCGTGTTTATATAGGGCATCTGCTTGAGAACGTTGTATGTGCGCCCAAAGTCTAGTGCAGTGAGATTGTTTTTGCTGCTGAGGCCTGGTGTGCGGCGCATTCGACGAATCGAGCAGGATAGATCACTGTTCTTAGTCGCTCGCGTGCAATTTACCAGCGAGTCGACGTACTCTGTAGCTACCTCGCAACGAGTGAAAGTTTCGTGGCTCGACAAGGCGACAAGAGTCATTTTCTTGAATGGCTTTGCTTTGTCATTGACTTGGACCTTAGGATCAGCCCAGAAACCCCTCTCTCCAATGCGTCGGTTGTCAGTGATGACATCGAACCAAATGTTGGAAATCGCGGAGCTGAAGTGATCTGGTTCCCCATAGTTATGCATGATGAGGCTATGGTTGTTGGCTTGAATCCAAGGTGTCAAGTAAACCCATGGTTCGCACTTTACACTATTAGCAAGAATTTGCAAAAATAAAGTGCTAATAATACACCTACTTTCAATCTTTGATAGTTTGTTTGAATGACGAACTCAGTAGTTGCAATCTCCATAGATGGGAAACCCCTGATCGGTACGCCTATAAGCGAAGAGTACTCAGTGATTGCATCTGATGGCACAGGAATCCAGTCAAATTTCGATTCAACGTCTCCAGGAAGTAGGTGGATAAATGGTATTCGAGCATTTCGCCATATGTCCCTCTTTGTAATCCTAATAGCTTCGTCCTCTCCTCCAGCTCTTTGAAGAGCTTCTTCAAATCTTGTACTCGAACCATTCGCCTGCAGCAGACCGATATCTTGTGTAGTAAACACTGCACCTGCAAGTGCTCGGTACTCATTCATGTACTTATTTTGCGTCGAACTGTCAATAAAAAGTCCGTGTTTGAACGCCGAAAAATCGTTCTTTGGATAGCTCATTAGCTCAATTGTCATATCTGTGGTATTAGGCTTAAACTCTAAAGCTCGTAACGCGCCCTGTCCACCAGCGGGGCTCAGTGACCATACTAGAACAAGTAATACTGGCCAGACACTAAAGACTCGAAGCATGCAGCATCCTCTGAGCGTGCTGACGAGCGTTTGGCTTGAGAAAAAAGTTTCAAGGACCTTGAAAATTTGTCAGCAATTCCGTAATATTGGTGTCTAGATATTTCACGTACCCCAAGTTTCGCACCATGTTCTGCCCGATACAATGTGATTGCTTTGAGTGTTGGACCAAAAACAGCCGCGAAAAGGATTGGCCATAGCGTCGCTGTTACAGCCATAGCTTGCTTGGTCGAGTTTCCTCCTTTTGACTCGGCTTTGCCGTTGAAGTGCAGTACAGCAATTACTAACCCTGATAGCGATGCATTAGTAAATCTCATCTTTTCCATCCACTAAGGCGGGATGAAGTAGGATCCAACCTACCAATGGAGGCCAGAGGGATAAGAATTAGGAGAACATGGGGGAGAAGCCGGAAAATCCAAGACGGTGTCGCTTCTTCGAGAGTTCTCGGTTTTAACGGCCAGTCGGTAATGCAATTATCTGGCTCTTTGAGGGAAGCAATTTCATCGCCTGACTCTTCTATTGAACTTAAGCTATTTTCCCGTCTAACATTTAAGAGAATTTCTTACCTTCAAGTGTAGACTTTTTTGGTAGGTCTTGAGCCGACCCTGAAGACAGTGCTAAATATTGTTGCATTGTCGAAGCAGTGGTGCAGCTGTAGCAGGATAGCTATTAAAAGTTGCAAGTTTTGATTTTGCTTTGCGTCGAAGATTGAAAAAAAAACACGCTAAATTGGATAAGTTCTAGAATGAGATTGTAAGAGAAGATGTTGATGACAGCTGTGGCGACAGCCTGATGGGAATACCATTAAGAACGGACGATAGTTATATCCTCGAGGTGTGTCCACACAATATTTACGGCCCGTTGCTTCGCCCACCATCGATTGGTAAATGGTACAAGGGTGGGCGCGTATGAGGTGCAGGCTACAATGATATCCGGCTTGGCAACTTGCCACTTTAATACCAAAAGTCGACACAGTAAGTCTAGATTCTCATAAGTGCGATCAATTTTTCTTAAAAAAAATTCAGTTGTGCTATGTAGCGTGCTGCATTCTTCAACAAATAATTTGCCTGATGTCTCTTTCTTCTCACCCGGAACAAAGTACCATCTATCGACTTCTGCAAAAGCTACAATGTGTTTTCTCGTGTTAATGAGGCTAATTTCGAATATGGAAACACATTTTTACCACACGAAAAATGTGTTTTCGTATCCTTTATAGCTGTTTCAGCCGTCCTCTGTTGAAATTAAATCAACGTGTTTCAACTTCAGGCAAACGATTCAGGCGCATGATCTGTCAGCACTAGATCAGCCTCAGCCTCCACACAGCCTAACTAGGGTTAGAAAATCAACCTGTTTCTAAAAATACACTATTTCTTCGGGAACCTTGCTCTTCTTCATTTAATCAATCTTATCTTTGCAAGATCTATGGGTCTCTTCTGGTCTAGTTAGCATCTGCATCTGCATGGCGCGTTTCGTTGTACCATCTGAGGAATGGTATTTATTCAATGCCTATAGCACTATTTTGGTCATCTAAATCATCAGAAGAGCTATTAAAGACATATTTACAACTAATGGTCGATTATGTGAAGAAATTCAATGCATTTTTTTCAGCCATGTCATTTAATTTTGCTGCATTTCAATCTGAACGTGCAAAGCTATTATGTGAAAAACCCTATCGGCATCCTTGTCTAAGTTTGTAATGAAAGCATATTGGCCACTAACTTCAACGTCAAGGTTCACATGTTCCAAGCTTTTGAAAAGTGTATTCAAGACTGCCCATACTTCTTGTAAGACGGAAGATCTGTTAATTTTGTGTCCCTACCCATGAACTGTAAAAATATAAACGAGACCTATGGCTTCGCGAGGATCATGTCAAGCCGGAATACTGCGGAACATGGATTAAGGGTCTAGACCATCACCCTATCATAAAGCCCTGAAGTTAAGCGGCCTGGTCTAACCGCAAAGACTGGTTGTCTTTCTTGGTGTTTTGCTCTACTACGACCACTCAAGACGGAGTTGGTTTTGGTTTGGTACCTCTGCATTTTAAACGCATAAGCATGTGAAATGATATCTAGAGGCCAACTACCACGACTCATATGATAACGAGGTGGTGCAACCTCACGTCTCCGTCCTATTTGACCGTATAAGTCAAATTTTATACTTGGCCCACTTGTTTGAAGTTGGTAGATCTTGTCTGCTTTCGATAATATATTTGTGAAATGAAGAACTTCATTTGAAGGTTCCAACGCAAAGTCTCTAGCGGGTAGTTTTTCTATTTCTTCAGGGCTAGGGAGTAATTACGATTCTGAATTTTAGTTATGCATAGTAGTGAAGAGTATATCCTCTACTCTTCTTGCCCTTTTGTGTATACACTGTCTGCTAATTTGGAGTCTGCCTGATGCGTTATCGAGATCCTGATTGACATTTCTCTGCTGACCACGATCTCCGTATATTCGGCATGTAAACCTGAAAGTGTTCTTACTACCTATCCTTATTCACCGAAAATTCCGAATAGCTTTATCTAATTGGGACCAATGTCAATTCCAGACAAATTCCACATTCTCTTAATGATCTGGCGCAAGCCACCGATTATAAAAGGAGCATCGAGAGAGTTTTGTTTGGCCTATAGTGGAGCTCAGCAGGTCTAGACCAGAAAAATCCCTCCCGAGAAATGCAGTTAATCTTTCCAAATCGTCTGCCCTTCAAAGGCTCACTTGCCTAGCGTCGAGCCCAAGATATGGTCCCCACTTGCGCATAATCATATTGTTGTTATTCTTCCTTATTACCAGTTTTGCAGTCTTTTTATTAATCTTAACACAATTTTATTCCGATTGCTGAAGCTGAAGACCGAGGGAACATATGCGTCATTCGATGCTGGTGGCTGAGAAAGGCATACCTGGTACGTGCAAGTCGGGTGATTCGCCAGCCTGCTGGCCAGAATTAAACGCACTTTGCTGCGCCATTGTTTGCCTATAGGCTGCGGCGATAGCTTGCAGACATTTCTTGATTTATCTTATTACAAGTTGAATCTCACCAAAGATGATGTGCTATGACCCGGCCACTTACAATCTTGCTCTGCCAACGCCCTAAGGATCTGGGGGGAGAATTCATATTTGTCCCACAGCGTGGCGTTTGAAGAATCGCCATCGTTTTCTCAAAGGCTTTGCAGTATTTTGACATCTTATTGCTGTGCTGTTAGAAGACGTGTGAGGTGGAACGCGCAATGAGTGTGGTGGGGTCAACGGCAAGAGGTGCAGCGTGGAAGGTACAGTCGCTAGCTCGGCATTTTCTGGCAGCGCAAGCTTGGTATCGAGTAGACTGATATTGAGTAAGCTAAAGTCAACAAGACCTCTAAAGAACAGCTCTTTGGCGTCGCCTTCATCATCACTACTTTTTTGGTGACGGTGGTTTCGATGATGCGTGTACTCGTCGTATCCTCTGCCTTTGTCATGTGCAACTACCGCGTCGAGCGTCTGATGCGCCCTGATGACGTCGATGCGCTTCACCACACAATTTCCGGTAGCGGCAAGATTTGTGTGACTGCCACTGTTGCTGAGCGTCGCGAAATGCAGCTGGGGGGTATTAGTACGTTGCTGTTGTACTTTGCAATAAATTCTGTTGTAGAATGTATGCAGTCTTACCCTACTTTATCTTAACTCCTAACAAGGCTGAAAGAAGCGTTTGAAAAAGTAAGAAGAAAAAGTACAAAAGATTATCTGTGTGGAATATATTCAAAAGGGACTTCTTTGTTCATATAACTAGTTTAATCTGAGACTTTCGATTTACACAGATGGCAGTGAGTAATATTAAACTTTAGAAACCAAATTAACGCTGCCTGGAGCAAAATAGATCTATCTAACTTAAATAAGCGCAAAGAACCGCATATATTCCGAATGTGTTAATCGTCGGATACATGCACATTCTATTTAGACTAGCATGCCTGGCCCTTCATCATAGGTGTAAACAGCTAGTTTGTCGCCAGTTTTTGCATCCACCATGTTGCTTTGTGTGCCGTTGATTGGAATGACTTTCACGGTTTGGGGGTCGAATGGTGTCAGCCTCTTCAACCCGGATGCAAACAGTACGTACTCCGGCTCACCACGAACGATATCCTTCAGTAGAGCATAGCCATCAAGGTCTCCCGGTTCGTTTGAGAATTTAGCAAGGGAAATTCCTTCCATAAGTCCATTGAGCTCTGCATCAACTTTGAACTGCTCTTCCATGAAAATCTGGAAATCTTCCAATTCTGGTAGGGACATCATATGGATTCGCTTTGAGACCACATATGTGTGGAGCACGATTTCGGATGGTACGCCGGGTTTAGTGAATCGAGCCGCAGCATGCAGTGAGAACTTTACGTTGTCGGCAAACCATGCTGGTGAATCTGGCATTGGTGGATGCTTGAAGTGTATCGGATAAGGCTCGTACATATGATCAAACTTCTGTACAAGTGTGCCATGGTATAGAACTTTACCATTCTCAAGGTAAAGAGGGGTGGCGACTCCACGAGCAAAATCCATGATTGCAGAGTAAAGAAAAAATGAGATTATAGACTGATGAGCAGTAAAAAAGCTGTGAATGAATTAGATTTATTCTGAAGACTTTGGTTATCTATAGGCTTTAAAGAAAGAGCTGATTCGAAAAAGTGAGCACCTACGTGGTTCACGTTCATTGGAATTTTGAAGCTGACAAGTCAGCTTAGCTCAGCTCAACGCAGTTCAGCACTACGATTGACACATGTATGCGATGGTGTCGAATGGCGGCTATAATGGAAAAATGAAGAACTGCCTAGTTTCTCATACTGCAAAATGTGGGTTCCATGCAACTGCACGTAATATTGCCGCTGAGCGGACCAGTCAATTTCATCGCTCGCATGCAGAGGCGGTCTGCAAGCTGTTGAACTGAGCTAAGCGCTAGGTAAAAGCTAACCGAGTACACGATAATTTCCATTGGTCTAGTAAGTGTGAGGTTTTCAACGGTGTAATATGTGACTATCGTGTAGAAAAACTATTTCAGTGAAACACACACGGGAAGTGAAATTGATCGAGATTATTGCTGCTCATCGTGCAATTTTTATTGTTTATCTGAATAGGAACTGTTTCTTGTTGAGCTGAAAACCTAAAGCCTACTGGTGCAATAACTGTACAAACTTTGAGAGGACTTGGTATGGCCCATGCTTTGAATCAGCAGGATAAGACTTAGAAGCAACCTATGAGATGTAATTGATATTTACAATATAGCTGTCTCAAACAGACTCACTTGTCTAGCATCAAACTCATTCTCTAGTCTCCACTATTGCCAATGTACTCATGTCGTGATCCCTAATTGCGGCCAGTTGTGCATTATATTTACTGACCTCACCAAAAGTGCTCTCCATTTTTTGAGGATAAAGATAGAGGAGGTTCATGCGTTGATCGATGACGATGGCTGGGAAAGTTACATAGGGTATGTGAAAGTCGGGCAGTCCGCCAGCTCTCTGACCAGAATCGAACGCCCTTTGTTGCGCTCTGCTTTGCCCATAGGTTGCGACAGCGACTTGAAGATATGCCTTACCTCTTCATATTACAAGTTTAATATTGCCAAAGATGATGTGACTCGGCTTGGCCGCATTGAAGTCTTGTTCTTCCAACGTATTGAGGATCTGGGGAAAAAGTCACGTTCTTTTGCAGCATTGCGTTCGCCGCTGAGTCTGGTACGTCGTCGCGTGTGGGGCTGCCACTGAATCGCCGTCTCTTGCTCATGAGCTCTGCGGTATTCTGACTTTTCATCACTGTGATTCCAGATGACGCGTGGGTTGAGACGTGGGACAAGTTGCGTAGTGGCGTGGTGGGGCCGATGACAAGAAGTGAGGCGTAGAAGGTGCAGTCGCGAGCTCGGCATCGTTTAGCAGCACAAGGCTCGTATCAAATAGGCTGAAGTCTGCAAAGCCGCTGAAGGACAGCTATTTGGCGTTACCTGCATCGTTAGTGGTGTTGCTTTGAACATGTTTGTTCCTGTCGTCTCCTCTGCCTTTGTCATGTGCAATTGCAGTGTCGAGCGTCTGACGCGCCTTCATGAGGTCAATGCGTTGCACCACGCGACTTCCGGTAGCAGCTAGATTTGCGTGACTGCCGCCATTACTAAACGTCGCGGCTTGTATCAGCGGCGTGACGATAAGTTGCCGCTACACCTGGGTAGTCTCATGACTGAGGTCGCGGCTGAGGATAAGGTGAAGACATTGTGCGTGCAGTGAGTCAAACAAAACATGAGATGGTGAACTATATTTCTAACTCAATTTCTATGAGCACCAACTCTCAGTATTTTGCAATCAGACATTGTGCTGACGCTCAAGGCCCCCTGGCTATGTAGTTTCCAGTCACATCACGAATGACGGTATCAGGCCGGTTATAACTAGTAACGACGGCGGCAAATTTAGTTTTGATAATTTCAAGATCCGCCTCACTGTACCCCTGGAATAATTTTGTCTTCTTTGATTCTTTCAGCTGATTGGGGGTCAACTTTTCGATGTCTTCATCCCATGTTTTTAACGTTGCGTTATTCGCCGTCAAGCACGCGTCTACAATCGTTTCCGGGTCACTCCAATTTACCCTGACATTAGGGGATAAATTGATGAGGCCTTGATATAGCATAGCAATCCTGCGCCATTGATCGCGGGGCATCGGCGTATCAGGATTCAGCTGTCGAAAAGTGGGTAATCCCTTCGCGCCTTCTACTTTGGCGTCCTTGATTGCCTTGATTTCTCTTTCAAGGCTGCGTATGGCTTTTCCGAGGACGGTTGGTGGCTCTTTGATTTGAGCACATTGAAAGAAAGGTACGCTTGTGGTCCAATTTTCCATGCGTCTAAGGGATGGGCTCTCTCCATCTTCAATGTAGACGGTTGGTATACCGACAAGTGCTGCGGCGTCCATTGCACCAGTCTTTTGACCGATTTGGTAAAGTCTTCCAGGGTAGCGTTGCATCAGCGCGAGGAAGAAAGACAATTGCCCTCCCCGACCTCTATCTTTGATCGGGCCTTTAGTGAAAAAGTCTTCGCCCAAGTGGTGAGTTGAATGGTAGCCTGCTTGATTTCGAGGCAGATGCTTGCCTGAGGGGTCATGTCCAATTGTGATGACTGCGGATGTAGGGAAAAGGCGTGACAACATTGCATGTAGTTGCCTTTGACCCTCAACATCACTATCTCCTTCGGGGTTGTAACCTGTTGTTGTCATGCTACCAGAGTAACGTGCCCACAGCAGTATAATAGGGCCCGTGCCCACTACTGGCGGAAAATTCATGCCTGCTGCTTCAGCACGACTGATTATTTGATCGATTGGCAACAAAGTAGGATCATAGGATAAGCGAGATGCAAGTTTGGTGTACAATCCAAATCTAGACAGCTTGGTGTTTTCCCATACCTGTGCGACGAGACGAGTTGCTGCGCTTGGGCCAAATGATTCGTATGTTCCCACTTTCTCCGGGAATTCTACGCGCCATTGCAGCAGACTGCGCATCTTTTCCTTAACAAGATAATACGGTGAGTCAAAGAAATGTACTTGGGATTCAATGCTATCTCACCTTTGTCTGATCGCTCTCCAGAAGCCTTACTACGTCATCTTTTGAGAAATTTATAAGGTCTTGTACTTCATTTTGGCCGACCCGTTGGCCTTTCTGATCACTGACAAGCATGTTATATAGAATCATGTCTCGACCTTTCTGAAATATAGGTAATGGTGACAGTGCGATGAATTGTACACGGTTCCGATTGGCAATTTCTTTTTTGTGTCTTGTGACAGACGTAAAATACTCTCGGAGGTCAGAACATAGATTTTCTTTATCTGAACTTATGACGAGAACATCTGTGTAGTCATCTAAAGCTGCTGCTGCTGCGACATGTGGTACATCGCCAGTCTGACCTGCTTGAATGACGCATAATTGGCATTTGATTCCTTCGGGAAGACCATCAGACGTCCATATCGTGCTCGGTTTCTTTGGTGGCATTTTTGTCAAGGTAAAGACTCGTCGAATGAAGATGTAGCGAAAATGAGTGCTTGTTAGGTGAAGAGATTGTGGGATAACCCTCTTATAGCTCTTTTGCTTCTCGATGGGCAATTCTTTTGAGTTTAGTTATATCTTGGATTCAACTCACACCACTGGTTGTGAAGCTAACACTACGCATCACTCACTAATTCAGCTATTGTGTGCTTACGTGGCAAAGAGGTGGCATCGTCGCTGTGATTCGCTTATAATTTCGTTGAAGAGTTCAACTGCGTCTCAAAGTATGCAAGCTTAAACCACAAGGTCGCAATCGATATCGGACGACTGACCGCAAATTACAAAAGTACTATGCATGCACTCCGCTTAAGATCCAGCCATGCAAAGTCTCATCTGCATGTGGATTTCAGCTCGACATGGATAATGTTATGCAAGTCCGAGAATCTGGCCAGCTGAGCGAGCTGATGAAGCGAAGATACGATTGATCAAGGAAGTACGATCTTAGTAAAAAATAGGCATGCCAAGTTTCAAGATATCCATTATCGATCGTTATATAATTATATATTGGATTTATGAAGTTGTTGCCAAAATAGAAATAAAATTGCATGTTTCGTTGGTTTCCTTAGTGCCGACTTCAGGTTGACGACAACTGCTTTTTGTCATGACCAAGGCTCTAAGCAATACTCACTTGTTGCTTGAATGTTTCCGTCGTAAATCAATTTGGTTAATCAGGCCAAAAAAAAATACAAGTTTGATTTTCCTCAATCTCTAACTCTTAAAATGAAGGGATTATGGTGTGTCGCTACAAGCCTCGTTTGCTGAGTTGATGGCGGAATCCTTCCGTACTACTTGCCCATCACAACAGGCGAGACTCAATAGCATTAGGAATGAGATCAGGTAAGAAAATAAAACTTGAAGCTAGTTGAATGCGACGCGCGTATGATTTTTGCGCTAGTTTCACTCTAGGCATCCACCACAATACAGCATACAACCCAATAAAGATAACCAAGTTGTGACTCAATGGGATATTGCAGTATTCCGGCAGTCGGAAAGTATTTCGTATTATTGCACATTTAAGGAATACTGCTATTTTGATGCTCAATGAAGAGAAGCGAAGTCTGGCGATGTAGTTTTGCCTGTAGATAATCTCAGCATAGAGAAGAGATCAAGCCATGTCTCGGCGGGGTAAGATTTGCTGTACTGCGCTACAACAGAAAAAGTTACTATGGTAGATACACCACAGATAGAGAAGCAGTAAGACTTTGAAAATAACGTTTTCTCTCCCTACGACGTCGTGACTATTCCACTGATACCAACTTGATGGTTCCGCATCAGGATAAGAAGCCGTATCACTTGGAGTGTTACAATTTTTGTAAATAAAAATTCTAATCGCCAGGAAATCGTGGAGAGCTGAGAAATTTCCAAGCTGAGGCGAAGGCACATGATTCATTAATTAATCCTGGCGTGTACAATATAGCAAACTCTCAGCTGAGATTCACACATGCGTAACTGATCAGCTGCAAAGGCCCCTGTAGATGCATCGCACTAACTAAAGAAGTTGCAGGATCCTCCCAAAACAAGCAAGTCTAGCCCCTGTTCTGTGAGTTCCCAGGGTAGATTTCAAACATGTACACGAGTTGAACTAGGGTTCCAAAAGTTTTCCAGTTAGCGAGATGGCTTAAGCCTCAACGGGAAACTATGAACGTGCCGTGCCGTATCCGGGTGTGTGCACTATGCAGGTTCAATAAAGCCACGTTTTCCTTGATGGCGGGATTGTCCGGAACTATACCGATTGCAACCGAGTTTAGTGCATGACTAGCGTGATTCGTTGCAAGCCCTGACATCGGCTCTTCCGGTCCCCGCATTGTCCGGCTAATGAAGAACTAAGCATAACAGTTCAGCTGTGGCTTGTCAAGACCATACAGGGATATCTTTTTGGGGCGCTTTTGTGCTTCGATTTCAGTCTGAAGGCCCTGTCCAGCGTTCCGCACTAAGGAGGTTCTCTCTCACATTTTTGACTCTTTTGTCTGATACTTGTGAAGGTCTACAAAGTCTCTATCGTGGTGTACATCAACAAATACTGGCTGCAGTTGAGAAGCAGCAATTAGAGAGAACAGGTTGAAGGTTTCCATTCGGACGTTTTCTTTAATGTTATGATTATATTATTGAGTTGATTAGAAGGGACCGAATTTTGGACATTCAATGTAAAACATTTGCAATTGATTACCCAGTACAGCTCTACATAGTGCTCGTTCCATTCCGACAGAGTCATACAATACGAGACATATCGAAAATATCTCAATCGGTATCGGTTAAGAAAACCTGATAGTTTCAATTTCGATTACTCGATCAGTATACCTTTCGATGATCTATTTCGCTTAAATTTGGATCCATCTCATGCCGCTATCGCTGTAAACTTCTTTGCCAATTCATCAGGTTCAACCTTTGACGCTGCAACAGCCTGCGCAACCTGACTAGACTCAGCTGGAAGAGCAACGCCTAGAGGTAGAAGCATTTTAAATAAAAATGGGCTGAGATATGGAGTCTTTCTCGTCTCATCCGTGGCGATCTCGGGCTTGATGGCAATGTTATCAATCTTAGAATGTCTCTGTTAGCAATGGTTGAAGATTTTAGTCATATTTGATCATCTCACCTCTTGAATGATGCGATTCATCATGAAACGGCACTTAAGGCGTGCATCCTCTAGACCTACAACAGTTGGAGCGAAAGGTTCATCCACAGTTGGCGGCGGAAGTTCAATAACTTTAGGCACGAGTTTCGTGACGGCTGTGATGTTGACTACACTATCGTCGCCTGATTCAGCATCGGTGCCTGGTGTAGAATCCATTGACGGAATGCTAGCATCCAACTCGTCGTTTTTAACAGCGGCTATCTTAGCTTGCTCAACTATTGCGGTGTAAGTCATGTGTACTTCAAGGGACATTTAGCATCTCACTCGTCTTCGCAGCCCGCGGGTTAACAACGAGCGCTTTTGTTCCCTCAGAAACGTCGTAAAGAAGGACTTGAATTGCCCCAAGAATGGACTTGTAGTCAAGATATGCCTCTTGAAGAACGTTGGTGTAGGTTCCTGTTTTATCATACGCAGGCAAGTCAAAAGATTGAGGTGAATAGAAGCTTCGAAGAGCTGTATACTTGGTGAGCAACGCATGCGTGCGCATTGGCGTTTTCGCACAGAGATCTGGAAATTTCAAAGCGACTTCCTTCATTGTATCAAAATTCCAGTCTTTCTCGGCTATATTCGAGAACTCATAAGCTCATTATCAAAGTGAGAGGAGGGGATACTTACCAGCCTTAAGACCTTGGCCACCGCCAGTCCACGATACTGAGATAGAAACTTCATTATCAGCAGCGATATCTTTCTTGATTTTATCAAACTTGGCATTCAAATCAATAGCTAGTTCCTTCTTGTCGCTGGCAGGGGGTGGGTCTTTATTATGCGAGAAAGCCACTCTGGCACTGCCAAACTATGTTAGGATTTGGACGAGTACCATAAAAGTGAAAAAAAAACTTACTCGGCGGCTATTGTTTGGGCTTCGTCTCGATTTTTTGCTTTGATACTAATCACGGCCAAAAATTCACCTCCTTCCTGCCAGCCAGAAACAAATGAATCCCCATAGACTTCAATCAAGCGCTGTGTTGAAGCTTCCTTGAAATTGGCAATCGGCTGAAATTTGATGAGAGAATGGTCGTAGATGGTTTGATTGACAACTTTAACAGAGACCATGATGCTGACGTCACTATCTTTGATCTTGTTGGTATTAACGAACTTGCCGCTCCCATCGACAGCCAACTGATCATACTTGATGTTGAAGGCGCCATTAATCTATTGTTTGTCAGCAATAGTCAATCAAAGAATCTAAAAAAAAAGAGTAGATGGTATACGAACATTCATCTCATCCGTAACATCAGTTGTTTTCGTGACAATACTCGTCTTGTAAGTCACAGACTGGGCGACTTCTTTGTATTTTGAATCATCTTCGTTGATATATGCTGCTAAATCTCCATCGCGAGTCACAGCATGATCAATGCATAGTGTCTGAGTGAATGAATTGAAACCAGAGCCAAGCTGCATAGCAGTGTTGTATGGAACATGTTGAGTCGCCATTGTGGAGTGAGAGGAATTTTTTATATGCGTGATGTCGTTGTGATCTCGATGTAGTTGAGTCGTTATGGAGCTGGTTATGTACTATTTCAAATTATTTGATAGGTTTTCGACGATGGGATGGGCATTAAAAGACTCATGCACAAAATGATGGAAAGTGAATTAGGCTGTCGCAGCTGCCGAGAATTTCCAGGTTAGTACCTCCACTCTTCCCGTAATGTACTCGGCACGCTACCACCCGGTGCATTTGCTTCTTTTTCTCGCTTGAAATCAACTGGTGGTGGCTCTTCGGAGGATTTACTTCAGCCAGCTAGTAGTCCCGGTGGCTTAAGCCGTGGCGTTGCACTATTTTAGCGCTACGGCAGTAATCACACTTATGGCCATGCTGAATATGCGACGAAGTCGAGCGTGAATCAGGCACTTGCATATATTGAAATTGAATTAAAAAAAATTTGTCTCAAACGCATTTGTTCATTCTGATTTTCAACGCTTACGCCTATTGTATCTAAGCGAAAGAAGAGACTGATACTCTCGGAGTGAGGCAAAAGGAGCTAGTAATAGCTCGGTGACAAGTCCCTTGTCGCACAGTCTATCTACAGCATCTTGATACAGAATATCCTCATGGCCCAGCGAGAACTCCTCATACAGGACTTTAGCAGCTCTGCTAGAAATTTTCAATGCCCTTTGTTTGTTTTCAGCAGCTACACGACCAACATGAAGGCTTTCCTCAAACGTGTAGGCGGTGAAGTCAGAGTAGAAGGCCGAGAGAGAGTCGAACGCACACACACTCATTCCGCCACTATCTCTTACAGATGAGTTTACATTACTAGTGGACTTGCGAACTTTGGTGAAAAACAGTTTCACCTCCACTTCTACGCGTTTTGCCTCAAAGAAAGTCTTGTTGGCCAGCTGTCCTGAGACTGTAGTATTGTTCACCGCGCCTACTCGATAACCTGCAACATAAAAATCCCCAAAAGTCTGGCGAAAGTCGTGGATGGGGTCAGGTGAATTATTCAATAGTCTGACTGCGTTCATGCCTAATTTGGGCACACAGATGATATCGACCTGACCGCATGTGTGCTCAGCAAGAACACTCACATTTAATGTCTATACGCACGATCAGTTGTCTTGACTTCTACAAGCAAGGCATCATGAAGCTCACGTTTTTGTTATCGCGTACACTTTTTTCGTAGCTCCCCCTTGTAGAGGCGCCCAGAAAGCTGCCACCTATTGAGGCACTGATAGCAAAGTTGTTATTTCCGGATGAGGTTGCAATCTCTGTGCCCGAATCGTCCTTGATGGAAGTAGATTGACATTCTCGATATTGGAGTGGAGTCCTTGCTGTATCTTGAAATGCTGATTTTTTCATGAACAGCGCGTCATTCGGTACGCGCTGGGTGTTGAAGCCTGCACCTATCATAATCCTCCCTTTAGCCCAAGGCACAGTGAAAGGTGTTTGATTAGCGCCGGCGTACTTGACTGAAGGCTCAAGAGGATCTTCCGGGAACATGTCCTCCATATCCATATCCATTTTCTGCGACGTGATGTTTCGTTGCTGAGCTTTTGAGCAAATGTTCAAAATGTAGTATGCCTATGCAAAGAGTAGAGAGCATCAATGAATCCATTCATTATGAGTCCATGCCCCACTTTTATCACTTGGTCCGGGTCCGGGCGTCGTTGCGTTGTCGGGTCCCTTAGCGTTGCGGGCCGCGACCCTAGAGTCATTTACAAACGGCGTTTCCGTTTCTTCAGCTCATAACTCCTCCACCAATATTTTCTTTTCGGGAACCAGCATAAGCCTGATGGAGTCGAGAACTTTAGGATACCACTGCAATCTACCGGCTTTTGACTTATGGCCAAAGTCTTCCGAATGTCCATGCGGCATCCTTCCGCTCTAGCCAATATTGGCTACATCCTACTAGAGGAGACGGACTTCACAATTTGACTTCATATCAAAATCGTCACATCTCTCCATTCTTGAATCCTCTACCTTCTCGTAGATTTTTTCAACATTTACAGCTCATCTTTTTGTGCTTTATCATTATGGCTCTCATGCTAGCACCCTACAATAGTGCTATGCGCCTAGGCATGGGCTTTAATTCCTACACTCAAGCACTTTGTGTCAACGATATTGTGCGAAAGCCTGGAAATATTCCTGCTAGCGAAGGTGATCTGCGCGCTGCCGAGTTGACCAAAAAAACAGACGCTGCTACCACCCAAGCTAAACAACTAACCGCAGGCTCGCAAGACCTTCCGCCTCAGGCTTTCCTTGAAGGAGCCAAAGGAACAGTAGCGAGAACAATTGTAGATGGACAGAAAGAAGTCAGTCAAGTCGTTAGTTGGGAGGCAACATTTGTCGAGAACAGCTCAGATATCCTCCAGAAGCTCGATGTGAGCGGTATGGCTACACAACCAACAAATCTAAGAACTAGCAGCACTAACAATTGACACAGGTGCACTTTCTATCAAAATGGCTGGCTTGGGTTCGCTATCTGGCAAAGCTGGCTTTGTTGACTCCACTGAAATCAAAAAAGCGGACATCAACTATCTCATTCATGTCAAGGTCGTCAACCAACGCTTAATTGCTGAGAACGTTACCGAGTTCTGTCCTATAGACCATGTTGAGCCTGGACAGTTTACAGAAATATACGGTGACTGCTTCATTTCAGGCTTCATCGAGGGTGGCGAGTTCGATGCCATCGTCTCTATCACCACGGCGAACACCATGAAGAAGAATGGAATTTCTGGCGAGCTCGAACTCTCTGCAAATATCAGCGGTATAAATGTGGCGGGCAAAGTCACAGGCTCAAAGGTCGACAATTCGAGTCTAAATAACGCCAAGACGAGAATCAGGTGAGATCTGGACGAAGTCTTATTCGAACCAATGGCTAATTAACGACTCAAGCCTCACGTGGTCCGGTGGAGGTGATATAAGGGATGATAGCATTAAAGAGTGGACTCTGCAAAACTTAAAGGAAGTGGCCATGGGTTTCCCAGACGCAGTTGCTGCGTGTAAGCAAAATCATCTTCCCATTCTGACACCTAATATGCTGACATTTATTGCAAAGGTCCACAGCGCGTGAGGTATGTTTGCTCCAAAACCTCATAGCTGTCCAATCTACTCACACCATATCTAAGTGCAATCTTGACCAAGTATACTTCATTACGAAGTTATCATCAGCAGACCAAAAAGGGATCTCCACTCGACTATGAGAATGCTGGCGTTTACACTGCATCTCTATATGACGCATACACTGTCAGTTAAATTTCTCTTGAGTCCTCAAAAGTCCAACACTAAATCATAGCAGGACTACAAGATCACGTGGAAAGAAATACAGGCCAGTACGTCATCCTGGACACATTCCATACTAATGACAAACTGACTTGTTTTTTAGTGATATCAAGGCTAAATATGAAAGATATTGAGCTCTTCGCGCAAGAAGCTCCATCTGGTTTGAAGAAATATGCAGCTCTCATCAAAGAAGCAGAACTCAAAAAGAATGAACAGTACGAAGCCGCTGTGGAGGCACAGAAGAGAAGTCAAAATTCTTCCATGTTAGTGCCTGTGCCTGGAAGATCCCAGGCTGTTAAGATAATTGAAAAACCATTACCGGCTAATGTAGTTGAGCTTTACGACCCTGATATTTTCGGCTTAGAGTCAGCAGCTCGTGATTGTCGTTTTGAGATGATCAAAATTGTTCGAGAAGTACGTAAGCCATATCAGCATTCACACGCATTTGATATTTACATATGACCCACAGGTTGACGCAGTCACAGCGGACCCTAAAGTTGCCTGTGATCCTCTTCGCGCCTCCCAGTATCTGAGCCCAAGCATTTTCAGGATGCTTCTCCCTGTAAGTTGCATCTTCTATTTACGAGATACGGGATCACTGACACAAATCTATCTAGACGCCTTATAAAGAACGTCTGCCTACCTTGGAAATGTGGACTAGTACCAAGGAAGATCTTGAAGAAAAGAAAAAGAATATTGATGCCCAAAACGCCGAAATCAATGAGATAAAGAAGAAGCTCGAGTCTGCTCTGATTGTAAGTGTAGATCACTGATTTGTATGAATAGTTGACTTATTGAACTCTACAGAATCCTATCAGAGCTGAAAATGGAGCTCTTCTTACGAACGATGTTAAGGACATTACTGAGCTTCACTCCAGTATCCAAACTTCCTTGTCTAAAAACGCGTACAGAGCAGACGCATTTCGCATGCAAAGTTTGCTAAAAGATAAGAACAGCATTTCGACTGGTGCAACATTCTTCAATGACCTTGACGATTTGGAGCTCGGCATCTATCCAAGTGAATTGAGGCTATGGACCGATGAACAGAAAATCAGCGGCATCTGCGTTGTTTACAAGAATAGCAAGGAAATTTCTCATGGACAAAAAGAGGGCAATCCTCAAGCTGTGCTTCAACTTGACTATGACGAAGTTATCACTGAGTTAGAAGTCAACGTAGTACAGGGCGCGAATAACGCTCCTTCCGTTACGGCAATCACTGTGGCGACCTCCAAGTGCAACATTTTTACTGCTGGAAATAAGTCTGGTGGAAAGGCTCATAGTTTCTCCATGGTAGACTACCGTCAGTGGTCGTTCCGTGGCTTCTTTGGCTTCACTTCCATCGACGGTTTTGAGGACATAGGGGTTGTCTGGGGTAAGGATGTACCCGCGGCAACCACTAGCGCCGTTCAAATACCGTTGGCCAAACACCTTCTCGGAATTGGAGCGCCACTACAAGAAAAGACAAAGAAGCTGATGTCTGTGACAAAGCCTGCGGAACATTTTTACCTGGGTGACTGTGTAGGCACTGGATCATCATCTCAATCTACCAACAGTTTTACTGCGTTAGAGACTATAGTCGGTTCTTCCAAGATTTCCAAATTGTCGTTCAGTGCATCAGCCGGCCGACTTAGCGGTCTCAAGGTTGAGTACAGCGACCAAATAGAACTGACGCATGGCGCCTACTCACAGGACCAGGAAGTTTGGAACTGCAATATCCTGGCTCCTATAGTCGCTGCTAAACTGACTGTGGGCAAGACTATCAGCACTCCTGAGCCGTTCATTGACTCAGTTGAGCTCGTCTGCGGAGACGAAAACGGGGATTTGCCCTTGTGGCCGCTAGATGTGTCAACTGTGCGGTATCTCGGTGACCATGTAGAAACTGACAAGCTGGAAGTTGTTTCTAAGCTGACCGAGCAAGCACCCAAGCTTGCGCGCGCAAATTGGACTTTGCGTGGCTTCTATGGAGAGGAAAGTCATGGACTCATCACAAGACTTGGACTGATTTGGGGGTGTGCTTGATGAATTGTATGTATCTCTGATTTTTGGCACCCTAAGATGTCAGCTCCTTCCGGTTAAGAACAGTTGTTCTAAATCCGGATTTTGGTCTTGAACAAACATGAGGCGGTGAAAGGTGCTTCATCAAAGGATATGAATAATTTTGCATCATGAATTAGTAACTTTCAAGTCTCTTCAAATAAAATAGCATGCCTGTAGACTAGTTGATAAAATACGCTATTGAATGAGGAGCACAACACGTTCACACAAATCTGACCGCCTCATTTGAGATGCCTAATTGAAGCTAATTGCGCCACCATCACCACCCCACTTGTGGCATAATATGGAAGTATTGCTTCTTCCGGGTGATTTAATCCATGTCTGATTTCTCCCACCTTTGAAAAGGCCCTTCCACCCTGCTCATGCATAAGGGCGTTGGCTTGCATAGTGGCTTGCAGGTGGGCTGGACACGCTTAACAAAGTAAGCTCCAGCTTTCGGCCTCATCTGCTGCCTTAAAACCTTTCTATCCTCCGGATACCTTGCTTTCAAACCCCCTCTTCTTGTCCAACATTACAACCTCACGTTTCATCAATGGCAGTTTTAATTCAGCACACCTGCAATCGCGGGTCTGACACAGATACAAGTCTCTTTAAGAACGATAACAACAATGTCACCGCGCTGCAAAATGCCCGACTACAGAAGAAGCTGATGGAGGAATCCGCCCTTCAACATCAGAAGCAATTGAAGGAAGCTGACGAAAAGTTACAAAGCCAGGTTGGAGATAAGGAGAAAGCTCAGAAAGAACGGGATGAGTTGCAAGTGGAGAAGAAAAACTTGACTCATACTCTTGAATTGAAGAAGAGCGAACTAGAGAAGTCAGGTGCCGAAGTTGAGAGGCTTAAGGCAGTGAATCAGGAGGCACAAAACCAAATGGAGCTTCTCAAAAGGCAAAAGAATGAAGAAGTCGAAAATCAGAAGAGGGCAAACGAAGAGTTACGAGCATCGATGAGGGCCCTTCAGTCGGAGTACGACAATTTGAGAAGAACTACTGATGGTGTGCCTGCCCTCTCAATTCACAGCATTACTTGGGGAGATACACAACTTTGGCACAATGCGGGCATCCGAGCAAAAGTGCAACAATATATTGAGGGCAGACGCGGTTTCACATTCAACAACGATTTCTTTGCTGGAGATACGAAACCTGGCCAAGTCAAGTGTGGTTCAATTTCCTACAGCTACAGATTCGGTCCTACAATCATAAGATCTGGACGAGAAGGTGAAAATTCTTCATTTCAATAGTTGAACTTGGTTTTCAGGGCTACAGAATTATATAGTAAATAAATGAAAGTTGTGTTTAAGTTGGGTAGTTTTCCCAAGTTTTGAATTGAGTTGTTTCTAAGGCACCAACATCCTCGTTGGCTTTTTTTTATTGACTTGAAGAAATACCAGGAATTGTACAATGCATTTTTTCGCCCGAATCTTTTGTATTCAGTGCAAAGATTCAACACATACTTGAGTGACAGAACCTTACTTATGACGGGAACATTAATTTTACATTCAAAATTGATTAAAACGTTTTTCCCTCATCACGTTTTATGTCTTCGTATCGTAATTATTGAAATAATAATCGTGAAAACGATATAACTTGCCTGATTGGTTAAAACTTAAGATTTATTTTCATTTTTTTTACGACTATCTTCTTTACTTTCACAACTTTTCTGTCACTTTCAAAAACTTTCAGAACATGATTTGAACCTTTTGTGGTTGAGGATGATTTCAACTCCCATATCGTTTGACTGCCTCACAGTAAGGTGTTGTTATTAGCAAAGCTGTAAGCCCGCCTCGTTTCCAGTGATTTCAAAAAGGAGAGCCTTCTGAGGTGAAGATTGAGACGCTAGGAAGTACTGAAAGTGCTCTTCGCCTGAAAAGTGACTTGTGTCACAAATGTTTTCAAAGTTGCTAAACTTTAGGACTGCCTAACAAGAAAATTTCTCCAAGCAAAGTAGAAAACTGGGACACGAGCTACATCTTTGAATAGCAAAGATATGAAGCATTTGTATGGGATAAGTAGGGTTATCATGTTGAATTGGTTAGTCATCATTCCCCCGAGATTCTCGGCAACACGACTGATCATTGGAGTGAATTTGCTCTTGAGTCGGCCCGTTCCCAAATCTACTGATAGTATGTGGAAATATTGGCGAGAGATACGGTCAATACTGTCAAAGAAGTAGATGTAAGCTAATCCTGAGATAACTTCTTATGGGAACCTCAAGTATTAAAATAGCGACAGCGTTATGCAAATGCGCAAGGAGATTACGATTCGATACCACGAGTACTCAATTTCTCATGACAAAGAGCTGTGGAGTAAATCGAGAGATAATGTATGATATATATAAGAAGGAGCTATAGTCATCTTGTAAAGGTTGTTATATCAGCTCAAAGCTCTGCTCATTTTTTCAAATATTTATCTCGCATGAACGATGTTCATTTCTATACTCTAAACATAGTAATTAGGCTATTTATCCAATAGCAAATTATTGTGTTCAGACACGTGATTGAAACGCGCGTATTCTCTTGGAGGAACCCCATTGCGAACTATCCCCGTTAAACTACGATAGCCAAGCCTGCAACGTTATGCCTAAATAGTCGTGCTTTCCGAGCACTAACGAAGCCTGAATCCTGAATGAAACCTAATCCAATCCAATACAATACATGAATATCACTTTCCTAACGTAAATCTTCTCCTGAAGGACAGCCTCTGACGATAGCCGTTCTTTTTTAGCCCAACACTTCAGCATTCCTCTGCAATTCCAGTCCTAGGCATTACTTCCCACCTTACAATGCCAATTCTCACGCAGCAGCCTTTCAAAGGCATCTATATCCTCGGTGTACTCACCTTCGAACTCTTTACTCTACCCTTTTGGCTTCTCAAATACTCCACACGCTATGGGCGTCAGCATCCGAGCTGGACCTTCCGCCAAGCCCTTTCGGTGCACATGCTCTGCTCTGGAATCTACTGCATAGCGAAGATCCAAATCGCAACGCCGCTCTCGCTCAAGCCTGGCGCGGAGAAAGAGCGCTTCGTGCGTATTCTACCCGCAAAAGACAATTACTACCAGGGACCATTGCTGCCGAACGTCGACGTGAAGCCCGCAGAAATCGGTGGAACATGGTATCCCGCGCCGCTGAGCGAATCCAGCGACACAACCAACGTCAAGGTTATCCTCCACATCCACGGCGGCGCATTTGTCGTCGCAGACGGCCGAACAAATTCATATGGATTCTTTGCAACCCAGCTCCTCAAACACTCCATAGCGACGCATGTTTTCGCGCCACAGTACCGACTATCCACTCTACCAGCCTCAAAGACATCAAACCCCTTCCCCGCTGGGCTACAGGACAGCCTAACTTCCTACATCTATCTGATCAACGAGCTTAAGATCTCACCGCAGAACATCATCCTCTCCGGCGACTCTGCAGGCGGGAATCTCGCAATTTCGCTACTGCGGTATCTAACAGAATACGGGGAGTCTTGCGGTCTGCCGAACGTCTCAGCAGCGCTATTCTGGTCGCCTTGGATTGATCCATCGGATATCAGTGATGCATTGACTACCTCTAACATAAACCACAAGACGGATTACTTGCCGTACCCTCTAACGCTCTGGGGAAGTAAAGCCTATGCTGGAGTTGCTGGGGTTTCCACTATCGCTAAACCTTATTTGTCTCATAAGAATCATATGTTTAGGACTGTAGTTCCGATTTTCGTGAGCACTGGAGGTGGGGAGGGCCTGTATTTTGATAATGTGGAGTGGGCGGAGGAGATGAGGCAGGCCGGGAATGATGTTACGCTAGATGTAGCGGAAAATTTACCGCATGATATTTTGGCGGTTGGGAACTCTAGTGGGTTTGAAGGCGAGTGTGAGGAGTTGGCGGAGAGGGCGGGGATATGGTTGAAGAATAGCGGGAAGAAGGTTTTGTAATGGATATTTTCAAGAGTTTGATTTGGGATTTCTTTTCAACTAAGTGTGAGGGGCTTGGTCTGCAGCTCTGTTTACAGAAGTTGGATATGTAAGGGTTCTAGTTTTTCTTTTTGTTGCATTGAATAACTTTGAGTGGAGAGTAGGACTGGAACCATCAACAACGTTCTAAAATATTGGTGGCTTATGTGATTGATTTACGCATCGTTTACAGTTAATTGATAAAAGAAGCGTAGCGAGATAAACATTCAACTTTTCTAGAATATGTACCCACCAGCTGTCGAAAGGGAACGCAGGAAATGGACGAAATATAGCAGGAATGCCTTACCTGTCTAACATGTTGCTTGAGCTGGTCGCAGCGCGTCTTGAAACCCAAGGCACTGGACAAACTGACATGATAAGATGGATAGTAAGCTGAAGCATGGCATGGCGATGTTAAATGACATGGTATAATTAGTCGAAAAATCAACGGTTGTTAAAATAAGTAGGTTGGGCATTGCGTGAGCTTCGATGAGCTTAGGTATGTTGACGAAACTTTCGTATTGAGTTAGTCTCAGTCCGTTGTGACTTAGGCTATAGCAACTACTGCGCTGCGGTCTGACAGTAAATCAATTGTCTATCAAATGCATTTAACCGTGAGTTGAAGTAAATGTGAGGGAAACAGAGCAAACTACTCAAAACATCACAACAAGTCAGGAAAACAAAACAGTGAATCAGTCATCACTGCAAAAAAGCTCCACAGAGTGTCTATTCAATCAATAACAGCATTCGAGTCTATACTTCCCCACGCAGACACTCGCGCACATACCGGGGCACCCATATTTCCTTGACCCATTCACCCACCCGCTTCAATCCAGCAAGAACCTGATAGCATCCTTCAAGGCTTGCACAATCTCCAAATGCAGTCTCTCCGCCTACTATACTTATGCCTTGCCCAACTGACCCATCAAGGGCGAAGAACAGGCTGTATCGCGCACCTACAGCCATGATGAGCAGCAAGGGCATGGGCACGGCGATATTTTTGGTAGGTGGAAGGAGGGTTCGCATGCGATTGAAATGGGTGGCGGCCCATAGGGAGAGCTGCGTCAAAGCTTCAGATTCGCTGCTGTTGGGCGTCTTGGCCAGGAGCGATACGGCAATAGTATTCCTACAAAGGCTCTGGACGCTTTCACGTGTGTAATTGATACTGTTGATACCGTTGCATGTATCTGCGAGGATGCACTCGATGAGATGGGGCCTGCCATCATGTCCTGGCAGCAGCGCACAGCTGGAACGCTAGTTCGAATCGCGCATCCAGACGATGTAGCCCTTCCCTCAAACGTTTAAATGCGCACGATGTAGAGTGTAGGCGTGACAGATGGACGCATTAGACTTGGGCCTTTAGCTACAAAATGATGCTGGACTAGGTAGGTGAGTGACGCCACGGCAACGACGTCTTCATTGGCCTCACGGAGCAAAATCGAAGTTGGTCAGGTGCAGCTGCTTGGCAGTCAATTGGTGGAAGACATTGCATCACGATCTGGATGGCTCTCTGCATGGTACATCACCTATTCAATTCTTAAGAAGCATTAGCGTCTGTTATGAAATCAGGATTAGCACCTGCCCTGGTGAACAAAGCCATTGTTATCGACTAGCGTGACCTGGGGTGCATGATTTTACAAAACTCCATTTGCATATTACAGGTTTACCCAGACGAGTCAGACCCCACAAAGTGAGCACGGGCAAAGCGGCCCATCGTGCGGTAGTCAGTGGGTCCGGTACAGCTACGATAACCGAGACATGCCTGCAGCTGACCTGCACATCTGACTCGCTTTGAAGCATTCTCCATCTAACTACACGCGCTATATTTTGCTTTAGGTATGCGCGTCCCTAACTGAATGGTATTTGTCACGTCAGCAAAATTACCTCGATTGCTCTGTGATGATGCACTACTGCTCAACGTCTAACAAGGTTGATAGCAAGTCCCGTCCACTCGCGCTTCTAATCGCAACTGATTCATTTCTTTCGCTCGGAAAAGCTGAAGTTCATTGTGCCACCGTTGTTGGTAGTCCCAGATAACACGTTCTCACCGGTAATAGTTCCATGAAACACGGCACCTTGATACGAGTTACCTGCACGGCCATGATTCTCAGTCGCAGATGCACTCTCCGACTTAGTAACGTCGGACTGGCTGCTCTCGCTATTTTTCAGCCACCTCTCTAGCACACCCCTAACCTGACCGTATCCTGCATCCGATTTTCCCGTGAACTTGGTCATTGTCCGGTGATTTGCGTCGATGCTGCAGTTGTCGTACGCAGCCAGTATCGCAGACTCTCCTTCTACGACTTTTCCCACTGTGTCATTCATCTTGAGAGCCTCATAAAAGCAGTAGATTCTAAGATCAGGCTTGTCTCGTCGCAGCATGTGCTGGAAATCTTCTTCGGTCCTCTGCAGGTCGGACGAGCCAGGATCCAGGTTGCCTAGGATTTCCCGATTCGTGCCGCGGAATACATTGACGTATCTTGCTACAGTTCTTCCCCAGTTGGCTAGGTGCGTTCCTCCGTGAGGTGTGCCCATGAAGATGATGCCTAGCGTGCTAGCAATGATGCTGCTTAGGTCCTCCCTCTTGTTACTGAGGTTTAAAGCTTCCTCACATACCAACCCTCCAAGGCTGTGAGCGACAAATATTATCGGTCGTCCGCCAACTTGAGGTCTTTGGTCAAGGAGCGCATATGCCAGTACTTTTCCATGATCATATAGCCTGTTCGAGCTTGCCACGGTCCAGAAGCGGACGACATCAGCATCATAGCCAAACGTCATGATGCGAGCCTTAGGAAAGTCCTGTGAGAGAAGAGAGCCTGGCCAGAAGGTGTTATTGCTGTGCGTCCAGGTCTTCTCGCGATTGCCAGTGAGTCCATGGACAAAGACGATACTTTGGTCACAAGTAAGCATGTTTCAAATCGCTACACTAAAACTCACTTACTCAACAGATGCGTCTAAGGGATCAGCAACGACTCTGATTCCTTTCAGTCCTTCGGTCGCATATCTACACTTTCATCAGCAACATCTATGACTGTTGAAGATGACTAACAGTTCCTGGTCGGCGCCCTTATCGATTCCAGCACTCACTTCCGTATTTGATGAACTTAACCGCCCTTGTCTAGTGAATAAAGACATTTTGAAAAAAAGCTGTCGGAATGAGCAGTATGTCACGCAGCCTGGTACAGTTGAGCTGGCTTTATCGACAAGAGCAAGTTAACGTAAATTTACTTCCAGTACGGCTGAGCTTGCTCTGTGCGACCAGGAAAAAGAAATTCGACGATGTTCTGCCTCAGCTGCGGCTGAGCTGGCTTTGTGAGACTGGACAAAGGTACATCGACGTTGGCCTGCTTCATGTGTGGTTGAGCTACTGCGAAGCAAGACCTCTACGAAGAAGCTCATGCCCATTGTTACATCTCACTACTTAGTATTTGTTGCTGCAAATAACAAAAAATTTAAGGTACCTAGATGCTGTGCTCAAACCACATTCTTACCGAGGTCAACTTACAGACGGTTATAAACACGCCACACGTGGAATTTTGAGGCAATATAGCATGCTGCAGACGCATTGCAGTAGCGTTTGTCTGCTATATTAGCTTGCATGAAGCAACTAAAGAATGACTCCCTTCGTATAATCTACTTAGGTTGCTCCAATCTCCTACTTTGGGTGCGGCTGAGCTGCAACTGAGCAAGAACTCTATAACCAACCTGAGTTGCGCCAGCCTCCTGTTTCCATCAGTCCTGCATGCAACTAACGCGAGAGCGTTCTTGAGATCGTATGATGGGCAATATTCAGGAAAACATCGAGGGTCATATTGTGATAACACACACTACCACCAAGGATGGTGGTGTGACAAACTTCAACCTCAACTGCCAACAAACACACGGTATGTTCACCGGCGCGTTGAACGCATTCATACTCAGACCAGCGCGCAGACGAAATCGCCCGATGTCGCGAACCCTTCTCCACCGTTCCGTTCGCCCAGGATCCTGACTTTGTCGACCGGCCGGATATCGCAGCATGGATACGCGACAAGTGCGCACGACCAGGCGGCCGTGCGGCCATTGTGGGCCTCGGCGGAATAGGGTACGTGGACGTTGACTACTATCGTCTATTCACTTGCAGCTTCCTTGCGCTGTTGTACTGACAAATTAAAGCAAGTCACAACTCGCCATCCAACACGCCCATAGCGTCCGCGATCGAACGCCACAGACATTTGTATTCTGGGTGTACGCAAGCACACGGGCCCGGTTTGAAGAAGCGTACAGAGACATCGCCAACAGGCTGAAGCTGTCAGGACGAGACGACTCAAAGACAGACATTTTAAAATTAGTCAGCGACTGGCTTTGCGACGAGAGGAACGGGCAATGGCTGATCATCCTTGACAACGCTGACGACATAGATGTGTTCTTCTCAAAGAAGACATCCACAGAACGTGAAGGGCCTCACCACACTAAATCGTTAGCGAGTCATCTCCCCCAGAGCCGCAATGGATCATTGCTGATCACATCGCGGAGTAAGGATACAGCGGCCAGACTAGCAGGAGGTTACAATTATATCAAGGAGATGTTTGCCATGGACCCAAACCAAGCCCTGAATCTCCTCCGTAATAAGCTAGGAGACAAGTGGAGTGAAGATAACGCAACGAAAGATTTGGTACATGCTCTTAACTGCATGCCACTTGCTATCACCCAGGCTGCTGCGTATATCAACCGTCAAGCGCGCATGACAACTTCAGGCTATCTAAGCGAGTTTCGTACAAACGACAGCAAGCAAGAGAGCATGCTTAGATGGGATGCGGGAGACCTGCGCCGGGACGAGAGCGCGTCTAACTCAATAATCACTACTTGGCAGATGTCGTTTAAGCAGATCCAGCACGAAAGGCCGTCAGCGGCAGAGCTGCTGTCCTTAATGAGCTGCTTCAACCCCCAAGGTATCCCAGAATGGATACTACAGAAGTACAGCGGGAATAGTATAGAGCAAGATGATCAAGTTAGAACTAAAAGCGTATTTGACGAAGACCTTAACACTCTACAGGCTTACTCACTTGTAACGCTGACAGCTGCAAGTGACTTGTGCGCGATGCACGCGCTAGTGCAGTTCTGTACACGCGTATGGCTGTTGTCATGTGGGGATGCTGAGCAATGGTATGAAGTGTTCTTAAAATTAATGTCAAGAGAATTTCCATCAGGGGAGTATGAGAACTGGAAACAGTGCCAGCAGCTTCTTCCGCACATTGAACCGCTCTATAATAAAGAGCTAACAAACAACAACCATATAAGGGCGTGGTCTCAGATTATGACAAATGCTGCACAGTACCTTCGAATAACAGGGAGCTATGAAACTGCACATAAGATAGCCGTAAAGGCATTGAAGGCCCAAGAAAGAGTGCTAGGAGAATCTCATAGACAAACACTAACATGTGTTTTTGTGCTAGCGTCAGTGCTGAAAGATCAGGGCAAGTACCAGGAGGCGGAGATATTAGATCAACGAGCGCTATCAGGTAGAGAACAGGAGCTAGGCCTATTACACCCTGACACACTAGAAAGCGTATGCAACCTAGCAACAGTACTACGATATCAGGGCAGGTACCAAGAGGCAGAGATACTCAGCCGACGGGCGTTGGCTGGAAGAAAGAAGGAGCTAGGCCTATTACATCATAATACATTTAAAAGTATAAGCAATCTAGCAGAAGTACTGCTATTTCAGGGCAAGTACCAGGAGGCAGAGGCGCTAAATCAGCAGGCGCTAGCAGGTAGAGAGAAAGAGCTAGGTCTGCTACACCCTGACACACTAGAAACTGTAGGCAACCTAGCTGCAGTGCTACAGGCTCAGGGCAAGTACAAAGAGGCAGAGACGCTGAGCCGACGGGCGTTAGCAGGCAAGGAGAAAGAGCAAGGACTGCTGCACCCTAGCACGCTAATAAGCGTAGGCAACCTAGCATTACTACTAAAAGCTCAGGGCAAGTATGAGGAGGCAGAGACGCTGAGCCTACGGGCGCTAGCAGGCATGGAGAAAGAGCTAGGTCTACTGCACCCTAACACACTAACAAGCGTAGGTAACCTAGCATTACTGCTGCAGGCTCAGGGCAAGTATGAGGAGGCAAAGACTCTGAGCCAACAGGCGCTAGCAGATAGGGAGAAAGAGCTAGGCTTGCAGCACCCTGCCACGCTATCAAGCGTAGGCCATCTAGCAGTAGTGCTACATGATCAGGGCAAATACCAGGAGGCAGAGACGCTTTACCGAAGGGCGCTAGTAGGCAGAGAGAAAGAGCTAGGCCTTCTGCACCCTGACACGCTGACAAGCGTAGCCAATCTAGCAGAAGTGCTGTGGGCTCAGGGCAAGTACCAGGAGGCAGAGACGTTGTACCGTCGGGCACTAGCAGGCAGAGAGAAAGAGCTAGGCCTACTGCACCCTGACACGTTGATGTCTGTTTACTGTCTTGCTCTCCTTCTATATAAGCAGAAGCAAAATAGTGATGCTACAGAATTATATCAACAGGCATGCAAAGGCTTCGAAACAGCTCTTGGTCCCCAGCATCCAACAACTATTGCGTGCCTGGAAAATTTCAAGAATATGCAGCAAGAAGCCAGGGAAGCTACGATTGAAAAAAGCACAATACTAACTACCAACATTTAATTTCCTTTCAACAGTCCTCGGATTCTAAGAGATAGGCTGAGGCTGAGGCTAGAGAGCAGTGGTCAACAAAAAAAGCAATTCTCTACGTGGTCACGCTTAAGGGCAAAAATGCAAGGAAGCAATTAATATTTTAATGAGAACTTGGTGCGTACGTGATCGTTTAATCAGTTGTAGACCATTTTCTGATATGACGCCAGTTCAACTTCAACTAAGGACCATGATGACAGCATCTTTCAGAAGTACTCTTTCGCTATGAGACAGAGTCTAACCACACCTGTTAATGGAACCTGGGGGTTTCTGGAATGCGGTTATATTTGAACGGTTACTTGGTTATAGATGCGTATTGGGGAGTACCGAAGTCGATGAGCTGGCGAAAATCGTATTACTTATAGTGGGAGTCCTAATATTGGCTAGTATAAGGTGAATGATCATCGTCTTCTTATTCTTTGATGCCAATGATTCGCTCATTTGTCGATTTCGCGTCTACATAAGATATTACCATCATGACGGTCGATTAAGGAGCTTTACCTTAACTTTCCCATAAAGAAATCTTCAAACAGGAGCATAGATAACTGCTTCACTTATCTCAACATGGTTTAGTTTCCAAAATTGGATTAATGCGTACTTTTGAACTCAACATGTAGTCTTGCTGAACTAGCGCAAGCAGATTTACGAGCCCTGAAAGCAGCGCTGTGACGATACAGCAAACATGGCAAGGATGTGTTGGTAAGCCTTGTAAAAGCATGTGCTATACAGATCCAGCTGCATTGTTACTTTCTATCAATATCCTAGGCAGTTTTCACAAGTAAATGTAGGAGTAAGTGCACTGCAATATCACCCCCTTTGTGCGTAGGCTTACATTCTGTTTCGACTGCACACGGTCCATCAATGACTCGCATGACGCTACTGCGTCTCAAGCTGTAGCCGAAATCGCATGGGCTGGGCTGTCGATTGATAGATGAGCGCTACTCTAGCGTGAATGTGGCGGATGAAAAGAGTTCGCACTTTTGACAATTCGGTAAATCTCTTTATGTTGAGAAATAAACAAGACAAGAAGCACTCTTTGTGCATTAATGGTGCTGCCAGAAGTTTTGGATATCTTACTAGCACATCTAATGACATCACATTAGGCAAGGATTGATCCACTGACACATGTAGACAATTTGTCGTGTGTTGGCGATAATAGTTGCCCATATATTTTGTCGCACGCGGCAGTGTTGCTCCCCAAATAAATCGAGAAAAGCATCAGTGAATCTAACAATACCATATGTGAGTCCCACAATCTGTGGACGAATAATGAGCTCTACAATCTTGTCGTGAGATCATCTTGGAGCTGAAATTTGTGACGCTTGTATAGACTCAATTCAGGCCTCTCGATTAAAAATATCTCAAAGTTCATCTCATCTCTAGCTGAGCCGATGTGATGTCAATTTGGGGCTCGCTCGCAAGCTCAAAATCTGAGTCTTTACATATGTAGCAATTCTCGAACGAGCGACTTGAGCTGAGTAAATGATAGGACAGGGTAAAGATCATGGTGTGTGCGAGCCTGTCCTTATATAGCCGAGGGCGCTGCTTGTGTAGAAATTTAACAGCAGCTTTAGAATATCACGTCATTTCGCATACTCGCCGACCACATTTCTGCATGCGTGTTTTGCTGCGACATTTCTTTGTCGCCCAAAACTCTGTATCCACTGCCAATGGGCTAAGTTGAGGAGTTGTGGCTACGACATAGTCAGCTTCAGAGTTCACTAGACATAACTAGGGAGGAAAATTGATAGCGAGAAGTAGCTCTTGTGAATGTAACTCGCTAGAATGTGGATATGCTTGCGCTAACCTGTTGAGCCACCCAGCACTGAGCAGCTGTTGACAGCCAGTAATACGTATATGATCTGAGCTAGCTTCAAGAAAAAAATTCGGGCTGCCACCGAACACGAGATGTGACATTTACTCGACTGTCTCCCAGCACTCGGTACGATGATCTGAAGAGCAAGTTGAGAAGGACCTGCCACGGCACGTACCTGCATAATCAATAGTTTCGTCGTCTGGCAACCACCTACACTTGCGCAATCGCTCCTGAGCGCCTGTCACACAGACAGTAGGTGACTTCCTCCATTGTCTCTTGGCATCTGCCTTCTCACAATTCAAGAAGGCCTAACGGCATCGGAACCTGTGATGCAACGTACTTGCGAAGAGCAGACGGCTTGAATAAATATAAGAGCACCGTGTAGTCCAGAACATATGATATGAACCCTAATACAGACATCGATCTGAGATATGAGACATGTTGGAGATGATGTTTTCCGTACGTGACAGTCGCAGAATAGGCTTGGACACGCCTCACCGCAAAAGACACGCGACTGTCAGTGCCAAGAAGGTTTGCCAAATCGCCATATTTCCTTGAGACTACGTACGTCGTCCCTTGCGTGCTATCACTCGCGCGCTCTTTCTCCGCTCGTTCACTTTCAACTGCCAGCATGCAAACATACTAAAACACTGCGTCCCCACCTTGCAACCCTACCAGACACGCTCAGCACGCAAATCCCGTCGCAAAAGTACCCGCATTGCGAACCTCACACGTTTACAGATACAACGCCTTGTATCCCTACTGTCGCCAGTGACGAAAAGACCTCGCGCTACCTGAAACCCCGAAGACAACGTCAAGCGATGCGCGCAACTCGAGCGTCGGACCTGCGCATGCCGTAAGCCTCGTGCCCCGAGAATGAGCGCCCTGTCAATTTCGAGTGCATACACTTCACCAAAACCACGTGGCGATGGACATAATTATGGGAATGTGGGTCCAGAGCGTGGAGTTCTTGGTACAGCCCTACTCGCACTGGTGAAGTGGGAGGTGGACATGATGATTGAGAGTTCTGATCTGCAGGTCTTGCTTGATGATGACGATTCTATCCAAGCCAAGAAGTAAAGGGTTGTACATTTTGCATTGCGAGTGGGGCGAGATAGTCATGGGAATGTGGTAGCTGTGAAGAGGAAGGTGTGTGAGGAAGAGAGTAGGTCGCTTAAACAAGATGCGAAGCAACAATGCGATGAGCATGAAGTGAGAACTAGATATTAGAACCGAGATGAAGAGCCGGTTGTTGAGTGTAATTCCGGTTTGAGAATAGGGGGTGGTAATCTTTATTTGCATAGTGTCGTCACATCAAATTGACAGACCATGTTTGGGGCCACAGCATGAATTTTATAGGGCATATAACCTTTGTAGTGGCGGATTAATTGCCCAGGTACTGTTGTGGTGCAAGGTGCCGGGTTTGGGTACGAGAGGCATGGCTTCCTATCTTGGAGAAGTGGGCTACTACTTGTAACACACTCGTACAGTTTCCAGAAACTTGCAAGCTACAACTCGGTTAAGGCTCTCTGCTCGCCATATTAGGCACCTGCATCCATTCGAGGAGCACAGTAAGACCAAGCCCAGCGACTTACACTGTGGTGATCAGTGTGTAAACATAGACACCAAAGGGAAACATTTGTCAACGAATGTACAGTAGTATTAACAGTTTCAAATCATACAATAGTACGTTAAGAAATATATTTTACAACCACATTCTTCAACTAACCTCTTCCTTTTCCAAGTAATGGCCTTCGCTCTTCAGAGAATCTTTCCTCGCTGTCTTCGACCTGAAACTTTGCAATAGAACCAATCGCAACTCAGCGTAATCCAGCACAAGTTGATCCCAATCGTCAGCTGTTCCCAAAACACGCTCTGGCTTCCCAAAGTTTGTCGCGACGAGAGCGTTGTATAGCTGCCTAAGCTTCGAGTCGGCGTCGCTGTTCTCATACGCATATCGTACATCGGATGTCGTGATTGTTCTTCTAAAAACAGTAGCCGTGCAATGCGCGTATAGACGCTTCATAGCGTGGTTCTTGAATGCAGTGCATTGTAGCTTGTCGCCAAGGACCCAGCATTTGGCGTGCACGCTAGTGCTGTTGGCTGTGCTGACTGCAACAAGGGATAGCGGCGCAATCGCATATTCTCCGTAGTACATCCATTCAACAAAGAGAGAAAATACAGTCGGATCATCATCTGGAAGCTCAATCCTCTTTTCGTTACCTTCCTTGAAATCCCGAAGACAGGCTTCTTCAAGAACTGGCGAGTAGTGCGATATCAAGGCTTTAGGGAGAGACCAGGTGTCGAATGCATTGCTCTCGTCATTTTCAGGTGAAGAGGCTGCTTTTCCGACGTGTACTTCAATACCAGCACCACGGAGACTGCCAATTTCAGCTGCTAATTACACGACTAAGTTTGGGGGAGTACATACAGTCCAAGATGGCTACTGAGCTTCTTACCATGTGATCTAGTCACTCTCTGTAAAGGCAAGATTACTCTCTCCGATACGGTGGTCGTAGAGTCGGCTAATGGGAGTCCTTTTCCATTTTCGTAGTCCGCAATTCTTAGTTCCTCAAGGCTGAACTTTGCACACTCTTTCTGAGCTGAAATGGATTCAAACTGGTCTAGTGACTTCTTTCCAGAGCTATCCGGCTTCGAGGACTTTGTGAATGGATTGATTTGGACTTTGCTGGTGCCTTGGTTCACTTTTGGCGAACCTGGCGTACTAGGTTAGCGTTAGAAACTAGTCGAGAATTTTTTTCGGGGTACAACCAACACGAGTAGTCGAAAGTCGAAGGAACCCGTACCGACTGGAGTTGGTGAGCTACATGGAAGAGTTAGTCACTGATGAAATGACTAACAACAGGTAAAAATTACCTCATTATAGCTATGATGGTCTCCTCTGTGTAAAGTATCGATCGGTGGATTGATAGTTATGTGAGTGCCAACGTAGATGCTCTAGACCTGGTGAATTCCTCTGCTCTGTTGCTCCGCGCTACAATCGTAACGTTAGAAATACAGCAATTAACACAAGTCGAGTGCAGTGTATTACTACAAAGTGCAAACGGATAGGCAGAGGTGCAACAGATGTTTGTTGCTTCAGACAAGGCAAACAAGCCATCAACAAGGTGGCTCGTGTGCTAAAAGGGGTCTGAGGCAGACATGGGTTCTGATTGGTCACTAGAGTGGACAGGGTGGAGCATTGCCTATTTCAGATCACCCCGATATGGTTCACGTAGCGACCTAATGTTAAGTCCGTAGTCTGCCCCGCACCACGGTACCTGTATCACTCCTGATTATTGAGCCACGTTGGATCCCAGCGCTACCCGTGCCGTTCACATCGATCAGCCACGGCACCCCTACATACCCGCACTATTTGGCTGTTGACGCTGCCCTTCTCGTGTTATGTGAGAGTCGGCATATCAGCTTCAGGTTAGGTTTTGCAAAGCGCCCCCCCCTTAGGTTGCCGACCAAATTATTGTAGGTCAAAACTGAAATCGGTGTGCAATGTACCGAATGACGGCACTCCTGCACATATCCAAAGTTTTGTTTGGTATCACCAAGGCTAATCTGATGCGCTAATTCAAAACTCCATCTTCTGTCTACCGAAAGCGGACCTTCGTAGCAGGAAGATAGGTCAGGCTTTGGTAAAGAAGCTGTTATTGTGAAAAATGGTAGTTGGAGTTCCCAAAAAGCTACATTTATGCTTCACCATCACTGATACGGTGGACTATCTGGTCACTTACACCAGGGCTGAATTCCGGACTCAAGTGAGGGTTATTTCCCAAGTCCCATCAAAATGAAGAAGGTGATAGCGAATTCAGAGATATTAACAAATCACATTACTTCATTAAAGTATACCTTTTTTTTTAAATCTTGGGCATGAGGTTTGAGCTTCGGCCTTTTCAACACATGTTACCCTTTGAGAGTTTCAAAATTACTTTCCTAGGCTTGCTCAAGTACTTGTGGAAATCAATCTCAAGGCCCAGAAACATGAATGAACCTCAAACGAAACAGCTGAACCCAAAAGCACAATTCTCAATTACAGGTAGGAATATGACAATTAAATCTAATCCTGAATATGGACCTAATAGCGATTGTGGTATCAGTTGATCAAGACTCAAGAAGGAGATTAATTAGGCTCTTCAATAATTACCTTTCTTATACCTTCCCGACAGTGACATGTGAAATTCCTTCGTCGTTATAGCAGCTGTTGGCCTTAACAAGGTGTACTGTGATAAGAAAGTAGTGATACAGGCCCAATAAATGCCTCTGAATGGTAAAAAGTTCCAGAAGAGTTTACTCATTGATTCGTTTCAGCAGCTGTGAGTTGTGACCAATACAACAAATTTCTTGGCCCGGATCAATGCTCAAAAGGTTAGCTAGAGTAGATACTACACAATTTACCACAAGCTGTAGGATATAGCGCTCGTCTGGTCCACCAAGACAAAAGTCTCGAAGTCAAGTCAACTGCTAAAGAAAGATCGAGCATCAACCAAGAAAAGATTACCATAAATTTGAGCATGAGCGATTCACAAGATGGTCCATAGATGTTTTCTGTGCCAGCGCATCGTCTGAGAACAAGAAAGAGAGATCAATTTCCTTTTAAGGTCAAATTTCACTTTCTGACGCTTTGCCATTACAAATTTATATCGGCATCACTTCTTAATATGATATCAATTCGTGATGTTTAACGTTGGTCATAAACGGTAATAAGATCCTCAAAGACGATATCGACTCTGAACTGCAAAAGATATTCAATGCTACAGTGCAGCCTCGTGTCGACTCGCCATGTAATAAGATATAGGCAGACTTATGATGCGAATGAAGCGTCACACTTCGTTTGCCGCTTCAGATTTCAAATGTTCGTAACTTCGGTGTGCAGTTGACCAACGCTAATTACTCATTTCCTCCAAATTTACGTCTGTTATTACGCCGTTGTGATCTCTAAGCACAATGGTGACTAGCCGACCTCGATCTGGGACAAGCGAGAGGTAATTGGGTAAAAGCCAACAAGTTGCTCAAGATCACCCGGAATCTCTTCGATACTGAGGTCATTCTATCGTTGAGGCTGTTCTTGAATCCCGCAGCATTTCCCGGTCAAACAGCCGTTGTGAACAATTCAATCAAGAATTTTAATTTCGTCCCATAGTGTCGGACTACAGTTCGAGATATTCTCTTCAGGAACTACCTATCAAGTATTTCTTGTTATTTCAGTTGCCTGAAGCAGTGAATTAGAGCTGTGAGCAAACACTTAGTCGCCCATTGTCAGGAACACGCCTCCCTAAGAGGTATCTTAAGTCATTTAAGAGTACCAGGTCCCTATAGGGGCTGTACCAGCCTACTACATCAGCTAAAAAGGGGATCTAGGTCATCTGTAGGGGGCTGGTAGACCTTAGGATATAAATATATATATATCCTACTAGAATCTTACTATAGAGGTAGTAATTTATTAAATAAATACACATATGCTATATAGACACTCTACTTCCTTTAATATATAAGGTTTAAAGGGTTCTTACATTTAAATTGCTTAAACACCTATTTCTGTAATAACTATAAGATTATAAGTAACTGCTAAGGTTTAACATAAAGCAACAAGACCCTAGACAGATAGCTGTTAAGAAAGTCTGCCTGTTAAGAGGCTCTTCTTACAAACTTTACTAAAAGAATCTAGAAAATAGATACAGACAAAGAAACAGAAACACCTAATCTTATAGATAACACAGAAACATAGATAAGGCCTAAAGTAGTAATAACACTACTACTAGAAGCTAACTTAGCTACTGTAGGCTAGAATAGTCTATTAGTCTCTGCTAAAGACTAAAAGTTAGAAAACTTATGCACATAAGTATACAAGACACAGCAATAACAAGAACTAGAATAATTAAAGGAACTATAATCTTAATATAAGCTAGGGGATAGAACAGCCCTTATAGTACTAAAGAATAGATTAAAAACTATAATAAATCCTCCTTTACTACTATCTGTAGCTCTTCTACGCCTAGAACCCTTGCAAAAGTACACTAAAATAAATAGAGCAGAATATAACTACTAAGAAAGAGATTATAAGTTATTTTTTCTATATTCCTTAGCAAACTTCTTAAAACTATATTAAGAAGTAGATTTTAAGATATCTTATATCTTAGAACCTCTAAAGACCTTATAGAAGGCATACTGTATAATAGAAGAGTTTACCTTAATAAGCTAGAAACCTACTTAGACTACTCTTAAAATAGTTATATTAAACACCTTAGAGACTATATCTAAAAAAAAGCACTAAGCTTTTAAAGTCCTAAAATAGGCTTAACAGAAATAGAACTAATCCCTAACAGACCTTTTAGATTATTTAAGGCTATACTAAGAAGAATTAGGGACATTATAAACACTAGAACTATAAGTACTAGAGTTTATTTTAGCACTACATTAAGATATACAAAAAGATCTTTTTCTACTTTTAGTAGATAAGCGCAATACCTTACTATTAGTAGAGGAAAATGCAAATATTATCTACTAAAGAAGAATTTATAACAAAGATCTAAGAAAAAGGGTAACTTAAAAAGAACTAGGAAAACTTAAAAAATGCAGCTATAAGCTAGAAAAGCTTAAAAGACCTTATAAAAAGTTTAAAAAGCCTAATAAGAGACAGTTAAAAGACAGAGAGTAAAGAAGGGAAGATAAGGACTCCCCTAAAGGCTTAAAAAGGTGCTATAAGTGTAGAGAGTTAGGCTATATCTAGCTTAACTGCCTAAATCTAAGAAAAGACAAGAAACTTTACATTAATACTAAAGAGGGAAAAGACAAAAGGCAGAAAAATAAATAACATACTTATCTGCCTATGTTACCTTCTTATTAAGAAATAAGGATCTTAGCACACTAAGGGAAGCCTTATACCTAAGGCCTGCCTATTTACTTACTATAAATACTACAGTATAATCCTCTAAGCCTATAAAGGCTATAATTAATAGAGGCTCTTAGCTAAACTTAATATTAGCATTATTAGTAAAGGAACTTAACCTCTAAATTAACTTTCTCCTAAAGCTTTTAGCTAAAGAGATAGATAGAGGCTAATTAAGGATATACAGAATAACTAAAGTTAATATAGAAATTACAGACTTACGCAGATATATATAGAACTACCTAATACAATTTATAGTTATAGACTTAAAAAGGTATAAGTTATACCTAAGTCTCCTATAGATTAATATAAGTAATCTAAAGATAAGCTTTACTAGTAGGTAATTACTTTTTAGAGGAAAAAAAGTAAAAGACTTGCTCTCTTTCTAAAAGATAGCTATAGAAGATACAGAATAATTTAAGAAAAGCATGCATAACCTAAGAGTAGATATATATGCATGCCTTATAGGCTCTATTAGCTAGAGGGAGACAGAAGAGCCTAAAAAGGCTAAAATTCCCTTGCAATATAAGGAATACACAGATATAGGGTTAAAGCAGGACGTAAAGGCACTCCTTAAGCATAGCTCCTATAATTTAACTATTCTAATAATACCTAAGAGTGTTCTACTATATTAACTGCTATACAACCTATTAATAATAGAGTTAGAGATACTTTAGAAATACCTTACTAAGTTTATAGTAAGGGGATAGATCTGCAGATTAAAGTTATTAGTAGGAGCACTTATCTTCTTTATAAAGAAGAAGAATAAGAGCTTAAGACTTTGTGTAGACTATAAGGGTCTAAATAAAATCTCTATTAAAAATAGACACCTACTACCCCTTATCTTAGAATTACTTAAATACCTCTTATAAGCTAAGTACTTTATAAAGCTTAATATAAGAGAGGCCTATTATATAATCTAGATTACAGAAAGAGATAAGTAGAAAACTGCTTTCTGCATAAGATATAGGCATTATAAGTATACAGTAATGCTATTTAGTCTTACAAATACACCTGCTTAATTCTAAGCTTATATAAATTAGGCTCTTATAGACCTACTTAATGTGTCTTGTATTATCTACCTAGATAATATATTAATCTACTTAAAAACAAAGAAAGAATATATAGAACATGTTAAAGAGGTCTTAAGTTAACTGCATAAAGTAAAGCTATATATTAAGCTTAGTAAGTGCAAGTAGCACACTTAACACATAGAATACCTTAGGTACATAATAATGCCTAGGGGAATTAATATTAACTAAGAAAGAGTAGCTACTGTATAAAACTAGCTAAAACTAAAAACTATATAAGATATAAAAGTGATTATAAGGTTTATAAATTATTACTGTTAATTTATTGCTAGATTTTTTAAGTTAGCGCTTTTATTAACTAAACTAACCTAAAAAGGCCTAAATACAGCCTAGGGCAGACTAGTAATAAAAAAAGAGGAAAGTTAACTACTAGACATAGAACAGGAAGGCATAACAGCCTTTAAAAAACTAAAAAATGTGTTCTTAGAAGTACTAATACTAGTTTACTTTAATCTAAGAAGAAAAACAAAAGTAGAAGTTAATGCTTTAAGAGGGGCTATTATAGGTATTCTAAGCTAGTTAGTGCTAGAAGAGGGCAGAAAACCCTAATAGAGACTAGTAGATTTCTATTTAAAGAAACTAATCTAAGCAGAGTATAATTATAACACACATAATAAGGAATTACTTGCAATAGTAAAGAGTCTAGAACACTAGTGTTAGTACCTTAAAGGAATCTACTCTAAGATTCTAACAGACTACATAAACCTAAAATAGTTTATAGAGAATCAGATACTAAGCTACTAGTAAGTAAGACACTATCTCTCCTTAATAAGGTATAATTTTATCTTAAATTACTGCCTAGGAAGCATAAACCTTGCAGATAGGCTATTATAAAGGCTAGATTATATAGAAGAAGCTAAAAAGCTATTATATAGGTACAACTAAGCATTTATACAGCTACTAAGAGACTTACTTTAAAAAAGTAAAAAAAATACCTTCTTAACAGTAGCAGTAACTACTAGGTCTATAAAAAGATCTATAGCACAAAAACTTATAAGATAAGCGCTAAAGTCCTTTATAAGAGAAGATTAAATAGATAAAAAGGAACAGCTGCTAGTAGAAGAATATAAGATAACAGATATAAGTTCTAAAAGTACATCTAAAGACAGCTAAACAGATATATCTATAATTAAGCTAGAAATGTAACGACGCAGGTTATAAGAGAGTGATCCAAATAGGGTCTAAAGTGTCCACTACTAGGCATATAGGAGTGCTAGGACTAGAGGGTAAACTAAAGATACTATTCTCTACACCTATAGGTCTTATATAAAAGGATATAGAAAAACTACTCTATAAAGCTACACAGACTGCCCCCCTTATATATCTCTTCCTAAGGTTACTATCTAAGGTAAGTATAAATTAGGTAGCTATTAGATAGGTGTTAGTTAACTTAAGGGTAATAATAAGATATAATGTTGTAAACATTACACTACCCCCCCCCTCTGTATAAGCAAAAAGTCCCTTTTTGCGTAGTTGTCTTTTATCTGTGTAAAGGAGAGAGAAAAGAAGGGGTAAAGTAAGGTTTAAATAGTATCTAGGTTTCTTTCTCTTATTCTTGCAAAACCCTTTTATTTAAAGTTTGTATTACTCTCTCTCTTTGCCTTTCTTTGTAGTACAAGTCCCTATCCTATTTAAACATGTCCTTTTCTATATTTAACTCTTATTTATATCCTGCTGCAGAGTAATCTTTAATAATGTTTTAACTTTTACTTTAAGAAAAAAAAATTTTCTTTGTTATTGCCCTAACAATTATCTCTTTTACTTTAAGATAGGTTTTTATATATTAAGGCTTTCCCTTTAAAATCTTAATCTCCTTAGTAGTTAGGCTTAACATTTTTTATACATATCTTTTATTAAGCCTTTTTAGTAGTGTTTTGCTAATAAGTATAGCAAAACTATAATTACAACTACAACTATAACTATAACAGCAGCAGCAACAACAACAACAATAACAACACCAGCAGCACTAGCACTAGCACCAGCACTAGCACTAGCACCTGCACCAGCACTAGCACCCGCACCTGCACTAGCACTAGCACCTGCACTAGCGCCTACACCTACACCTACAACTACACCTACACCCGCCCCTATGCTAATCCCTATCCCCCCTAGTGCCCTCTTAGTAGCCTTCTAGGTTATCTGTATACAGTATGTGCAGGCTATTACTTGCAGGCAATTTATTAAGTTTAAGTTTTATTTAGTAAGGTTAAAGAAATGCTGCTATTGCATAAAGTAGAATAAGAAGTATAATCTAGTAAGTATCTGTATCCTGTCTTATAGTCTTTAGTGCTAATTTCTTAATAAGTGCTGTTATACATTAGACCTAAGTTTAGGTCCTTCTAGCAGGCCCTAAACTTGTAGGGTAACTCTATCTATAGTAGCATTAATAATAAAGAGAAGATAGATATAGTTAAAGAGCTTACTGCTAAAGTAGCCTATTAGCTAGTAATATGTGTGCAAGTAGCTAACTCTTAAGTTACTAGCATAACTATAGCAGAGGTTATACTTATGCATTATTAGTTAATAGAGAAGGAGGTTTAGTCCTTGCAGGCAGAGTTAGAGGAGATTTAGAGAGTAGTAGTAGGCATAAGGGCTGTAATAGAGGGGATAGGAGAAAGGATAGAGGAGATAGCAGTAAGGATAGCAGAGATAGCAGCAGTATTAGTAAAGAGGAGTAGAGGTAGTAGTAGTAAGGTAGCTGTTAGGGGGAAGGTTAGTAGAGGCAGTAGTAGTAATAATGTAGTAAGGTCTTTAGGTAAAAGCAAGCTAACAGAGTTTAGCAAGGATATAGTAATAAGTAGCGCCTAAACTATGTCTAAGTTAGGTCTGTTAGCTTACGTGTAATATATATATTTATAAATAAGAATTATAATCTCTAACTTAATTATCTTCTAAATATAATATGTCTTCTACTCTATCTTTTTAGGCTTATAACTAGCTTTTTAGTCTTTATAGTAGGCCTAGCTTCTTTAGATACTTCTTATAAAAAGCTCTTAACTTATAAAGAGATCTTATAAAATTTAAGCCTTTATACTAAATAAGGTCTAAGTTATGTCTAACTTAGCTAACTTAATATTTTAGCATAGATTAATGCACTTTGCTAGCAAGTATCTCTTCTACCTTTTACTCCTCTACACTATAAATTAGGCTTCTAAAGGGTTTTAGTGCTTCTTATCTTAGTAAGAGATCTTAAAGATCTTTATATAGGACACTTAGTAAGAAGATATTATAGATAAAAGAACCTAAGGGTAACTTTAACTAATATAAGTAGCTAACTTGCTTTAGTACCTTAAAAGGTCCTTCTTATTATATAGATAGCTTTTAGCTAAGCCTTATATTAGTTAGGTTTTTAGTAGATAAGTACACTATATCTCTAACTTGCTAATTTACTAGTTATTAGTGCTTATTAACTATAGCTTATATTTAGGCTTAGGCCTTTTCTATATTGTCCTTAGCTTATTGCTATGTATTATATATGCAGGTTGTTAATATAAAGGCATCTTAGTAGTTAATCTTATTAAATTATTTAGCAGAAGGTATAAGGCTCTCTTAATTCTAACTTTGTTTTAGTTTACTGCTAAAAAGGAGATAATATAAGGCTATCTTAATAGCGCTGTAAGGGAGAGTTATCTAAGCACAGTTAATTAAAAGTAAGAAGTTACTCTAGTTATCTTAGTAAAAGGATATAAAAGGCTGCAGTCTCTAATTAATGTATTTATTTATAATCTCTATTTAGCTGTCTATTTCTTTATAATAAGCAGTAGAGAGTTTAACTTTTACACCTATAATTTAGCAGAATTCTAACTAGAAACTAGAGATAAATTAGAGACTATAGTTAGATATAACTATATCTAAGGTGTGTCTAAAACAGTATACCTATTAAATAAATAAGTTTGCTATACCTTAAGCATTAATTATCTTATAATATAAGATAGTAATAGCTTATTTAGACAATTAATTAATAATTACTATAATCTAGTTATACCTAGCCTAATTCTTTAAGAAATCCTTAAAATTAATACACAGGTGCTGCATTAGTCTCTTAGGGATAAGTAACAGGTGCAGGTAACCTAGAAGACAGGACTGTCTTAGATAACCTCTATAACAAGTAACACAGTTTTACACATACTGTTAATAACTAGCCTTTATACTTTTCTAATAGTACTATTAGGCTAGTAACTAATAGGTCTTTTTAGAGCTAAGGTATATAGTAGAGATTTAATTATATACCTTGCAAATAAGCTAGGTACATAAGAGAGAATCTCTAGACAAGCAGAGTTAGTCCTAGTAGAGCAAGAGTCTGTTACTAATCTAATAGTTGTCTAGCAGCTTTACTTATTATTCCTTAAAGGTTAACTAGTTTTTGCAGAGAACTATATCTATTAGTTCTAGAGAGTTAAAATCTATAAGAGTTGTATTAGTTAGTAAGGTATTAATAGACACTATCTGTTAAACTTAAGTTTAGAGGTAAGTCTATGCTAGATTAGTATTAATTTAGCTATAAAGATAATAGGGCCTAAGTAAGACTTATAATTAAGTGTCTTCTTAGGCAGATTTTAACTAGCTTAAGTCCTATTCTTATTAGCTAAAGATATTAGCTCTCTTATTATTCTTGCCTAGTATATACTTAATTTAGAAATTAAAAAGGGCTAGGGCTTTAGACTATTATGCTTGTCTAGCATTAAGTACCTTAGTAGTTATAAAGTATTCTAGGGCGCAGTAGTTTAAAAGGACTAAGACTTAGGTTTAAACAAAGGTTAGTTTAGCCTTCTATTTTAAGAAGGCTTAGAGAATAGCAAAAAGTTCCTTATTATATATTTCCTAATTAAGCTTAGCTCTAGATAGGACCTTGCTATAAAAGGCTACAAAGTACTATTTCTTATTAAGGTATTTTTAAGATAACACTCCTACTATAACACTGTCTAACAAGTCTATTTTAATCTAAGTATTATACTTAGGTTTAAAATAATATAGAGTTAGTATTACTAAAAGGGCAGTCTTAAGGAGATAGAAAGCCTCCTTGCACTCTAAAGTCTATACAAAAGGTATTGTAAGGCTCTGTAGTATAATAAGAGGTTTTGCAACCTATAAAAACCTAGCAACAAATTAGTAGTAGAAACTAGTAAAGCCTAAGAAGGACTTTACACTTATAATAGTAGTTAGTCTTTCTTAGTTCTTTAAGGCTTCTACTTTTTCTAAGTTAACTTTAATGCCTTTATTAGTTAACATGTAACTAAGGTACTTTATATGCATAATATAAAACTTGCTCTTCTTAATGTCTACTTAAAGGCTAGCAGTATACAGTCTTTCTAGTACCTGCTTTACATGCTGTTTATAGGTAATAGGGTCTTCTAAATAGATTAGAATATTGTCTAAGTAGGTAATATAGAAGTTATCTAGGAAATTAATTAACATATTATTTATATATTATTAGTAGGTTGCAAGGCTGTTGCAGAGGCTAAAGGGTAGTACCTTATATTTATATATTCTATAACAGGTTTAAAAAGTAGTGTATTCTTTAGAATCTAGATCTATACAGATGCAGTTAAATATAGAATAAATATTAAACTTAGTAAAGATCTTAGCTTTTAAAGGGCAGGCTAAGAGCTTATTTATGTAAGGAATTAGATAGATATCTTTATAAGTAAGGTTATTTAGTTTATAATAGTCTACACAAATTTAGAAGTCCTTGTTAGCCTTCTAAACACACAAGATAAGAGATATAAAAAGGCTCTAACTATACTTAATTTAACCTTTTTATAGGTTCTCTTAGATATAGCGGTTAGTTACTTCTAACTCTTCTATATTCTACTTATATAACAGGCTATAGCTATTTAGTAGAGGTTTAGTAAGTATAATCTTATAGTTATATAGTTAAAAGTCTAAGAGGGTTTCTACAGCAGTCTTACTAAAGATATCTTAGAAGGGGTAGTAATAGAGAGGTAATTAGTCCTATACTAGGGTTGCGTTGTTAGGGTTATTTTTTAGCCTTTTTTTATCTAAAATTTAATTAATTTTGTAAAGGCTAGTAGTAAAGAATTTATTTTCTTAGTATTTTATATTAAAGTAGAAAGCGTTAGTAGAAATAAGAGTAATATAAAAAGAAGGTTTAGTAAGGATAGGTTCTAGTAGGGGTTAGATAGGTTTTAGTGTTAGGTCCTATGTAATAAGAGGCAAGAACTTCTAACTTTTTAGGAGTTAAAGCATCTCTTAAATCCTATAAATAGCAGTAGTTACACTATGCCTCTTCTAATAGTCCTCTTATTTCTATAGCTTATCTTATTATATAATATCTAAGGCAATAGTTTTAGCAAGAACTATTTAGTTAAAGGTTATTAAGAGTAGTAGAGCAGGATTATACACAGCAAGATAGCAGCATAGCTAGATAATCTAGGAGTAATCTATATTTAACTATAGCTTAAAACACTTTATCTATTAAATTCTAATAATGCAGTCTTATAAGCTAAGATCTACTATTATAAATAAGCAGTTATAAATCTTTCTTCTATTAATAATTAGATATAAATAGATATACTAAGTTACTAGAGAAGAGATTTAGTCTTAAAACTCTTTAATAGTAACTTAAAAAGGTAGCTTTTAGATAAGAGTCTAAAGAGCTAATAAAATAAGAGTAGCAATTTTTAAATTTAAGAAAAGATAACCTTAGGCACTAGTATTAATTAAGGAGTGTAATTAGACCCTAAGGCCTTTAGTGCAAAGAATAAAGAGAGAAAAGAAATATAGTCCCTTAAACAAGTTTAAGAGACTAAGGTTTAATAAGTTATAATAGTTTAGGCCTAGGAAAGGAGGTCCTCTTAAGCATCTCTATTTCTTGTCTAATCTTTTTCTTAGTTAAGGTCTTCTTCTAATTCTTTAACATCCTTATTAGGGTGTTTAAACTTAATCTTCTATACTTAAAGTAAAGGACACTTGCTTATAAAGTATCCTAGCTTGCTATAGTTATAGCAATTGCCTAGAGTTAGATCTCTTACAGGACTAAGAGTCTTAGATATAGGCTAAAGAGTAAGTAAAGGTTAAAGTTATGTTTAGATATAAAAGTCTACTTATTAGTATAAATTATAGTTTATTCTTAGTAGAGACCTCTAAATTAGACCTAAATAAAGTTAACCTAGTTTATATATTATATAGATTATGCTTCTTGTAGTTAAGACTAAGAGATAGTTCCTTTATTCTATATTAAATGCTATTAGGTGTTTAACTATAAGCTTAAAAGAGTTATTCTATTATTACTTAAATCTAAAGCTAGGCATCTGTAAGGTTAGTATAATCTTTATTTATAAGTAGTAAAACTATTCTAATTTAAGTACTTATCCTCTAATAGCAGCACTAAAGAACTGTGCTTTAAAAGTAAGGAAGGTTTTTATCTTATCTATATAGAGTTTATTAAAAGCAGCCTAGCTCTTAGCTCTCTTATTTCCTGTAATAAAATAAGACTTAAGTAGGTTAATTATATCTTCTGCAATCTTTAAACAGTTAGACAAAGTATTAGATAGGTATTAAGGCTCTAGGTACTTCTTAGCTAGGCTAGAAGTATATCCCTAGACTAATGCTATGCAGGCGCACTTACTCTAATAGTAGTCTGCATTAATCTCTAACTAGTCCTAGATTAAGGCTTACTATTAGTAAAAAGTTAAGTTATAACTATTATTAAAGACTTTAATAGTAAGTGTTCTTTTAGATAGTTTTATGTATATAGTATTATTAATTAAAATCTTAGACTAGAACCTTAGAGGTTAAGGTTATTCTAAAGGAGTTAGAGGTAATTTAGTGCTAAGTAAGAGATAGTCTAGGGCAATTATAGCTTGCTGTAGTTCCTAGATTTCTACATAAAGCTAGTCTACTAATTAAGCTAAGTCCTCCTTTCCTTAGTCTAAATTTAGTATAGGTTCTGCACTAGTTCTTACTAAATTAGAGGATAAGGTAGGATTAGACGCCTCTACTATTACTCTTAAGGTTAAGCCTTAAGTATATACTAATCTTTAAGTTAGTTCCTTTAAACCTAGAGTAATAGTAGCAGACATTAAAGTTAAGTCTAATTCTGCTAGGTTCTTAATAGTCTCTAAGTTTCTACTTTAGCGCAATCTTATGCAGCTATTCTAAAGTAATCCTAATGTAGTAGTCTAAGAAGTTCTAAACCTAAAGGCTTTAGTTATTAAGAGATTATAAGGATCTTAGCTATAATAAAATACTAGATATAATAGTATAGTCTAAATTAGTTCTAAATTAGATAGGGCTTAGATATAATCTAAATAAAACAAGTAGTAATATTATTTAGAGGCTATTACTAGCTAAGATAAGTTTTTCTGTATAATATAACAACGCAGGTTATAAGAGAGTAATCTAAATAGGGTCTAAAGTATCTACTACTAGGCATATAGGAGTGCTAGGACTAGAGAGTAAACTAAAGATACTATTCTTTACACCTATAGGTCTTGTATAAAAGGATACAGAAAAACTACTCTACAAAGCTACACAGACTGCCCCCCTTATATATCCCTTCCTAGGGTTACTATCTAAGGCAAGTACAAATTGGGTGGCTATCAGATAGGTGTTGGTTGACTCAGGGGTAATGATAGGATGTGACGTTGTGAACGTTACAAGAAAGGCCTAGAAAACTACAGAAAGAGATCTTTACCCTTAAAATAACTAAAGAAAAAGCAAAAGCTCTTTAAGAATGTTATAATAACCCCTTTGCTAGCTACTTTAAGTTACGTAGGACCCTTAAGAAACTCTAGTGTAGATATAGGTGGAAAGGAATAAAAAAGGATATCTTAGAATATATAAGGAGCTGCTTAATCTATAAGAAAGCAATACTAGCAAGATATAAGCTATACAGACTATTAGCTCTACTCTTACTTCTAGTAAAGGTATAAAAAGAGGTAATAATAGATTTTATTACAGAACTCCCCCTAAGCAGCTATAATATATAAGTATTTAATTTAATACTAGTAGTAGTATATTACCTAACTAAAATAGCCTACTATATCCTAGTAAGAGGCAATTAAGACAGTACAGACCTTGCCTAGGCATAGATTAGAGAAGTAATTTAGCTACATAAAGTACTATTAAGAATAATCTTAGATAGAGATCTACTAATAAATGCTAAACACTAGGATACCTTTTAATACTATTTAAATTTAAGAAGAGTCTTTTTATCTGCATACTACCTACAGATAAATAGTTAGATAGAAAGGCAAAACTAGATACTTAAATAATACCTACACTGCTACTGCAGCTTAAAATAAGACAACTAGGCCTTATAGATATTAATTGCAGAGTTTGCGTATAATAATAGCACATATGCAACTACTAATACTACACTGTTTTAAGTATACTATAGAATAGACTCTTACAGCGCAGATTAGCCTAGTATAGCTTTAGGAGAAGGAGAATTACCCCTAGAAAAAGAAGCTGTATCTAAAATCCTAAGTATTTAACAAAAATGCAGAAAAAAGATAGCAGCAAGCAACACCTACTAAAAGGCATACGCAGATAAAAAGAGACTGCTAATAACCTTTTGTAACGACTAAGCACGTGCACAGTCAACGTGGCTTACCTCGCTTATAGCATCTAGTCGGCAAAGTCTAGATCTAGCACTATATATATTATACTACACATAGAATACTTGCTTAAGTATTCTTGTGCTTACCTTTTGGTATAAGTGGGGTTATTGCGTAGTATCAATAGCAAGGGCAGGGCGCCTGACCATTACATAATACTTAAGCAAACCCAGAGGTCAAGAGTTCGATCCTGGCAGGGGCCAGAAGTCACTCTGGCTTAAATTGTAGGCTCTAGAGGGTTAGACTTGTAGTGCTAGGCTAGAGGCTAGGCTAGGAGCTAGACTAGGAGCTAGACTAGGAGTTAGACGAGGTCTAGGCTTGCTAGGGCTAGGCTTGCTGGTGCTAGGCTTGCTAGTGCTAGGCTTGCTAGTGCTAGGCTACAAGGGCTAGACTATAGAGCTATTATAATTGGGGTTCGCGGATATTGTCTTGCCTGCCTAACGCTCTTGGGACAAGAGCCTCTTAGGAGGGGGTTAGTGTAACGACTAAGCACGTGCACAGTCAACGTGGCTTACCTCGCTTATAGCATCTAGTCGGCAAAGTCTAGATCTAGCACTATATATATTATACTACACATAGAATACTTGCTTAAGTATTCTTGTGCTTACCTTCTGGTATAAGTGGGGTTATTGCGTAGTATCAATAGCAAGGGCAGGGCGCCTGACCATTACACCTTTAAAGTAGAGGACTAAATTATAATAGCAAATAGACATATATAATTAATGCGTCTAAAGAAGAAGCTAGATTAGAAGTTCCTAAGCCTAAGGCACATATTAGCCTAGTATAGCTTATTAGCATTTAAGGTAGATATACTAGGCCTAAAAAGTATACATCTAGTCTTTTATGCATTACTACTAGAACTATATAATGCAAAGAGCTAAATACTATATCTAAATATACTAATTATAGACACTTTATATAAATTTAGAGATAATATATATAAAGTAGATTACATTATTAAAAGAAGGCAAAATAACTCTAACTAATAGGAATACCTAGTCTACTAGACAGGATACCTAAAAGAGGAAGACTTATAAGAGCTAGGCCTAAACATTTTAGCTAATATGCTATAATAGTTCTAGCTAAAAGAAGAAGTTACTCTAAAAAGGCAAAAGCAGTTAACACCTAGGCGTTAAGGACAACTACCTAAAAAGAAGAGGAAAGAATAACCCTAGGACCTAAAAAATACAAATCTAAGTTACCTTTACTTATTTTTCTTTAAAAAGAGTTTTTACAGGTGTTTAAAGGCACTATAGAAATATAATAGGTCTTTAAAGGTTCTTTAGGGTAATTGTAACGTTCACAACGTCACATCCTATCATTACCCCTGAGTCAACCAACACCCATCCGATAGCCACCCGATTCGTACTCGCCTCGGATGGTAACCCTAGGAAGGGATATATAAGGGGGGCAGTCTGTGTAGCTTTGTAGAGTAGTTTTTCTGTATCCTTTCGTACAAGACCTATAGGTGTAGAGAATAGTATCTTTGGTTTNATCATTACCCCTGAGTCAACCAACACCCATCCGATAGCCACCCGATTCGTACTCGCCTCGGATGGTAACCCTAGGAAGGGATATATAAGGGGGGCAGTCTGTGTAGCTTTGTAGAGTAGTTTTTCTGTATCCTTTCGTACAAGACCTATAGGTGTAGAGAATAGTATCTTTAGTTTACCCTCCAGTCCCAGCACTCCCATATGCCTAGTAGTGGACACTTCAGACCCTATTCAGATCACTCTCTTATAACCTGCGTTGTTACATTATACAGAAAAACTCGTCCCAGCCAGTGACAGCCTCTAAATAATATCGCTACTTGTTTTGTTCAGATCACGTCCAAGCCCTATCTGATTTAGAACCAATTCAGACAACACTGTTACATCTAGCATTTTGTTACAGCTAGGATCCCTACAATCTCCTAACAACTAAAGCCTTTAGGTTTAGAACTTCCTAGACTACTGCGTCAGGATTACTTCAGAATAGCCGCGTAGGATTGCGCCAAGGTAGAAACTCAGAGACTATTAAGAACCTAGCAGAATCAGACCTAACTCTAATGTCTGCTACCATCACCCTAGGTTTAAAGGAACTAACTTGAAGATTAGTACGTACTTAAGGCTCAACCTTAAAGGTAGCAGCAGAGACGTCTGACCCTACTCTAACCCCTGATCTAGTGAGAACAGGTACAGAGCCCCTATCCAATTCAGACTAAGAAAAGGAGGACTTAGCCTAATTAGTTGCCTAACTTCAAGCAGAAATTCAGGAACTATAGCAAGCTACAATTGCCCCAGACTACCCCCTACCTAGTACTAAATCACCACCAACTCCCTTAGAACAACCTCAACCCCTAAGGTTCTAGTCTGAGATTTCAATTGACAATACTATACGCACAAAACTATCTGAAAGAACACCTACCATTAAAGTCCTCAAAAATGGTCAGAACCTGACCTTTCGCCAATAGCAAGCCTTGATCCAGGACTGATTAGAGATTAATGCGGACCACTATTAGAGTAAGCGCGCCCGCATAGCGTTAGTCTAGGGACATACTTCTGGCCTAGCTAAGGAGTACCTGGAGCCCCAATACCTATCCAACACCCTGTCCAACCGTTTTAAGATTGCAGAAGATATAATTAACCTACTCAAGTCTTATTTCGTCACAGGAAATGAGAGAGCTGAGAGCCAGGCTGCTTTTAATAAACTCTATATAGAGAAGACAGAAACCTTCCCCACCTTTAAAGCACAGTTCCTTAGTGCTGCCATTAGGGGACAAGTACCCAAATCAGAATAGTTTCACTACCTATAGACAAAGATCACACCAACCTTGCAGATGCCCAGCCTCAGATTCAAGCAACAATAGAACAACTCCTTCAAGCTTATAGTCGAACACCTAACAGCGTTCAATATAGAACAAAGGAACTATCCCTCAGTCCTAACCACAGGAAGCACAATCCGTACGACACACAAACTAGGTTAACTTTATTCAGGTCTGATTCAGAGGTCCCTACTAAGAACAAACTATAATTCGTACCAACAAGCAGACCCCCGTATCCAAACACAACCCTAACCTTCACCTGCCCCTCAGCCTATATCTAAGACTCCTGGTCCTGCAAGGGATCTAACTCCAGGCAATTGCTACAACTGTGGCAAGCCAGGACACTTCGCAAGCGAGTGTCCTTCGCCTTAAGTACAGAAGATTAAGTTTGAACACCTCAACAAGGACGTTAAGGAATTAGGAGAAGACCCTAACCAAGAAGAGGATTAGACAGGAAACAGAGACGCCTAGGAGGACCTCCCTTCCTAGGCCTAAACTGTTATAACCTATTAAACCTTAGTCTCTTAAACTTGTTTAGGGGACCACATTTCCTTTCTCCTTCCATTCTTTGCACCAAGGGCCTTAGGGTCTAATTACACTCCTTAATCAACACCGGTGCCTAAGGTTATCTTTTCTTAAATTCAAAAATTGCTACTTCTATTTTATCAGCTCTTTAGACTCCTATCTAAAAGCTACCCTTTCAGGTTACTGTTAAGGGGTTTCAAGACCAAATCTCTTCCCCAGTAACTCAGTATATCTGTTTGCATCTAATCATTAATAGAAGAAAGATCTATAACTGCCTGTTTGTAATAGTAGATCTTAGCTTACAAGACTGCATCATTGGAATCAAATAGATGAAGCGTTTCAAGCTACAGTTGGATACGGATCACTCCCAGATCATCTGGCCAGGCTGCTATCCTGCTGTGTACGATCCTGCTCTACCGCTCCTGATGACCCTTAACCAAACAGTTCCCGCCAAAACCGTCGCCTTAGATATCGCACAACGAGACAAGCTATAGGAACAGGAGGACTATCAGGAGAGGCACAGTGTGACTACTGCTATTTATAGGATTTGAGGGATGCTTCGACTCCTAAAGAGTTAGAAGTTCTTGCCTCCTATCGCACAGGACCCAACGCTGAAACCCATCTAACCCCTACCAGAACTTGTCCTTACTAAACCTTCTTTTCATATCACTCTCATTTCTGCTAACGCTTTCTACTTTAATATAAAACGCTAAGAAAACGAATTCTTTACTACTAGCCTTTACGAAATTGATCAAATTCTGGATAAGAAAAGGCTAGAAGACGACCTTGACAACGCGGCCCTGGTACAGGACCGATTACCCCTCCGTTACCACCCCTTCCAGGATGTCTTTAGCAAGACTGCTGCAGAAACCCTCCCAGACCTTCAACCGTACAACTACAAGATCATACTTACTAAACCCCTGCCAAACAGCTATAGCCTGTTGTACAAGCAGAATGTAGAAGAGTTAGAAGCAACTAAGCGCTACATCCAAGAGAACCTACAAAAAGGTTAGATCGAGCATAGTCAGAGCCCTTTTGCATCTCCTATCTTGTGTGTTTAGAAGGCTAACAGGGACCTCTAAATTTGTGTGGACTATCGCAAACTAAACAACCTTACTTGCAAAGATGTCTATCTGATTCCCCGCATAGACAAGCTCTTAGCCCGCCCTTTAAAGGCTAAGATCTTCACCAAGTTTGACATTTGTTCCGCGTTCAACCGCATCTGTATGGATCCAGACTTAGAAGAATACACCACCTTCTAAACCCGTTACAGAACGTACAAATGTAAGGTACTACCCTTCAGCCTCTGCAACGGCCCCGCAACCTACTAACGATATATAAACGACGTGTTGATCGATTTCCTGGATGACTTCTGTATTGCCTACCTAGACGACATCCTAATCTATTCGGAAGACCCTATCACCCATGAACGGCATGTGAAGCAGGTACTGGAAAGACTGCGTGCCGCCGGCCTTTAAGTGGACATCAAGAAGAGCGAGTTTCACGTTACGCGTATGAAGTACCTCAGTTACATGTTGACTAACAAAGGCATTAAGGTTAACCTAGAAAAGGTAGGAGCTTTAAAAAACTAAGAACAACCCACTACTATTACAGGTGTGAAGTCCTTCCTAGGCTTTACAGGTTTCTACCAGCAATTCATTGCCGGTTTTTCCTGGGTTGCAAAACCCCTCATCGCATTGCAGAGCCCTACGATACCATTCGTATAGACCCCGGAGTGCAAGGAGGCCTTCCATCGCCTCAAGACTGCCCTCTTGGCCATACCCACCCTGTGCCATTTCGAGCCCGATTATGACACCTAAATTAAGACCGACGCATCGGACGGCGTAGTTGCTAGGGTTTTGTCACAAAAACACCCTGACAAGAAATAGTACCCTGTGGCTTTCTATAGCAAGGTCCTATCCAGAGCTGAGCTTAATTAGGAAATACACGACAAGGAACTTTTTGCCATTCTCTAAGCCTTCTTAAAGTGGAGGGCTAAACTAACCTCTGTTCAGACCCGAGTCCTAGTCCTTTCAGACTACCGCGCCTTGGAATATTTCATGACTACCAAGGTACTCAATGCCAGACAAGCACGATGGTCTAAAGCCCTAGCCCCTTTCAACTTCTGAATCAAGTACACACCAGGCAAGAACAACGAGAGGGCTGATATCCTCAGCCGACGAGAACAGGACCTGAGCCAGTTAAAGTCAGCCCAAGAAGACAATTAATCAAGAGTCCTACTCAGACCCCACCGTCTTTATGTCCAGATCAATACCGATCTGGCTCAGACCTACCTCCAGACTCAAATTCAACGGATGTTGTCCATCAACGCCTTACGCCCCGACACAACCCTGATGGCTTTTGACTCCCTGGAACTGATAGACGCAGTTCTCCACAAAAACCAGTCAGCCTTTAAGGAACAACGAGCGAAGCTGCCAGACAACTATCAGATCAGTAACAGGCTCTTGCTCTACCGGGATCGACTCTGCTTGTCTGGAGATTCTCTTCTATGTACCCGGCTCATTCGCGAGGTACACGATCAAATCTCCACGGCGCACCCCAGCTCCAAGAAGACCTATCAGTTACTAGCCTAACGGTACTATTAGAAGGGCATAGAGGCCAGTTGTCAACAGTATGTTTAAAACTGCATCCTTTGTCGTAGAGGACATCCGAGACAGTCCCGCCTCCCTGGATACCTCCACCTGTTGCCCATCCCTGAAAGACCGATGCAGCACCTATGCATAGATTTCAAAGATTTCCCAAAGGATCAGGCCGGGTACGACTAGATTATGGTAATCATTGACCGACTGTCCAAACAAGCTATCACTATCCTATGTCACAAGACGATTGACGCCCAAGGAATGGCGAACCTGTTTGTCTAATAGGTGTACCGTTTCGGACACACCCTGGACACGATCATATCAGACCGCGGTCCCTAATTCATTTCTAGTTTCTGGTCAGAGTTCTGTCAAATCATAGGTGTAAAGGTTAAGCTCTCCACTGCCTATCATAAAGAGACAGACAGCTAAACAGAGATTATGAACAAGTACATTGATTAGAGATTGCGGCCTTTTGTATCCTTTTACCAGGACAACTAGAGTGACCTCCTACCCCTGATTGACCGTGCTCAGATGACTCTCCCCCACAGCGCCATCGGGATGGCCCCGTATCAGCTCCTCTTCGGTAGCGAACCTAGACAGAGTTGGAACTAGGAGAGCCCTATACCCTCTGCTAAACAATTTGACAAAATCAACCACCGTGACGCCCTCGCATTGACGACCCGCATGCATAACGCTTAGCAACAAGCCAAGGATAACATGGAAAAGGCCCAGGCCCAAATGCAAGCCGTAGTCAATAGGCACCGACAACTGGTGGATTGGCAAGTTGGAGATATGGTGTACTTGTCCACCAAGAACCTGACCAACCCGAGACCTAGCCAAAAGCTATCCGCGCAATGGGAAGGTCCTTTTAAGGTACTTGAACAAGTCAGGCACTCATATCAGTTGAAGTTACCCCCAGGCTCACAGATACACGACGTCTTCGCACTAAATGTCCTGTGTAAGGACCCCCAAGATCCCTTGCCAGGACAAGAGGCACCTAAACCTGCCAGAAACCCAATCCACAGCGTAGAGGAATAGGAGGTGGAAGAGATACTCGCTAGCAAAGTCCACCGATCTACTCTAAAATATCAAGTCAGCTAGGTCGGACACGACCCAGACCCTGTTTAGTACAAAGCCTTAAATTTTATAGGATCCCCCTACAAATTGAGGGCTTTTCATAAGAAGTATCTGAACAAGGCCAGCCCACTACAGGGACTTGATAGCTGGATACAAGCCTGGGAAGAAGGGGTAGAGGACATGTCACACTTAGAGGACAATTGTGTTGGGTATCACAATTCCTATTTATAAATACATATAGTACACGCAAGCCAACAGACCCAACTCAGACACGGTTCAGGCGCCACCCATCGCCGCGTCCTCGCCGAACTCCGTCAGCTCGCTCTCGCCTGGAGACCTCACCACATCATCACCACCACCGCCTCCACTGACCTTCCCCCTGACAGCCACCTTACCCCCACCACCTCCACCCCCCTTCGCCAACGCCGCCGCCATCTCTGCCATCCTCGCCGCCATCTCCTCCATCCTCTCCCCCATCCCCTCCATCACAGCCCCTATGCCCACCACCACCCCCTGAATCTCCCCTAACTCCGCCCGCAAGGACCGAACCTCCTTCCCTATCGACTAATGATGCGCGAGCATGACCTCCGCCGTAGTCATGCCGGTAACCTAAGAGTTGGCCACCTGCACACACATCACCAGCCAATGGGCCGCCTCAGCAGCAAGCTCCCCGACCACGTCTATCTCCTCCTCGTTGTCAATGCTGCCATAGACAGAGTCACCCCACAAGTTCAGGGCCTGCTAGAAGGACCTGAACTCAGGTCTAACGTATGACAGCACCTATCAAGAAATCAGCACTAAAGACTATAGGACAGGATACAGATACTTACTAGATTGCACTTCTCATTCTGCTTCGTGCAATAGCGGCATTTCTTTGACCCCGCCAAACAAAACTTAAACTTAATAAATTGCCTGCGGGCAACAGCCCGCACGCACCGCATGCAGATGACCCAGAAGGCCACCGGGAGGGCACCGGGGGGGACGGGGATCGGCATGGGGGTGGGCGCGGGTGCGGGTGCGGGTGCGGGTGCTGCTGCTGCTGCTGCTGCTGCTGCTGCTGGTGCTGGTGCTGGTGCCGGTGCTGGTGTTGTTGTTGTTGTTGCTGCTGCTGCTGTGGTTGTGGTTGTGGTTGTGATTGTGGTTTTGCTATACTCATCAGCAAAACACCACCAAAAAGGCTTAACAAAGGATACGTACAAAAAACGTTAAGCCTGACTGCTAAGGAGATCAAGATTTTAGGGGGAAAGCCTCAATATATGGGAACCCGTCTTAAGGTGAAAGAGACAATCGTCAGGGCAACGACAAAGGAAAATTTTTCTTAAGGTGAAAGTTAAAACATTGTTAAAGATTACCCCGCAGCAGGATGCAAATAAGAGTTAAACACAGAAAGGGACGTGTTCAGATAAGATACAGACTTGTACTACAAAGAAAGGCAAAGGGGGGAGGTGACACAAACTTCAGACAAAAGGGTTTTGCAAGGACAAGAGAAAGAAAACCCAGACACTGTCCAAACCCTACCTTACCCCTTCTTCTCTCCCTCCCTTATACAGATAAAAGACAACTCCGCAAAAAGGGACTTTTTTTGCCTACACAGAGGGGGGGGTAGTGTAACATTCACAACGTCACATCCTATCATTACCCCTAAGTCAACCAACACCCATCCAATAGCCACCTGATTCGTACTCGCCTCGGATAGTAACCCTAGGAAGGGATATATAAGGGGGGCAGTCTGTGTAGCTTTGTAGAGTAGTTTTTCTGTATCCTTTTGTACAAGACCTATAGGTGTAGAGAATAGTATCTTTGGTTTACCCTCCAGTCCCAGCACTCCCATATGCCTAGTAGTGGACACTTCAGACCCCATTCGGATCACTCTCTTATAACCTGCGTCGTTACAGTAATCTTACTATATAGCCTCCTAATTTAGAGCATTATAGCCTATAATAGGCTAGAAGAGCTAAGGACATTATAAAAGAAGGAAGAAAGAAAAGATTATATAAAGGTAAAGCATTATAAAAAAAAAGAAAAGTTAGAAAAGGAAATAAGAAACTCTATATTACTAAGAGAAAAATCCTAGGGTATCTCTATCTATAAAACTCTAAAGGAAAAATCCTTTATATTAGCTAAATAAGCTACTATAGCCTATTATAGCCTAAACTATTATAAAAGAAGCTTAAATAAACCTAACTAAGAACCTTAAGATTATTTAACTCCTTCTTAAAGGCATTAATCTTCTTAGTAAGCAGACTACGCTAGCAGGACAGCACCTTATCCTTCTAATTAGTTAAGCTTGCAATCTCTACTATAATTTCCTTTATACAGCGCTTATTCTCCTTAACTTAAAGAAGAATAATACTACTATATTATCTCTACAGAAGTTAAGAGTTAGCAGATACTAGAATAGGCTAGAATAGCCTAATATACCCTCTTAGTAGGCATAGAAGCCTTAGATATAATCTAATCTAGAACTACAGCCTTAAAGAAATAATTCTAGGCTTTAACTTTACTAGTAACTGTCTTCTTATTACACTTATAGCTAGTAAGGTAAACCTTAAAAGAAAGACTATTATTAAAGTTAATAGTGCTATTATGTAGTATAAAGTAGTTATAATAAGGAATAAATAATCTAAGATAAACTAGTTAGTGCTATTATAGCCTAAAAGGGGACAAACCTCTTCTAATACTTACTAATTAAGCTTATTAGTAATAAGGCAGGCAATGTCCTAGATCTTTAAGCAGGCTAAGGCAATATCTGCCTTAGTTAGTAACTTAATCTAAGAAAAAGAAGAAAAAATCCTACTAATAAGAAGAGTATATGCAGCAAGCTTATTATTTAACTGCAAGTGTGTTAGAATAGCCTAGAAGACCTTAAAAGAGGATAAGACTTACTATAATACACTTGTAGTTACTAATAAAGTACTTAAAGCAGCAGATAAATAAGTAAGAAATACCTTTCTTATTAACAGCTCTCTATGCATAGAAAAGCTTATAAGTAGTATTATTAAGATTAGGCATAATATAGCTATAATAACTAAGGAATATAATATAGCCCTTAGTAAAGAAGTTAATGCAGGCGCAGCAGAGGTTGTTAGAAGTAAGACCCTTGCATATAAAGTAGTTACTAATAGCAATAGAATCTATAAGGTAAGCAACAAAGCAGATTAAGGCTAACAGCAGGCAGATAAAGGTAAGGATAGAGGAGAAGAACCTTATTAGACACAGTTAGCTACTAGTTGTGCTATAATAGCTTAGTAGAGGCTATAGTGCTTTTACTAGGGAAATTGCCTTAGAGCTCTAAAAGACTATGCAAACTTACTAAATCTAGTAGTAGAGTATAAGAGATATTAACTAAAAGAAGCTAAAGAGCCTTATTATAAGTACTAGGGCTAGCTTAGCTAAGCAATTAGGTAATCTAATTAGGCAGCTACAGTAATAGTAAAGGTAGAGGTAAAGGTAGCTACTACTAAGGTAAGAGGTAAGGTAAAAGTAGCCTTTACTTTAAATTCTTGCCTCTAAGCTTTTAGACCTTAACTACTTCTAATATAAACTACTGCCCTACTATAGCCTATAATAGGACAAAAAGGGCTACTACTAATAACCTAAGATAGGCTATCCTAAGAAAGGGGATATTATTAAGAATATGCCTCCTTAAGAGGTATCTTAAGTTATTTAAGAGTACTAGGTCCCTATAAGGGCTGTACTAGCCTACTATATTAGCTAAAAAGGAGATCTAAGTTATCTGTAGGGGGCTAGTAGACCTTAGGATATAAATATATATATCCTACTAGAATCCTACTATAGAGGTAGCAATTTGTTAAACAAATACACGTATGCTATACAGACACTCTACTTCCCTTAATGCGTGAGGTTTGAAGGGTTCTTACACCCATAAGGAGCACTGACTTATGGGAGGAGGGAAATTTGAGATTGCCTGGTGAATAAGGCCACTATTGTAATGATAAAGAGCCATTTAACACTAAAGAAGCTTGATTAAATGGAATAAAACCCATCAATGAAATGGTAAGTCTGAATTTTACCTCCCATGCAAGAGGCCTCTGATGAAAATCTGTTTTGTTCGAGGTATAACTGAGATGAAGTTGCCTATAAAAGTTTGCTTTACCTTCTAATTGCCACCATCGGAAGTTTTAGGAGATACTCAGAGTTTCCTAGCAGATACTATACATGGTAACTGATTATGATCAAATGAGGACTTGATGATGATATTAACTGATGATTTACGACTTCAATGCATTAGCGAGCCCATTACTTCGCACAATCTGACACAACAGCAACTACTTCTCCCCCAAATATTGCGCATCTCACGCTTGGAATGATGGCATGCGGTAAACCTAGCCCTATGTACTGTTGCGGATGCTTTGGGTATATTGTGACGGTTAGGTGCAAGTTAGGGAAGACACTTTCTTTTAACATAGCAAATCTGGAATACATCTGATTAGCATTAAAGGAGTCCAAGTAATATCATTGTGACAGCGAATGTTAGCGTTGTACGCTTACACAGCTTATGCGTCGCTGTCGAATGCGCTAGTTTCTTCCGTTACTGAATGGAGACATCCGACACGCACGCCACGATCCGACACACAACATTAATACGATGTCGAAATTGATGCGCACTATTTTCCCAAAATTTTCATACTGAAACTATCTCAGTCGCCCGTGGTAATTTCCTCCTCGCCATCCTTGCATACGTTGACCATGCCGGTTGATTTCAGATGAGTAGATCCGATGCCGCTGTCATCGCCGCAATGATTCTGCTTCTGATCCCTGCTGCGGTGAAGTAGGCATACTGATGCAAGGGCGAGTCCTGGCGTACATCTAGGTATGTCGGCAGCCCTTGGCAGCGTGGCTTGCCGACGACCTGTCTATGCGCGCAACCATCTCATGGCACTAGCGTATCGGTGCCAGCGGGTTGAGTCGCGGACGGGCCGCTTAACACAACAATATGACGAAGCAATCAATTTGTTCAACCAGAGTGACGTGATAAAGCCTTTCTCTCATCAGCCTGGCCACTTCCTTGCCAGTAACGACGAGGGGTACAACTCGGCTCTTCGTATTGAATTAGCACTGCATCAACCTCTCCTTACTATTTTACTCCAGGCCAGGCATATGACGGGCGCAATGCACGCTGCGCCGTACAGCCAGGACCAGAAGTTACAAATGGCCTACAACAGAGAGCTGGAGAAATCGACTCGGAAAGCGGTGCGTCAGAATCCGGCGATGACCACTTTGATATAAGCCACAACGACAAACTCTTTGCATCCATGCAGAGAATTTTGAACTTCAACCAACCAGAGTCTCGACCCTACAAGTGCGAGTTTATTGAAACCCTTGACCCACACGGCGAAAAATGTAAAGCAACTTTCGAGAGATCAGACTATCTCCGCCGGCACATCAAAACCATGCACAGTGACAGGAAAGACTACATGTGCAAGGTCCCAGACTGTCTTAAAGAGTTCTCACGTGAAGATCACTTCCAGGATCACTACTGGACACATGTGGAGAGAAGTGGTCCTCGCGGCCAGAACCAGCGGATGAAATTGCCGGAATTGGAGAAGATCTTGGGACCAGGAGAATGGAAGCTTGTTCAACGATTGCAGCGGAGGCTTAAGAAGTTTGAAGACGGTGATTAGTATCGTTGTGTATGAAAAACGCAGTGTCGGAGATTTTGATGAAGCATCTCGTGGGCACTTCCACTACTGTGAAACACAGAGAAGTAAGAGAAGGTTGTTGAATTAGTAAGAGAGGGAGAGTTAGCTATCGCTAACTCGCATTCCTCAGGCACCTAAGCACTAAGTGAGGCAGTGAAAATATCGATCTAGACCTAAGTAATGTTCCAAAAAGTAGAGGAGACTGGTAACGAATCTTGTATCATAAAGGGACAGACATGAATTCGATTAATTGGTGAGATGAAACTCCTGAATGCAATCAATTACATCTTTCTCCATCATCCAACTCCAAACTCTGCGTCGAGTACCCTTCCAACAAATCAGTAGCCGGTTGTTAAAAACTCCAGGACACATGTTTTTCACTTCCGCAAACCACCTCAACCGACTGTTCTTTCTTATCTACATCACTGCCCCTATCCAACTCCACCTTGAGATGAAGAGTGACAGCGTAAATATGCAGTGTGAAATGTGGTAGGTGTTTCTATCTAGACAAGTTGAAAGGGTAATGTAGTGTCGCTTTGAAGAATCACCTGGTAAGTACAATAGGATGTGAAGTAGAATGAAATATTCGGCTACCGTTTATTTCGTTGCGCGGATGAAATGGCTCATATTGATATATCTACTCCGATATTTCGCAATATTCAATGTGTTGCGACCGTGAGGAAAAGCAACGCTCAAAAGCACTACATACCAACCCTGAGTGTTTACAACAATCATGTCATTGATCGCTGCTCTCGGCATAGAGTAGCTCCCTCCCCAGTAGTACCCTGCGACCTCGTCTTCCTCTCCTCTAAACACCTCTTCCTCTCCGCCAACCCCTTCTTCCACTCCTCAAAGCTCTTCTTCTTATCCTCGAAACTCTTCTTCTTCTCTTCCAAACTCTTGTTCCTCTCCTCTGAACTTCTCTTCCTCTTCTCAAAGCTTTTCTTCTTCTTCTCCTCAAAACTCTTTTTATCCCCCTGCAGCACCTTCCTCTCGTGGCCTATACTGGCCCTCTCTGTTTCTACCAATACATCCAACCTCTCGCAAACATCGGCATACACCTTCTCGGCTTGCTCTCTTACATCTTCCACAATGTGCCCCGCGCTCTCTTGAAACTCATGCAGCTTGTCGTCAAACACGCGGTTCAGTTCAGTTATGCCATCTTCCTTGGCTATATTAACTTCAAGCTTGTGTTCATCGAGCACCTCTTGAAATTCTACCTCGGCGACGCTGCGCTGGTACTCTGCGTGGTCGAACAAGTCGGTGCATATTTTTTGTAGTTGGGCTTGGGCGTAGGCGGCCATTTGGGCGCTTATTAGGGTGCCGAGGGAGGATGGGGGAGTCGGAATTGGATGTGGGTATCGTGGAGATGTAAATGAGAGAGACGGCGACAAAGGGACGGCGAATAGACGCGAAAGCACGTCTGGCAGGATCATCTGCAGGGCGTCGGGGAGTAACGTCTGAACTGCATTTTTGATGACTTCTTGGAAGTCGGGCGCGTGAGTCACAGGTGATAATGGAGGCTTAGGGCTAAGTGCCGACGCTGTGGTGGCCTTTTCAGTTGGTGAGGATGCAAAGATAAAGGCGGGGGAGAGGAGCACGCGTTTTCTAGACGGCGACTTGGGTATTGAGCTGGTCTCGGCTGCGCAGTGTGTGTTGGTTATGGCTCAGGTGGTCTATTCAGGTACGAGGACTCACTTTGCCTTGGACGTTTGTTGGACACGTCGGTGTATGAAGGTGGAGCTTCAGACACGGATTCTTCGACGGGGCTGAAAACCGACCAGTCTGCCTGTCTGTGCGTTTCTGCGTAGCCTTTCTCGATCGGAAAGCCAGTCAGGTTTTGTGGATGGTCGATAAGGCGCTGGAACTGTGCATGATTGTCTCGGTGAAGCCAGTTGTAGTCAAACAGGATAAACACGTCTGTTGCTCTGGCGAGGTTCACGAGCTGGTGGAAGGGAGAATCGAAACCATGCTTGGGCGCTATGCTTCCCGACGAAAGAGGGCACCAGACAGGACAAGGCTTCTTGATGGTCAGGGTTAGAGTTCTCAGTTGGGGTCTCCCGTTTCGTGCAATGTGATCCAGTCGAGATTGTGAAACGGGTATGGCGGCGGGTTTGAGGGAGATTGTGCCGGGCACCATATTGTCAGCATCATATACGAGGGTAAAAGTTTGCTCGTCGTCAAGGCCGTGCATGTGCATTGAGGATCGTAGAGAGATTGTAGCCAGCATACGAGCCTCGTGATGCCTGACAAATAGAGAACATGACCAAGGTGATGCAATATCAAATGTAGAATAAGCCAACGCGGGTATACCGTCTTTGCGCACGAGGTTTTGGGTCATTGTGCATCAATTCTTCTATCTAGACGCCTTGACTACACTCACAAAAAACACCCCCCTGCAACAATCTGGCGGCAAGGGAAACCCACCCACCCGAGCTTTGTTCGCGTCCGTCGCAAAGGGCAGCCCAGACTCTGTCGCCGCAGCACCCCGCCACCCGTGAACCGCTGTCCCCGCCGTGTTTACACCACCCGTGTCCGTCTGAGTATCACCCCGATGACGCGCAAATTGCCAGCGCGTGGGCTATGAGGCCGACGCCACTGTGCACACTGCAATGCCAAGGGCCTTGTGAAGTTCGCAAGGATGGTGGACTGAGAGCAAGACTACAAGCGGGCAAAGACTAAACGGTGGACAAGCGCCTGACGAGAGACGGCGGCCGTGTAGTGTGTTGTGAGTTGCGCGGGTGTGAAGGTCGAAGGTGGTATGAATAAAAGGTATTAGTAGAGTGAGAGAGAGAGAGAGAGAGATGGGTCGAGGTGGTGGTGGAGATGGCGGTGATGGCGGTGATGGTGGTGATGGTGATGGTGGAGGTGACAAAGGACGACGGAGGAGAAGTGGAGCACACGCGTTGGCGCAGGTGGTGAGTAAGCTGCACGGATCCTCATTATTTCCAGCCACAACGTGCGCTAGCTGCCTGACGCGTCATGCCTGCCTTCACCACTTCATGACTTGACGCGACGCGACAAGGCTTGACTGCATATTGTAAAAGTAGCGAGAGTAATAGTTGAGGAATTCTCAAATAAAAAAAGCTGGAATTGTCAGTTCCCTGAGTTTTTAAAAATTGGACTAGAAAATAGCGCTGAGCAAGAATGGTTTGACTGGCAACACGTTGCCCTCTTCCGGAGACGAACCAAGGAAAAGCCTCAACTTCTCCCCTTCCAGCACAAACCGAGGCTGCCAGTACCCGCCCTTATCAGTCGAGTAAAAGAACCCACTCCCCGTCGTCGAAAACTCCAACTTGTCGCCCTGCCTTCCCCTCGCAGTATCAGGCGTGTCGAAGAAGATATCCTGGAGAAGGTACGGCTGGCCATCTGGTCTCTCAGAGGGCAGGCGGGTGCTGGCACGCTGACCTGCCGGCATACCTTGTACGTCAACAATCAGGTTTCCGTTGCTCAGATGGAACTGTGTAGCCTGCTCTGCGTTGTCTACCAGGACAAGGTCCGCGTCATCTCCGTCCTTGGCGACCTTGACCCACTTGCCATTGATGCTTTGCTCCGGCGCCGCGACCTGCAGCTCAAAGGTATCGTCAATATCGATGCCTTTGCCCTCAAGCTGTAGCGTGACGAATAGGTCGCCATTCTGATTGAACTTGGGGTCGCGCATCGCAAAGTCGCCGGCACCGGGAAACACAAACTTGCCCTTGCCATTGAGCACACCCGTGAGGTCCCTCTGGATGGTGTTGACATCAAGGTTCTGCATGATGTCGTTGTTGGCTCGGTCTTCGTACCACTTGGCTAGGTCCTTGTTCCACCAAATAGCCTGGGAGTCGTCTCGCTTGGAGGTAACTGTGGGGGCATCATACGTAATGACTGCCTCGAGTTCGCCTGCCTTGATTGTGTTGAGGCGAAGCGTCAGTTTCCAGTCCAATTGTGTGGTGTGATTAAATGTGCGCCCTCCCTGCGGACTCGGGTTATTAAAGTCTCGCCTGGAAATCACACTGCATGTCACCGTCACCGTGTCTGATCCCGGCACCCACTTCATTGTGTTCGCAATATTCGTGACGTTGTCGTCGTAGGCCCCTCTACCAGGATGTTCTTCGTGCAAACCGCGCCAATTATACTCCGCGCCGGAAGCCGTGTTAGTCCATTTGGCCTCGGTTGGTTTACTTTTCTGGTCAATCTCCCAGGGATTGACAGGCTCCTTCTTGGACCACTTCGCCCAGTGATACATGTTGTTGGCTACGTTGAGCAGCTGCATGTTGAGTTCGGAGAACTTATCTATCAGGTAACGGTCCCAAAAGACACTTTTAGACAATATGAGGCTGGAATCGACATGACCAGTGACCCAGTTGCCCGCCCTGACCTCGTGGTATCCTTCTTTTGGCCAACTGTTCCCCTGAGTCATTTCCTGGAAGATGATTGCATCTAGTCCACCTCGTGTCGGGAGCTCGGCGGATAGGTTTTTGGGAAATCTTTCTTTGAATGCTTCAGTGCATGGGTTGTATACATGTGTGCGTACATGTACCGAGGTTGGGGGAAACGATGGCGGCATAAGATTGCCCTGGCTTGCGTCTTTGTCGACCTGGATTGAGTAGCCCAAGACTGAGAAAGGTCCTCTCCCGAGCCATTGGAGATACTGCTGAAAGTACAAGCTAAAGGTTCGGAGGATAATGTACTTTTCCTCATTGTCGTCACTGATTCCTGGGAAGTAACTGGCATCTTGATCAAAGGATGCTAGGCTAGCGGAACTCAGTCCGAGCAGGACCTGAGATACTGAGTATGTGTTGGTCTTGAGAAGCGAAATCTTAGACTGGATTGCCTTTGGGACAGTGGCAAGCTGCTTCTGGCTAAAGTCCACTTTGAGGGCAATACACCAGCCGTCAACCGGTTGATTTCTCCTCTGCCCCAAGGGATCTTGATCAAGCTTGTACTGGAATGAGCCTCTCGAGAAGTTGATGTAGAATCTCACAGCTTCAGACACATGATCGACAGCCAACCCGAGATGCGGCGCGGCCATTTCAGCATTCATCTCTCCAAACTCAGGTATCGAGTGACTGAACAGTCGCAAACGCTTGTCCTTGTTCTTCTTCAACAGATTACTGAAACGAAGCCTAAGGATGGTATTGAGACTTTCTTCTGATATGCCGATGATCTCATCGTAGCCCTGCATATCGTTGGACGTAAGTCGCTTCGCCGATGCCTGGCTTGCCTCATCGTCGTAGATCTTCTTCGTGACTTCATCGTAGATGATCTTTCCAGTAGTATCATCAACAGGCCATCTTGATCGTTTTGATTGCGACATGATGCTACGCTTGTGTAGAGTGCAACCAAGATATTGCCCGTCGATGCGATTTCCGGTGCCCAAGGCAAAGGATGGTGAGTGAGATGGTGAGGGAAATGAGATAACCCTAATCTACTGGTGCTTTTATAATCTAATGTAAAGCATCAAAAGCAGCCAACTCGCGTCATCTTCGACACAGCTGAACTTTACGCGTGGATGTACAATCCAACGTCGCACTATCATTTCGCGCATAATGCTCGCTGGCGAGACGGGACGGGTACAATGGGTTTCTTCGGCGTAGCCATTAGTGTAGAATCCACATTGGACTAGCAGGTTGTCTTGTTTGTCCGAACAAAGCCAAAAACGTTCGAATATTTACAACACGTGCTCCGTGCAATTATGAGCTTGTCCCATGACAGGAGTAGTTGTTACCGAGGTACTGGTCTCACGCGTGTCTGGGACCCCGCGTCACTGTTTGAAGCGGCCTAGCCCTACGCTAAGCAGGTCGCTAAGCAGTCCTATTTTGCGCCATTGACAGGGACTACGTGTAGCGGGCGGCTCATCTCTCAATTTAATCAAGCCACGATTTAACTCTACACAAAGTCAAGCCTTGAACAACTACCCGCAAAATGAATATGAAATCAAGAAGACGTACCCGACCAAAATGCCCTTGGCTCGCTTACTGCAATAGATGAGTCAATAGGTGTAGCCATCTGATTCCCGTCACACAATTTTATGGCTGAGCGATGGATTCCATGAACAGGGGGGGCAAGTCGCTGCTTTGAGACCCTGTATGCCACCACCCCTGTTCAGCTGAATATTCGTGATAAGGCCTATCATCTTGCATTAGTATACTCCAATTCAGGCAGACGTTCAGCTGAAAAGATTTGGTGCTTGCGAGGCCAATTTTTTCTCGAGCCCAGACCACACCATATAAATGGTATCCGCCGAGAACGTGATGGTTTTAGGTCCTGAGGGGAACAAGTCACGAACAAGTATTGGTGGTCAAGTGTCGGTTCTTCTCGCCCTGAGACGACTTTGATTTATTTACAAACTACCCGCTGTTCCGACCATCTTGTGCAAGGTTAAGACCGCTACGATGGCACAGGTGATCTTTGACTGCGAGCTCATGCTCCAGCCATTGCCAGAAAAAGCTCTTACCGATGCCGAACATTTTCACGTACTCCAGGATGCACAAGCACGACCTATCGTCATTTGTACAGCGGCAAATGAGTCGGCTCTAATGATTGCGCCGGACGAGCTTGGTCATAACCAAGTGATCAATCTCTCAAACTACCTTCAGCTTCCCGCAAAAGTGAAGGCTTTGGCAATAACTCAGGATTTCTCAGACAACAGCAAGATATACCTTGCAATTGCCACTCAGTCAAATGATGAGTCCCCCAGTTGTTTACACATTTTGAAGCCTTTCAACATCGGAGCAGGGCAATGGTGGGAAAGGCTTGACTGGCCATCCTTGATTCTAAGTCAGGCTGAGAACTCGTTCGTCATTCATAGGCTGTTATTGGTAAGTATTGCTGTGATCTACGTAAATATTTTCTTCTCTGACGAAATGGTAGGCCAATCGTCTTAATAGAGGTGAAAATTACCCCTTTTTAGCTGCTGAAAGATCTCTGCCAGGTGTGCCGAAACATAATGTGTCGAGGATCAAAGTCGACCTCGCTGGTGCACGGTGGCAATGGGAAGAAAACAAATTAAATTTGCCATTCGATGTCTCCAAGTTGGATGATCTATGCGTTGCGTCAAGTCCCGTTTGCTCCGGGATTGTGTTCTTGGACAAAACGCAGGGCAAGCCGTCCGTCACTTTTACAGACTTACGAGACACTGGTGGGGTCTCACTATTCTTCAATCTGCCCATCTTGCCAAACCCAAAGTCAATTGCTACATTGAATGACCGCGATGGCGCAAGTAATGTACTTATTGCAGGCGATGGGGGCATCTTACACGTACCGGCGCAAGACTGGATTGAGTCAGTCCCACTGGGTACAACGAAGCCACCGACATTCAAAGATGATTTGTTTCAAGGCGCTCACGAACTACGTGTGGCTCAAAGTGGCAATTTTGCCACTGTATGGGCTATCAATGGTACTGGACATGTAGTGGGGCAGTCTTCTGAGCTTCAGCCGAGGGAATTTGATGAAGAAATTGACGACCTGATCCCTACAGGTGTGGCAATACCTTTGTTTCCTACCAACGATGCTATCCGCCACTTTGACGCTATCCTGGACCCTACAACAAAGAGCCAACAACTATTTGCACTCAAAACAGGCGGTTCCGTAACCGTTTTGAATCAACCAGGTGACTCGAAACTCTGGACCAGCGCAGAAATGAAGATCCCGGACCCCGAAGACATCAGGGATGTGAACACGTATACCTGCCATGTCCACTGCGTCGATGCTGAAGGCGTACCTATCGCGAATAGCAATGTCGAGATTTCAACCTCAAGCCAGATCCGAGGCGCAATCAACGGCGAGATTCTGTATTTATCACAGACCTATAAAACCACTCAGACAGACGAGGGGGGCAATCTGACTGTCATCCTACCCGCGAACGATCTAACAGCACCCACTGTAACAGTCCGAGGCCCTAGTCTGCCTGCAACATCATTCCATCCAGCCGAAAGAGCCATAGAAAAGCTTGGAGCTAGTGTGAAGAACGGTACAATACAACATGCGCGGGGAAAGGATGGCACGGCAGTATTCCCCAACATGAATCAGGAAGCCCTGCAGACCATTAGTAAGCTTCACGATGTGTACAAAGATCAACAAAAGAGATCAAATAGCAGCTCTGATGCTTTGAACATATCTAGCTTGCACAACTTACACAACTCCACTGGTGGAAGTGACTGGTCCTTCTGGCACGGCCTGATCTCAGGCATCGAACAGTTCTTGGGTGTGGCGTACGACGCCGGTATGGTTATTGTCCGTACCTCCAAGAAGATTTGGCAGTTTGTTGTCAAAACCGCCGAGCAGGCTTTGAAGGCAATTTCTGGAGTTTTCGAATGGATCGGTGCCAAGATAGAGGATGCTGTGACTTGGCTAGCTGAGCAACTTGACTGGGAGAGCATCTTGGATGTCCAAATATTCTTGAAGGAGCTTGTGTTCACCGGACTGGATTGTGCTCAGGATTTACTTGTCATGGGAGAGGACAAGATTGATGGATGGCTCACCACCGCTGAAAGCGAGGTCGCAAAGTGGCATATTCCTCCACAACTACCAGAGTCGATTGCCAAGGCAAAGCTCCAAACAGACAAGGACGCGGAAAAAGAAAAGCGCAATACCATGAATAATCCTCTCTGCAAGTGGTCTGAGTCGAAACTGCAAGACAAGCAAGTGCGAAAGTCAATGGGGGATAATGAACTGAAGGACAAGAAGGAGACGAAGCTTGAGGATGTGTTCAAAATTTTCTACGAAAAGGTGTTGAAACCACTTTGGGAGACCTTCAAAAATACTGTCGGTGACATCTGGGAAGATATCAAACATCTCTTCGACAAGAACTCATCTGTGTCCCTGAGCGACGTCTTTAAAAATATCGGAGTAGACGTGTTACTCGGTATTATTCGCGCCATGCGCAAGAGCATTACGGGAATCCTCGAGGTTATCGTCGAAGTCTTGAAATGGATCCGCTCTGTACTGAACGAGAAGATCAATGTCTGGGTTGTGACTAAATTGTACAAGAAGATGAGTGGTGGCAAGGACCTCACTATCCTTGACCTAGCAACTCTAGTCTTTGCGATCCCGGTGTCTTGGTTGTTCAAGACATTCATCGGGAAGAAACCCCGAGAGATACCTATACTCGCAAGTCTATTTGCGGAGATCAAGTCTTCCAAGTCGGCTGAAATGAGTTCACTCTCTTCAGTATCTACAGACTCATTTGCTTTGGTGAGTACGAGTCAAGCTCCCATTCATACGGATAGCATCCGCTCTCTGTCTGCAGGAGAGAAGGAGCATGCGGCCGATATGATCAAAAGAAAGATTGACACCAACACAAATTTCGGGAAGCTCATTAGGCTCTACCGAAAGGGGATGATGATAGCGGCTTGGGGTATGATGGTGTGGACTCCGATAGATTGTATCTATACAAAAACCCGCTGGCCAACTGCACTGAACCCGATCGAATTCCCAGAGGGGGCTGCAAAATCTGTTTGGATGCGATTCAAACCAATTGTTTCATTCACAGCCTGGACACTCTCGACAGTGGGCTCGATTCCTCTTTCCAAGACGACTAAAAAACGCAGTTCTGACGCAGTAGCTTACCGCTGGCTACTTTGGGGTTATATATCCTACTCTAATCTCATAAAGCTGCGTATGCCTGAGCACATGAAGCCTCCACAAGCCGGTATCATAGCCCTGGTGAATATTTCAGTTTACGGATACATTTTATATATTGAAAAGTCGGGAGAGGAAACTGATAGTCTTCTAGAGATTCTGCAGCGAGTTGTAGAGAATGGATGGACGATTGGTAGCTATTATAATTCTACTACAAAGGGTGCGGAGCCTTGGGGGCTTATTTTGACATGCGCGGCCGGATCGGTATTGAGTATTGCTAACCTCGTCAAAGCTATTGGGCACTATGTATACTGGTCAGAACATTGTGATGATGAGGATTATCAAGCTCCTACATGGGCAAATTCTCTCTCAGGCTCACTATTTTAGGTCAGTAGAATCTCTTGCCAGGGATTACAGCCTACATATCTCAAGAAAATTGACTCTGCACAAACCGTTCATACAAGATTCGTTGAAAGTTTAGTAAGGGTGACTTATTAAAATTAAACATATAGTCAAAGTACCTTCAAAAGACTTCACTTGAGAAATAATAGAGTCACACATTTATGACATTAATCGCATTTCGAATTTTTTTTGTCTCTTTCAAAAAGTTTAAAGCCAAGTATTCATGTACATTTTAACTAGTAACATGGTTTGAAAGTAATGCTCATGCTATTAATGACATTCCTTCTTAACGCCATGGCAAACTGTTGAAAAATTCGCTTCTCTTAATCGAATATATTACGAAGGTGTAAATGATCTTAATATGAGACTGATTGAAAGCCTCAACGTGGTAAATGGGGGTTTCTGTTGGTTAAAATCGTGCGGTAAGTACGTAAACTACACACATAATTAACACATTAATGTGTTTCTTCAGTATGATGATCAATTACCGAATTCTGTTTCGTCGCTTCCACTCTCAACTTATCAATACCATCAAGCTACAGAATCGGAAATGTCTCTCCAGTATGTGCACCCCCAGTCGCGCCCGACACATCACTCAGCAACCTTGGCAACCCTTGAAGTTTCTTGGCATATCATTACCCAATTTCTTCATCTTGAGAAACCAATTGCGTCCAGAAACCTGTAGCAACACTGTCTCACCCAACATAGACGTGTCTGAAGGATTCATCGTCGGTGGGTCCGATGTTGCCGTCGACGAGCAAGAAGCGCGTACTACTGAGAATCATACGGCGGCCGCTAGCATGGAAGGCGCACGCGAGGAATGCGCTGCCTGCAAGAAGGACCTCGTCTTCTGTTGACCTGTCGTTAGTTAACTCGGTAAATGAGGCAAAGAGGCCCTTGTTCCGCTTCTTCGTCGCTGCTGTCGTATGCACATGCGACATATAGTCTGAAATGTCCTCAACATTCAGTGACTCATTGAGATATCTCGTCAGTTGAGTTTTTAGCTATTTAAAATCTACGGCTGAAGGACCTTCCTGTCAGTCTTGGTGACATCAACAGAACGTAATCTGCGTGAAAGAAACGTAACTAAGATTTTGTCAATCAAAGTCGATGCTAGAGCGCCGCAAAATAGAATTTGAACATCACTGAAGCCTGGCAACCGTCCGAAGAACGTGTCGATTCGGACAAGATTTTTTTACTACAATCAACACAGTAAGCTTTCAGAGCTAAATCTATTCGCTGAAGACATCAGAAATGATATTCACAGCTGGTAATTGTTAAAATCCTCATCCCATTTCATTGTGCTAAAACGCATCATACAGAGTCCTTAAGCACGCAGGGTTTTTACTTACTCAATGTTCAAACTCGTTTATCCACCAAATCCATACTATATTGTAGTGTTCGTTGTCGCAATAGTCAGATCTGCTTGAATTTTGGAGTTTCGCTTCACAGTATTATCTTTAGAAAAATAAACCCCACTCAGACGTTTGCGAAGTATTTCGGCCATGTTTTTCCATTTCTAGCTGAATGAGTACAGGTTCAAGGAATTTTTCAACTTCGTTTCGCTAAAACTCGTTTTGTGGACTCATGTTGAAAGCAGTATTGTACTCCCAACATGCAAGGTACCAACCTGCAGTTTTTCAGTCAATGGTGCCACTCATTCTGTCGCCCACAGCCAATAAGTTGAAAATGCTCATATCTCCATGCGTAAAGACTGCTCACGGTTGTACGGTATTCTGTTGAGTGATAAACTTTGCAATTTCTAGTGAATGCGGGGGATGCGCTTTAAGACTGCTTTAAAGATGTCGATGAAATTATTAAATTGTATCATAGAGCTCAGACTATGAGGCTCCAAGTAATCGGGGATCAGATAACGGACCACCATCCATATTGGTCACACTCATGGACTCTGGTGGGGTTATGCGCCGCATCTCGTTCACCAAATCTTTCAGTTGGTAAAGGACCTTTGGCCTTCTTTCTTCAGAACGCTGGAATCACTCCAAGTTAACTGGCTCTCCATGCATATTTCCCATTACGGGCTAAGTTCTATCTAGAGGTCTGAATGCGCGGTATACTCGAGGCACTGGAATCGCAGTGTGGTTTGCGATAAACTTCATGGTGGATGCTTCGCTAAGGTTCGTCATATGCCAATACTTGACGCAAATATTCTTTGAAAGGAAAAGAATAATCTCAGATTACTTTTGAAAATGCTTGAGGAGCTTGATAGTAAGAAGTGTACTGTAGCGGTTGATTGCTGACCTGTTGATCAACTGTGAATCCTTCTCGCGAGAAGGGCCACCTGCCCTGAAGGGAGAGATTTTGGACATGGCGTTTGTAGTGAATACGTTGTTTCATCACAAGTTGGCAATAATCGCATTGTTAGCATAGTCGATCTCACCAGAGCGCGTTATAGGTATATTCCGTGATGAGCATCGTGCACGTGCACGCTAGTTACAATCGCGCATACCATTTGCCGATGCAATACAATCCGTGATGGCTAAATTACCTAAGCATTGGAAAGACTTGTATTTAAGACGTTCAAGACTACTGCGTGCGCTGAGTTACCTTGAAATCTTAAAGACAAATTTTTTCTTTTTTACCCAAAATGGCAGACCCTAACTTTTACATTGCAACAGCCCGCCTTTATCTTTCGTACTTTGATCCATCACTTGATAGTCACTGCGATTTTCTTGTCACTCTTTACAACACTCCCGAATTTATTGCTTCTATCGGCGGAAAACCTACATCCATCACCACTCGTGAGGCCGCGCGTACCCTGCTTAAAGGCCGCTTTCGTAGTGAGCACGACCGCAATGGATACGGCACATATCTGGTCTCACTGAAGCCGTTGGGACATGTTCATAAAGGACCCTTTATCGAAAATCTCGCACATTGCAAACTCATAGGCACCGTATCTCTAATGCGTGGTGAGCCGCCGAACGCGTATGAAGTGCCGGATCTAGGCTTTGCCATTTTACCCGAGGAGATGCATAAAGGCTACGCACGTGAAGCTGCGGAGGGGCTATTAAGATATGCAGAGAAGGATTTGAGTGTTGAAGAGGTACTGGGACTATTTGATCCAAAGAATGAAGCATCAGCAGGTGTTTTCAGAAGCCTGGGCTTCAAGGACATGGGAATCAGAAAATTAAAGATTTTCAACAACATCGAGGGCGCAGTGTGGCTTAAGAAGGGTATGGCTGAAGATTTACAGAAGTATGGATTTTAAAAACTAAGATGATTGTGGTATTTGATGAAAAAGAACTTCGGATAATTGTACATTCCTCCCTACGAGTTGCTTTTGAATGCCACTGTAATGCCACTATTCAACCTTCTGCCAAGTGAGATTATAGTTTGCCTCTTGGTCAATCTGGAATTGTCGCAGTTTGTCAAAATTGATACAGTCATGCTCTACACCCCAGCCAGTAACTGATGTCGCGTGACCTTTCCCAATGTTGATGGGGCTGTTTCCTTCGATAATCAAATCACCGCCACAACTTATACCTTGTCGGAGATATTCAAAACAATGTTCAACGTGAACTTTCCACTTCAAAGCGTCTGGGTCGGCTGATGTATCTGCACGATTCTTCTCCTGATAATACTGGAAGCGGACCATGTTCTATACGCAGATCAAAGTATTAGCTTGCAATCAATGAACCAATGGCCTCAACTAATGATTACTTACCAAGCAATGCAGCTGGTGTAGAATCGAGATAACATAAAAATTCTGTTGTTTTGGAACAGGCGTGTTTGGGTGATCAAATGGTGCAATAATACCCTCAGGTAGATGCCACAGTGTTGGATTTTCAATCCAAACAGCATCATGACCTAATTATTGAGTTACTTTGGGGGCGGCACTATTTTGAGTTTATGATGAATACCTGCTACTAGCGAGTCCCAGTTACGATTGACTGCCGGACTATCGCCTACATACCGTGGGTCCTTATTAAAGATCTTCTTCACCGGCTCGAATACCTCCTTTGGTATTGGGGTATTCGCGTAAACGTGTAGCGATCCATTTGATCGCGGAATTTTGTGGTATCCATACACGACAGTGGCTGCCCAGCCAAGCGTAAGTATCAAAATGCACACATACGGCCACATATCCATTCGTTTTGCGCGTGCGGCTCTTTTGTGATTGCCGGTCCCTTCTTCTCCTGGGGCGACCTCTTCGTATTCATGCTTTGTGCTGCGTGTAGAGCTAAACATTTTATCTTTTGAAAAAAAATTGAGCGGACAAGTAAAAAATTGAACTGTGTAGGAGGGGTGATGTGTTCAGGATCAAAACATGAAAAATAAGATGACAGGTCAGACTCGTACTTCAAACCGTCAACGCGGGCGCGAGCTGATATCGGAAAATGTTTCGTCTCAGCTTCTTTCCAGCAAAGTAAGCAAAGCACATTTTAATTTGGCCAACGATGTCACAGTTCTTCCCGCGCAGAAACTATAGCGTTTAGTTCCATAACGTATTTCGACCCACAATAGATCCCACAATCACATGAAACAGCGTACCGCCTAGTGAGCAACATGGGACTCCAAAGGCAATCCTTACTGTATGTTGAACGATTAATTAAACTCGATGATGTAGTACCGAAGTCGGTCACAAGTGGACGCCAAGTTGTCGGTATACCCGATCGCTTGCATTACTTCCTCGCACAGGCCACGACACCCCACATACAAATTGTCCGATCATCGTACTGATTAACCAAAAACGGATAATAGTCAGCCACAGACTGCAGATCGTGGAGTTGCAGCAATGCAAGGATTGCGCCATCGCCCTCCTTGCCAATGACACGTTCTCGAGCAGCTATTTGTCCAATCCCAAGAGCCGTGCACACGGCAGGCGCTGTACCGTATCCTAAAGGATTTAGCGTGCGTAACGTTCAGAACAAGCTCAAGAACAAGCTCAACGGCCTTTCCGCAGCTCTAGCTTGTACAGGACAAGAATAGCCTCGGCCAAATCGTTGTGTTAGGCTAGTTTTTGCCACCCGAGTTAGGCCCGCACGTCAGCATTAAGCTGATCAGCACTTTGTAAGATGATGCCTGACATTAGGTATGTAAGTGCGCTTTCTTAGATCTTCACTTTTGTATACCTACTTCTCTCATACATGTGAATGTAACACCGCCTCAAATTTGACGGCCCGGATCAACGGTTACATCCCGAACAATCTGACCATTCCATCTGTCATCAGCATGCACCTGCTTAAAGTGGTCAAAGCTACACAAATACATGCACAATGCGTTTCAGATTTTGTTAACGCACGCATGGATACCCATCCACTAAGCTTACCAGTGTAAGCATCGACGAGTTGCCAACTCTCAGCTCAACGATACTCCACTGTCAAGCATTCTGCTCTTATAAAAAATTCTGATTTTCAAACACTTCCTTCATTCGTTTTTTAATCACCAAAGCACGGAATGCATATCAGTAGGTTACTTGGAGGAAGGAAAAATCGGCATGCCGACCAACAAGAAGATGGGTCAGAGAAACTGCTGCCAACCATTGAATCAACAAAGTCGACAGCAGAAGCACATCGGCGAGTCTCTGAACGAGGAACACCATTCAAAGTTTTTTACTATCTCTCTTTCGCTTTGTTGAACATCTCCATCGGTCTAGTCATTGGCTCTTGGAATATTCAATCACGAGAGATTTCACTGGCAAGCTTCGGTATCAACACAAATACTCCTATCCCACTCGACATATTCACCACTCGCCACGATGTTCCATTCAGTCCGGATCCTGATTTTATGGGCCCCGGACATCATGTGAACAAAAACTGGGCAAAACTGACTAAAGGTATGCCATGATAACTTGGTGAACATGATGCAACATTCCGTCGCTAAAACGACTTTTAGGTCAAGATTCCGTCTATCTCAAAGATCCCAAATACTTTGGTCTTGAGGACCCCGGTATACACGCGCCATTTTTCATCTTCAACGATCCTCCTGCATCTGCCAAGGCACTTGATAACATGAACAATTTTTATGTTCTCAACAACTTGCATCAGCTTCACTGCGTTAATATGGTTCGCAAGCGTTATGATGAGTTGGTGTATAAGTCAGAAACCACAAATCCTCTGGCGGATACCCCTATCGATAAAGATTGGATTACCCACGTTGAGCACTGCTTCGAGTATCTGCGGCTAAGCATAACTTGTGGCGATTATATGACGTTTGAAAGCGATTCCCCTCCAGGCAGCCCTGAGATCTACTGGAAAGATGGGCTTAGCTGGGGAGTTGTACACTCGTGTATAGATTGGGACGGGTTGATGAAATGGCAGGAGGAGCAGGTTACTATATATAACGGAACATGGAAATAGGCAACAAGGCATAAAGATTGAGAGATGAATTTTCTTTCAAAATGCTCTGTTTTGATAGTGAAGGAGTATTCGTTCTAGTCAATCAATTCTTCGAATTATCAAAAGCGTTCTACCCACTGCAAATGTAAATAAGTTCTTTTGTTGAGGTTTTCAAAGAATTTTATTTAGATGACGTTTCCGTGCTAAGTCAGAGGAGCCACTTCACGTAACAGCAGTGCCATTTGTAGAGACTTGGGCATTTTCTGCTCCCTCGATATCGCAAGAGAAAATAAATTGATACGCAAGTTTACGTCAACATGATAACTAACAACTCTGATATCTCAGTAATTACATACACAATACTATAGCTACGCTTAAGGAACATATCAACCTCAGTTTTTACATTCGATATACATTTAAGCACGACACCAATACTGCACAAAACTTGGCTCTCATTCTTCGCTCTCATCATCTCCGAAATGATTTCTGTGCCCTGGAGTGTGGGTGATCTTTCCACCTGTGTAGCCGGATCCTTTAATCTTGTCCGAACGATTCTCATACGCCCAACTGAATAGCTTCTCAAAGTCACGGCACTGGTGCGTTGCACCCATTCCGTTGATACCAACTTCGGTGAGAGGCTCGAAAGTTGAATCCCCCGCGCACATCAGAGCTTGACGAATGTAATCAAGACAATGATCACGGTGAAACTCGATCTCCTCTGGGCCCATATCGGTAATGCCTTCGGGATAATATGCAAAGCGAAGGAAATTAAGACAATGAAGTTGGTGAAACATTGATACACCGTAAACTCTGTGAGTATCTGGGTTGTTCGGCGCAGGTAGCGATGCTGGAAAGCCAGTCGTGACTTCGTTCGGGAGTTGAACAATACCATCGCCGGGAGGAGACAGTCGTTGCCACATTTCATCTGTTTCATTACTGGGTGCGCCGCCCATGAACTTATGAGGCTGGAATGTGACACGGCTGTTGTAGAGTACTAACATTTGTCAGATAGAATCATAAACACAATATTGGGAGCCTACAATCTGGTTCAAAATGCTCGACATTAGGATTCGTGGTGCAGCGAAGGCTTTTCAAAAGCACAATAACGTGACCCCATACTGTCAAACCACCAATGAGAACCAGCAAGTTGAATAAAACTGCTGCTGATTTCCAATTCATCCAACGGCCTGTTCTCTTTGGGGCTCTAAGGCGACGCTTCCCATTAAGAAAGAATTCTTTTTCTTCTCCAATAGTCGAGGATGAAGCGCTTGCAATCTCTTCCCCAGAAAACATATCTTCTTGTTGCATTTTCAGGTTGCGCGTAGTAGTAGAGAAAAAAGAGGTGGACTTTAAAACAGAGAATACAAAAACTCAGTTGACACTGCTAGTGTGAGAAGGACTATGGTACATCAAGCAACATGCACGATAATGAAATAGATAAACATAGTTATATGCCATAATCATGTGGGACTGAAACATTGGATCATATCACAATGTGACCCTAGCATATGTCCGCGCAGATACAAAACTAAAGCAGCATAGTCTCCATGCATCAGCCAATTACACAGATATTTGAGAGTGGCAAGGGTTGTTCATCCTTCATGTCTGTCTGTGGTAGTAGTCAATCTGCAGGGGTGCAAAGGTATAACATCTTAGTCTTAATGTCGGTTGTATATGAACAGCCAGCCGAGATTTACACTGTTAAAATCCACAATAGCATCACTGAGATCTACAAAATTACATCTTACCAACACATGATTGGCTACTCATTAGTCTGTGCTAATACGAAGTGACAGGTAGGTCGTGCGCTTTGCTCATCTCGCTGACATGACTGCTTAGGAGGAAAGAATCGGCGGGCAAAAAAACGAATACGAGGTGGATTGCGGCCCGACACGCTCACTGTAACGGCTGGCGCATGCGGCTGAGGATTTGATTCCTCGTGAGACAGGTTCAATGCGACCTCGGCAACGCCTAACTTATTCCATTTTCAGAAGGTGAAAGTTGATGCATGTCAGAATCTATCCCTGTCTAGCCCAAGCCACAGAGTTATTCAGGGACCCAAGAAACGGGACTGCTCACGATGCAAGACAGGGATAGTTGCATTGACAAGCCCAGTATCTACACAGTAAGGCGTGTCGATCTTTTTGAGCTAGCAGGGATAAATTACGAAGCGAGACGATCGTCCGAATGGAGATTGCATGATACAGTAGGTGACATAAATACTATCTCTCATAAACGTATGGGTCCTTGAACAGAATCCGACACTTTTTTCACCTCAATCTTGTAAAGCAAAAATCTTTTTAAAATGAGTGTCTCAAAGACCAAGACTTCATCCAAGCCGTCCCCCACAGCCATTTCCACCTGGGCCACAACAGGAGCAGTGTTGCTATCGCTCCTTCCTTTTGGGTTTCTCCTATGGCAGAAAATTAGCCCTCTTCTTGACTTCAAAATTTCGGAGTTGTCAAGTTTATCTTTGTCTGGCACGGCATCCAACAATATTCCAACCTTTGAAAGCATGGCGGCTAGATACGCCAGTGCCTGCCCACCTCACAATTTTCAAACACACATCTTTTCGACTGATCCCTTGATAATATACATTCAAGACTATTTGACGAAGTCAGAAGTCGATTATCTATTGGATCTTGCTGTATCATACTACGAACAATCACCCGTGTCTAAGGGCCATAAGCAAAAGGTGTACGACCCAGAGATCAGATCTTCAATGTCGGCCGTACTCCCAGACGACCCAGTAGTATCCTGCATAGAGAAGCGATCTGTATCCTTCCAGGGTCATATGCCCAAAAATCACCTTGAAGATATCCAAGTCGTCAAGTATGGAGTCAGCGACCACTTTCGCCCTCACTTTGATTGGTTTGAGGGCATGCCAAATCCACGCATTGCCACCTTCTTTGTCTACCTCGCCTGCGATGGGAAGACCGAAGGTGAAAATTGCGAAGGTGGTGCCACTCAGTTTCCACACTACGAGGGTCGGTTCCCAGCCCAATGGTGCGAATTCATTGATTGTGAGGATGATTCTGGGGTTGGCGGGATAGCATTTAAGCCAATCGTAGGTAATGCTATTTACTGGGGAAACCTCTACCCCAATGGCACAGGACATCCTGGTGTATGGCACGCAGGAATGCCAGTAAAGAAGGGTAGGAAGGTAGGGTTAAATATCTTTACAAGGCGGGACAGGTGGGTTCCTGGACAGTTGTAAGAGAAATTTAAGGTTTTTGAGAAACACACTTCATCTCAGGTAGACAATCATAAGTACAAAGTGGTTTAATTTTTGTAATAAAAGGCATCAACAATGTTACGCCTCCTCAAATTATCACCTGAAAATGTGCTATACGCTGTACAAAATTCCTGTTGGAAGAAGTTCCTGAAAATGTATCAAATTTTACAAAATTTAATGAAAACTCAAGAATACCACAGTTTCTTAATTTCATCAATTGTTTTTTAGATTCCCTATGATCAAGCAAACTTGAAAACAAAACGCGAAAATTGACATGAAAACAGACATTAAAATGCTAAGAAAAAGCTCGCAGATTAAAGGAGGAAGTTTGACACAATCGGACCGATGATTATCGCGTAATTACCTGCTATATTTGGTTATCAAAGGTAACATCATGTTTGTGGGGAATAACCGGTCATATTCTGTAGCCACCAGCGCTAGGCTCAGGATGTTGTAGCATGCTTGAAAATGGTTGAAATTCACTTCTGTAGCTTGCATTGAACCAATTATACCGGTAAGGAGTAGACCACCGATGATCAAGCATCGCCACACCCGATAGCCAATGATCGGATTAAGCGACCAGCGTAACCCTGTGCACCCTGCGTTACCTTGCATTACCCTGCATTATACTACTCTCTCACCCCGCAGAACAGTACCCCCCTTTTTGGTACTGCATCTGCAGGGTAGTGAACTTGGTCTGGAATGATTGCGTCAAAACAGGTTTAGTCTAGATCTACAAATTCTTATCCAAGAACAACGAAAGCTTGATTAAACCAAGGCAAGTAAGCAATGTAAGCAGAAGATCACTCCATTACGAGCCAATGCAACATTTTATCCTGACGAGCTGATCTGTATCGTAATATGCAAGAACGCATCGACAGTAATTGAATAAGGCTTCCTCCTCTTGATGACGATAGTTTACTTGGTCCGCTTCCAAGGGTCTGATGATACGTTACACGGGGTAAAGTACTTGAGGAAGTAGGCCACTTCGTTTAGAGGAGGTCTGAACAGGCATATCGCGAACTAGGGCGTTGATCAACCAGATAGATTTTACGGATTTACCGAAGGCCAACAAAATTTGCGCATTTCAGATAACATCAGACAAAGCTTTGCGTAACTCAGGTAAGACAGGCTGACATAATGCCAAGTAACTGGGTTACAACTAAAATTGTGCTAGGTTCAAGAGTCGATTTCGGAAATTTATTGTCGATTAGCTTGTAATATTCTACTGTCACAAACGGAAGCACCGAGACACTTTACTCTGATGTCAGCGTTGTGAGCCCCTCGGTAACCGATCGGCCTTTCTTACTTGCCATACCGTATCACCACAAGGTGTGATTGATATTTTTTTTACAGGCCTCACCGCCAAGGAACACAACGCACGTTCAAATCTCAGTCACTCTGAAGAGCTCGTGCGGCTGCTTAAGCCAATTACAGTTTGCCGTTGACATGTTGCAAGTGGAACTTGAAGACGATCACGAAGAATAAAAGCGGAGAACTACAGAGTCTCTCGCATTGCTTTAGCGCTGGTGTTTCTGTTTCACAGAGCGGACTTAGTGCTTCTATCAGTGGGACTGACAAGGCATCAGTACCAGCCATATCCATCCTTAGCTCTGATAACGTGCAATACACAGACCTAATCTCATCATAGGTACAGGGGGGATGTTGGCCGATTTTCGGTACTAGCATATCTCATATTCTCAATGAATTTGTCGAAAGTTTTTGGCGTGGAAACAACCACTATATAATACATGTCGAATACTCAAAGTAAAACTCATCACTCATCAAGTCACATTCCATTCACTACAAACTCATTCACTCAACTCCTTTGCCACAGCTCATCAATCTCTACTTTGTTGAATCAAATCAAGCAAAATGAAGTTGACTTCGGCTACTACTCTCAGCGCCTTTGCTGTCTCTGCCCTCGCCAGTGTTATCCCCGAGAAACGTGAGGCAGCCCCAGCTGAAGCTGCTCCCGCCTACGTATGGGCCTCCAACGGAAAGAGAGAGGCTGAGCCTGCTCAGGCAGCTCCTGCCTACGTTTGGGCCTCCAACGGAAAGCGTGAAGCTCAGCCTGCCGAGAATGCTCCTGCCTATGTCTGGGCCTCTAATGGAAAGCGTGCTGCTGAGCCTTCTGAGAACGCTCCTGCCTACGTTTGGGCATCCAACGGAAAGCGCGAGCCTGCCGAAAATGCTCCCGCCTATGTCTGGGCCTCCAACGGAAAGCGTGAAGCTGCGCCTGCTGAGAACGCTCCTGCCTACGTTTGGGCCTCTAATGGAAAGCGCGAGCCTTCTGAGAACGCTCCTGCCTACGTCTGGGCCTCCAACGGAAAGCGTGCAGCTGAGCCTGCCGAGAACGCTCCCGCCTATGTCTGGGCCTCCAACGGAAAGCGTGAGCCTGAGCCTGCCGAGAACGCTCCTGCCTACGTCTGGGCATCCAACGGAAAGCGCGAGCCTTCTGAGAACGCTCCTGCCTACGTCTGGGCCTCCAACGGAAAGCGTGAAGCTGAGCCTGCCGAGAACGCTCCTGCCTACGTTTGGGCCTCCAACGGAAAGCGCGAGCCTGCCGAGAACGCTCCCGCCTACGTTTGGGCCTCCAACGGAAAGCGTGAGCCTGCCGAGAACGCTCCTGCCTACGTTTGGGCATCCAACGGAAAGCGTGAAGCTCAGCCTGCTGAGAACGCTCCCGCCTACGTCTGGGCATCCAACGGAAAGCGCGAGCCTGCCGAGAACGCTCCTGCCTACGTTTGGGCATCCAACGGAAAGCGCGAGCCTGCCGAGAACGCTCCCGCCTACGTCTGGGCCTCCAACGGAAAGCGTGAGCCTGAGCCTGCCGAGAACGCTCCTGCCTATGTCTGGGCCTCCAACGGAAAGCGTGAAGCTGAGCCTGCTGAGAACGCTCCTGCCTACGTCTGGGCCTCTAACGGAAAGAGGGAGACTGTCTAAATTCTCCCTGCTGTATGTTGCTTGATATCTGAAAGAGAAAACTAAAAGGTGGATTACCATCAAACAGCTGTTAAGCAACGCAGTTAGTTAGGAGAAATCTCGAAAATAAAGGTGACGTGAAGACAACTCTATAAATATCTGGTTATTCGATAAGTTCAAATCTAGTGGAGGAAGGGATGTGTATATTTTAGAATCATAAAGAATTTTCTGTACATTCATCCCCTTTGCGCATTCGCTTCTGCCTTATTAACACATAAGTACAAACAGAGTTGAATTCTGAAAAATCTATGGAATAATTTTGATGCGTCATGCACATAGTCTCAGACTTTAAAAAAGGTCACATTAAATCTTTATTCTTTTAGTTCAGTTGATTAAATAGATAAGAAAAACACTTTGAACGCATTTAAATAGAATCGAAACCACCTATGTCTTTTCACGTAAGTAGCTAGTCTCGTCATTGCTGCCTGTTTACAATCATGTAATGACACAATGCACCCCTCTTTTCAACGCACCTGTACGTGACGGTGTGTTTTGAGACATTACACAAGAAATACCTCTAAAATATTAGACGACCATAATAATGTATACATTCTTACTTTATTCCAGGTCTTTTAAAATAAATACACAAGACAAGCAAGAAAAATAATTCCTTACCATTTCATGGTTTAGATCTTGAGTCTAAGAGTGCTTTAAGATGAAAATTAAACTGTCTATAACTGGGTCATCTTACAGCTACACACGTTCACTTTAAATTAGGTCAATCACGCTATTTTGAATGACGAGATCGAATTTGATTGTCAATTTTATCGGTTTCGTTTTTAAGGCAGAAAGCGAGATATACATATCTTAGCTCCTTAGTCTCGTACATAAAATCAAAAATGCGATTATCCCCACAGTTATTGCAGTTACCTATTTTAGCGCTAAGACTTAGTTTGGAAACATTTTGATGAAAACATGAAATTAAAATGAATATCTCCAAGTAATGACTTCATTAGATCTGCCTCGTTTGAAAACCCTTCAATACATGAGTCTATTCCATCGAGCACTTTGTGCGAACTTGTAGGACACCTTTTTGGTCATGCACCAACATGTTGATAGCCCTTGACCATCTACCTCGCTGTCGGGAAAAAACATTATGAAATGAAAACGCTGCTTAAAAATATGAAGACTTGGAAACTGATTCTCAAATCGAAGCAACAGCATCACTGAATTTAGCAAACTACTTTTCTGATGAATAGTACCTCATAGAGCAGTAGCTGTTCGGCTTTCACGAGAGTTTTTGAGCCAACGACATAAATCTTCTGGCTACAGCAGCACAATGGCTGGACTCTTTGCAGCTTCACAGAGCTATATGTAAATTTTTAAGCTAGGTTTTTCTTAAATGTTATATTAGATGATAGTAGGCGCTTTGTTATGATAATGAGTTTTGTCTGGCTAAAGCGCACTGGAATCATATTACATTTTAGCTAGTGATGTGTGAACGTAATAGCAGTAAGGCAAAAGATTATCAGGGTCAGGTATGAAAAATGGCACGTAAGGGAGAATGAACAATTGGTTATTTAATCAAAAAGAGCTTAAAACACGAAGATGATACTTTGTTAAACGAGAATTTATTTCTGAAAACGACAACATTCATTTCAACATGTGAATCAAATCTTATAATTAAGTTGGAGCGATTCGCAAAAAATCCAACTGAAATGGAGAGAACCCGGCGAAGTTGGGAGGAGGCGCCTACAAATAAAATTATACGAGAATAGATCAGATGAATACTGTATTCATGAAACTATTCTACTCAAGTCCTCTTTAACACAACAGAGAAATGAACGGGTTAGTGCAGATGATTTAAATCATTACTACATGTTAGTACCTCCATGAGAGCTAGCTTTCTATTGCCCACGAGGTACATCTCGTTGAATGATCAAAACACAATGCATACAGCATGAAATGAGACCCGCGTATGAACCCAAATCCTTCATTGGTTATGATTACTCTCAGTACCTTCGTGGGCTCAACTTGACGCTTGTGCGCAAGGTAAATCGAGGCACAAATCGCAAAGTTTCAGAAGTTTTCGGAGAAGAACAACCTATCGATTTTTGCAAGATTTTCGGCAAGATTAATGCGACAACTAGGCTGGTCTTTTGAATGATAAAGACTAGCACGCAATACTGAATATATCTACCGATGTGAAGGTAAGGCGACGCTTCGCTCTCCACGACGGGGTTGATGGGCAAATTATATGAATGCGTAGAAACATTTAGAGACACGTTGAAACCAGTTCAAAATATCTGAAAAGCAGGATTATATTCAATAATCTTGATTATAAATACGCCTTTCATTGTATTCAGAAAAATTGAAGTTGCTGCAGTATCTCAGAAAGTAATTCCCGCTAGCTCTGCCACGCCAAGCTTCTGACCCTTGTTTAAAATAGTGAAGATTAGTGATCAGAAAGATCGAAGTGCTTGTTGTTTTATCTTGTTTTAGATTTATGTAGACAAAGTGAAACTTTAACCTGGAGAGGGTGATCTCGACTTCGGCCTTAGTCATTGGTTAAAAACATCACACTAATGCTAATGACCGGACTATGTTAGCTGTAACGAGTAAGTTGAGGTCAATATAGCAATCGGCTGTTCCGCAAGCTAGAATGGCCGCTTCCAAGACATCTATAAGCTAGTCAGTGAAATCTGCCCCTTTTGGCATTCACAAGAGTATCAACATTCAGACTCGAAGTCTTTTCGTATTCATCCACTTAACGTAGCCGACCTGTCTATATTATTGCATCGTACCCTGGATAATATCAGATTCTCCAACTTACCCCAATCTGCATACCTAAAAATGCGCTCTATCAACATTATCATCTTCCTTGTTACGCTGGGTCTAACTCAAATACTTGTATAGAACTTGAGTGGCAGATATGGTTCCAATAACATTTGCGACGATGATTCAGTCTTCAACAGCCCAATTTTTTCCAATAATAGCATAGCTGGGCGATTTGCTAGAACAGGAACTAATGGAAGAATATTTTGCACTCCTCCAGGCACTAGATGTACTATGTCTGGAGATTCTAGTCACTTGGTTTCATCAAAAGCAAAGTAGTAGGGCATGTATCGTAATAGCACTTATCGATAAATTGAAATTAAACTCTATAATAGAAGTGTTTTTAGGTGGTCGCTGTTCAGTGAAAAAGCGATAGCGCCTGCCCATACTATGTCGAGGCCCGGAATCATATTAAAGACTTGGCACTTGCAATATTATCAACTTTGATTTAAGTTTCCATACTCTTCAGTTTGTATTTCATTTGTACTAAGCAAAAATTAGTGTCTTAATCACTATATAGCATTCGAGATAGTAGAATTATATGCTGCACAATACGGATTACATTATTTGTAACTTTTTGCACGCGTTTCTTACTTGATCACTGAAGATCATGAGTTATGATGACGTCCTTGCACTTTGGTCAGTCTCACAAAAACGTTCAGGTTATAAATAAATATTTATAATCAATGCAGCGTGACGAGGAATTGTGCTGAGGCAAAAAATAGCTTTTCATTGTCAAACATTGGTTCGGCCTTCTAATCTACTGAAATTTGCCACTCTCTTTGAACATTAATTCCTCTAGACCCAGCTGTAGTTGGATTGCTTACATCATTACAGTCGCTAACATTCTTTAATTTAGTTTCTGGTTCGTTTTTTCCCTGCTTTTTATCTAGAATCTCAAGATTCTCTTCACTATCTAACATTGTAAGCCCACCGATGGTCGAAAACAGGCCTCCGGTAGACCCTTTCTTGCGAGGTTGCTGCTTTCGTGACTCGCCAATGCTGTTCAATCGATGAGATGGAAAACTACTGCGGGGCCCAGGCGATTTGGTGTCTGAAAACCGGGATCCGTTAAAAGAGAACAACTTGTTGAGGCCGATGAGATTGAGAGCAGGTTTGAGACTGGGGAGACAAGCACAAACCAAGCCGACGTTGACTTCAACAATTGACCAAACGATGATCTCGCGAAAGTTGTAGGTTGCGTCTCCAGAGGTAGCGATTGGAATTTGAAGGAATATAATGAGGCGAATTAGGGATACCACGGCAATGAATGTTCCCAGCACGAACATGCCAGCGAGGATGAGTCGTTGTGCGATCGGGGCGTGAAGGCGCCATACGTAGGGTATCGGCATCACCACGACGATAATATCAAGAATGACGTTAGGCACAGATCCACCCAAATATATAGATCGAATGGGGATGCACTTTGCTCCTGTGATGGTGATGTCCCATGCTGCTCTGATAGGAACGCAGTTGAATAGAACGCACAAAAACTAATAAGCTAAAGGTTAATACGTGTCATTCAATTGAGGTGTGAATTACTTACGATTGCCACGAACCACGCTATGCACATACCTGTCACAACCCAAATCACCGCTTTTGCGTTGATGGAAAATAGCCGCCAGTAAAATGCAAGAACTGATAGCTTGATACATGTGATGGCGAATGTGTAGAATATCTGGGCAATCCATACGCTCTTCAAAAAGTCGATAATCATGAGTGGGTTCGAGAGACTTGTAACATGCCGCCCAAGCATAGATCTCATACCTGTGTTGTTTAGGCAAGTGCGTTGTGGGATTCATGGGTAATGGCATAAGACTCACCAATCATACACGTCCAGAAGAAACCATTAGCGAAAATGAGTGCGACAACAGTCATGTAGTCATCCAGGCCGATGTTAGATGAACTACCTGCTCTTCTTCGACACCAGAGCTTGAGAGGGACAAGCACCATGAGAAGCGCATAAGTAGAGTATGCTACCCCATCAAGACGGTGAAGGTAGGCTGCACTGCTAGAGGTTATTAATTGTACACCAATTCAATCTTGTCGGTTTTGAGAAATTTAGGTTGAAGGCACAACAGTAATGTGCCCTTATGATCGAGTTGGTACTTGACAGAGGACAAAGATGTTACCTACACACTTTCTTCTGGCTTGATCACAGATACCATATCTTCTGGATAGTTCTGATGAACTAAATACTAACTGAATGAGATTGGAGCAAAATCTAAACTTTTGATAAGGGACGAAGAAAACCGAGTTAAAGGACAAAAGATCCCGGTTGATCTCAGAATAGATAACTGATGTACAGGAGATGCTCTAGAAATTCCAACTTCCATTTTTCATCTAAATCCACATAACTGGGATCGACAGTAACCTAGCCAAACAATCAGGTAGTGCGACACTTTTGCCGACTGATGGAAATTTTTACTCAAGTGCTTGGGAATTCGGTGCCCCTGCCACTCATTTCAATCCGCCTTATGCAAGCGAGCGTTAAGACTAGGCCGCTTTCAGTGCACTGCGCGTCTCCCAGTACATGAAAACGAACTTAATGTTAACTTACCTATAATTCCCTTTACATAGGCGTTGCCAGATAAAGGATGACTAATCCGAATCATAATCATTACCTCATAATGATACTTTCAGGACTGTTGAAGGTGAAAACTGCAGTGAATAGATTTTTGAGCGGGTTGGCTTGCAGCTCGGAACACCTTGCTTTCATGCATGGACTTTTCCCTTCTGGCTCAAGGCCCAAGGAAGGATCAACACGGCACAGCGCGGCACAGCTTGTTGTGAGCCGTATGCATAGGATTCACAGGGTCGAAGCTAATGCAGCAGCCAGGAACGGGCCTGATACAAGGATTAGCAAGTTGCTCCAACATTTCAGAATAGACTGGTATTTGGCCCGTGACAAGCAATCTGACCTATCGGGCGCTCGAAAGCGTTTTGAAGGATTCCACTACGTACCCGAGCCGGGGTAGGTTTGTCATATAGTGGGGCCAACTAGACCATACATGCGGTTAATCTCTTGGCAGCAAAGAAGGGTAAGATACACCGAAGGCGGTAATCAAGGCAATTATTATTAGTGGATATACCCAATTGATTCCCTATTATGCAGAATGTTGTGCCTTTTCTTGTTCCTCTATTCTTCCTTTTCATCCATTGTTCCCTTGCGAGTACCTCAAGATGTCATTTGATACTCAATTAGAGTACCCCAGCCTTTGGCTGCTGGGATCTTCTCTGATCTTGTCATACATTATCTTTACGGCTTTTTACAGACTCTATTTTCATCCTCTCGCAAAGTTTCCAGGACCGTTCTGGGCTCGCTTGACTGTAATTCCATCATGGTGGCACACCCGTACCGGAGACCGCCATATTTGGCTATACCATCTCCAAGAAAAGTACGGTAAGTTAGAGTTTCTGTAGACGAGACGACGGCGAAGCTAAGACAGCGTAGGCACTACGTTCCGGTACCGACCTGACAGTGTTCTGATCAACACTCCCACTGCATTCAGGAAGGTTTTCGGTCCGACTGGAAACGTGAGGAAAGCCGACTATTACAAAGTATGGCCCCGTAACATCGACACACATAACACCTGGAATGCAACTAGTATCGAAATGCACTCACGTAAGCGACGAGTAATGAACTACGCCTTCTCCGAAAGCGCTCTACGGTCGGCTGAGGGATTTCTTCATGCCAATATCGATCGATGGCTTGAGCTGCTCGGAACGTTGGCTGAAACTGATGGAGATTGGACGACATCCTTGGACATGTGCGACTGGATGAATTGGCTTGTTTTTGACATTCTCGGAGACCTTTGCTTTGGACAGTCATTCGGTATGAAGGAAAAAGAGAGCAAGCTACGTCACGTACCTGAGATGATGGTGTCTTTCCTGGAGCTGATACATCCTGTAAGCATTTTACATCTACTACACATTTGATCTGATCGTAATATTTGTAGATTGCATGGGGACCACTTGGCTCATTTTGGGTTTGGATGAAGCCTCGCGGTCTCGACTGGTTGCTAACGGTTGCTTCGCCACCGGCGGTAGTCCAGTGGCAAAACTTTGTAGACAAATGCCTAGCGGATCGCTCGCAGGTTCAACAGGATCTAGAGAAGCATCCAAAACCTGATAAAGAAGTCCGAAAGGACTTTTTCTACTGGCTTTTCAAGGCTGAAGATCCCGAGACCGGCAAGCGCGGCTATACTTTGAACGAGCTCTTCGGTGAGTGTGAGCTCTTGACTATCGCCGGCTCAGACACGACATCAATCGTCCTGTCAGGCGCTTTCTTTTACCTCACACGAAGACCGGATGTTCAGGCCAAGCTTACAGAAGAAATTTTAAATACCTTCTCAAGCTATGATGATATCAAGTCCGGCACCAAAATACACTCTTGCAAGTACCTCACGGCTTTCCTTGAAGAAGCCATGCGAATGACACCTCCTGTTTCTGCCGAGCCAGCCCGGAAGGTCCTTCCAGGTGGAACGACAGTGGACGGTCACTACATTCCTGAGGGACTGCATGTTAGTACCGGCTTCTACTGCCTTAGTTTCAACAAGGATCTTTATGAAGATCCTTTCACATTTCGACCTGAACGCTGGATTATAGCTGACGACAAAAATATGGGCTCTTCTGCGGAGAGCGTTGCCGTAGCCCAAAGCGCGTTCTGTGCCTTCTCTGCTGGTTCTCGCGGGTGTGTTGGAAAAAATCTAGCCTGGCTGGAGATGCGCATCATTATCGCCAAAACACTGTGGATGTTTGAAGTCAGAGCTGACCCCACCAACAAGCTTGGAGGAGGGGACCCACTGGGCAAGTCAGGACGGCAGCGTGAGGATGAATATCAGACATATGAAATGTTTGTATCAAACCGCAAGGGTCCAATCTTACAGCTAAAGAAGAGAATTCACTGAAGAAAATCAATTTAAAATATCTCTTGTAAATCAAGTGAACTATTTTCAGGATTATTACTTGTCCACTCGAGTATTTGTGTCTTGGAGTATATTAAAATACTAGCTACGCATTTATAGATCGAATAGTTTTGGGCCGTGAAAGTACTTTTATTATTTAATTGAAGCAACATATACCAGTTGAGATATCTGGGACGCAGTCGAAAATAAAAAATCGATCATGCATGCACTGATGGGCCTCGAACAGCTTTGAATCTGTATGCAATCAGATCTTTACGCAATACTGACTCATCAACTTCACGCAATACCAAAACCATTTCTCTGAACGAAAGATTCTCTTAGTGTTAAAGTTAAGAACTTACTACAACCACTGTAATTCTAGAAATCAGATTGTATCGTGACCATCACGTGTCAAAGACGAGCAAATCACTATTACTCATGCTATGCGTCGGCGAGCCCAACTCGCACATGGGCAGCAATAAAATTGGGCATGTCGATTGGTGCATTTCGTGAACAACTCTCTCCGGAGCATGTTGGAATGGGGTTATTCTGTAGATATTGGACCACTTAGCAGGGTAGGAAGTGGAGAACGTATAGGTGGGTTGTCAATAGGATGAGCCGCTTGAAACCCCCCAATCCGGGAACGTCCGTTGCGTTACGCGCCGCTTTACGCGACGGGGAATGTTGGAGGCATTTCCGCACCGACGCTAGCATGTGAGACCCACACAGAGAGGCACAGACGATGCATCATTGGACAGCAACCAACTTGCTCTGGACAGGATCTTCTGAAGGAGCCCATGAATGTTCGAGGTGACTACGGAAACCTGCACTAAATAGGAGAAATGCTGCACGACAAGGCATCAAACTTTCACCTCGGCCATCCAATGCGCCTAAAGTGCATTATAAAGTGTGCTTCCACTACCTTTCGTTTGGAGACGTGTCTACTACTGGATTGTTATCGTTGCGCTAACTGCTACATCTCGTTGTGAAAGCCATGTCAGTAATACAATTACGCCGGAACAAGAGCAATCATTGCTAGATTACTATGTTCATGATGTTGGCCATTGTAAGGATTGCGACTACAAGGATAACATCGAGGCGCAAGCGAAGCAAGTGTTAAAGCAGGCAACGTTGAGAGAGCGGTGGCCTTCCAACATGCGAAACTTACAAGAGGGAAAGAATTATCAAGGGCCCGAGAAAGCGAGCTGCCTTGCGAGTCAAGGTTTAACAGTTCAACAGCAACGACACACACGCTGGTGCTATCTTATCATGATTACTGAGCGATAGAACAGTCTTTCGTTGCGCAATTGTAAGTCTAAGTGACGACGTCTGCTGAATCATCTGCAAGCTCTAATCATCATGATTGGAATATTCCTCTTTTCAATTGCGCAACGATGACTTTTAATTTCACCTGCAAACAACTGAGCATCCCAAAATAAGCTTACAGAGCATCGGGAGATCATTATATGCTGCGAAACTTTGAACTTTGACATTACGGTCTTCATAACAGCTACGTGAGATCGTGCCATTGTACATCTACCCTATACAAATTAGATTTTAAGGTATCTACAGCATTGTTTAATTGGCTAACATCACGATCTAATGGACATTTTAGGCTCACCAGAACACAGACCATTGTAGATTGTGAAAAGTTGGACTGGAAATAATTGCATGCTTTGGCCTGATTCAGACGTAAGTCATACACTGTTTTGGGGTCAAAGATAATACGTCAGTTCTCATCATCATATACTTTCATGACACTGCCAACGGCAACCGTCCACAACGTTGCCTGCAGAACTGTCAATTATCGTACCTAAGATACTCAATTCACGGCATTTTCGAATAACCATAGCCATAATTACTTTATCCACGACATGCGGGTTCATCATCGTCGATATGCGAGCAATACCGCTGGTATACAGTTATCATGGCCCAGTCTTAACGCAATAGATATCACTTATCGTTACGCGACGTCCGCCCATTTTGAAAAGACTTGTTCATATACATTTGACTTTGTTGTTGCTGCCCTAGATACTGAGTAAGGATCTCGCTCATCTTCTATAGTCCCAAGTTAGGTATCGAATCCCGAAGTAGCCAGTCGTTCCGGTCGTCAGACCGGTAAGATCCAGCATGGTGCACACTCACCCAATCCTATCCGCTCATTTCCGTCTACTCGATACCGATTTACCATCCCTACGCTACTCTTACGCACTGTTTTCATTGCGGTGTTCATATTCGCTGTCAGTTTCTATATAGCAGTGGCACCAAGTACCTCAGGTTCTCATATTGATCTCGCTCATAGCTACAACATTCCTACTCATGACAGCCTCGATTTTGTCTTTGAGCACCTTAAAAAATAGTAATATCGACGGGAATGTGAAAATATTCATCAGCATGCTCTGCATCACTTATAGCACTCAATTTCAGGGTGCAACCACTCAGGCTAGGAACAGAAGGCAGACAATCCGAACGTGGTCTAAACTTATGGCAACCTCCAGGACGTAGGCAAGAGGAGCGCTCACTAGAAAGACAAAACTAAGGAGCGAGATCGAGGTGGGAATACTGCGCTGCTTACGCTGCACTAGAAACAACGCTTGACTTGAACAGGAAGGTGGGATAGCCAGTTCACAAAGACGCCCTTCTCACTACAAGCGCCAGCTTTATTGTTCGCACGCCCTACTCGTCACATCGGCGATTAAATATATAGGCACACGGAATTGCTAATATCTCTCAGAGATCAGTCAAAATTCTCATCATTCGATCATAGAATAATAACAGAACGCAATATTGCACCAAAGTACTATTCTCTTCATCAGTTCCATCAAAAATGGCCACCAAAATGTCTCTCGAATTCCGGATTGCAACTCCTGAAGATGCGCCACAGCTACAACAGTTGGTAGAATCTGCATTCCGTGCCGAAGATCCCAGACCAAATTGGACGGCGGACATGGCACTTGGTAGACAATTTCGAATTTCGGTCGAGGATATAATGGTTGCGATCACCAAGCCTGATAGTTTTATCTTGATTTCTACCGATGCCAACGCTAATCTCGTTGGTTCGGTTGAAGTCTTCAAGCGAAACACTGATCTAGCTCGCATTTCAATGCTCTCTGTAGACCAGAATCAACAACGTGCTGGGCTTGGGCGCCAGGTGCTTGCTCACGCGGAAACGTATTGTCGACAAACATGGGGTGTAGAGAGAACCGGGCTAAATGCCCTTTCTTCACGTCAAGAGCTCCTCTCCTGGTACATGCGCCGTGGGTACAAAAGAACAGGGGAGACATCACCGTTTCCTGTCGAGAAATTTCCGGATTTGGCCTTACCAGAAGACTTACGTTTTATTGAACTGGAAAAGGAATTACTAGCTAACAGTTCGTAAGAACGAATTGATGGTTATAAGAAAGAATAGACGGATATTTCAGGCCTTGCGTATGAAGGCTAGGATATTAATGCATCCTCACGTCCATATTTCTATAAGCTTTTCAACAAAGTTAATCTTAAAGCCGCTGCAATCATCCGTCGTGCCACTATAGCACGCCAGAGCCGTTAAATAGGGAATATACATATCTACACACCACTCTCAGTCAAATATCTACCATTTTTGAGTGACGCTACGTATTGGTGTGGTAAAAAGTTTGAGTCACTTGCGGTTTGCTTGAAGATTCCCAATGATTTCTTAACGAAAACTGTGAGGTTTTCCTAGCGCTATTGAAACTCTAGAAAAATCTTCTCCTGAAAGCTGTACTCCTCATCATATCCATGAATTCGATAATCGCGTACCTTGTCAAGACATTTGAAGAAACATCATAAAGATCATTGGCCAACAAGACTCACGAAAAATGGAAAACACAAGACCTATCTACTTGAAAACTTATGATTTCAGTGCAGGGAAACTTTTTATAAAGAGGAAATGTTGTTTTACCAACTAAATTTGAATGATGATCTTTAATCTGGTAAGTAGAGGAAGTTAAATCTCGGCATTCTGAACATGTCAATGTTGAAATCTGTCATCAGCGCCAAAAGTGTGCTCATTTATGAAAAAATGCGTTCTTTATTTCCATTCTAGACTTGCTCATGCAGTGTCGATTTGAGCACTTTGTACAAACCTCTCATATCTCCCAACCCAAGTGTCAACTCATAGCGGTGCAGATAAACAAGGTAAGGAAGCCAGGCTAGAGTATCACCACAATAGCACCGATTGATTCAATATCCATGAATCGCATCAAATTCGTATTCTGCTAAAAGACACTAATTTGTTCGCTGGAAATCCTGCTCATTTGTGAAGCGAAGGAGGTTGTCCACTTGAATATCAATCATTCAACCCTCGCTACAACTCGCAATCGCTTCATGGTGCTAGTATTTTGAATAGAGGACTTTATCATTGTCATCCTTTGCGGTAGATTTCCCTTGACACTTTGAAAGTCCTGCCACGAATCGCATGGTGAAACCCATATAGTAGTCATTTGAACTCACAGATAAGTCCAGGTGCTGAAACAACTGAGAAATAAATAAGGGATCATGGAATTAAGACTTGTAATGAGATCAAAAAGCTAGGAAGCAACCAACAATGAAGACAAGCCACTCATTGCAATATATTACTTTGTCGAGTGTGAAAGGATCAGATTGGCTGAACTGCTCAAAGAAGTGAACACCGAACTCGTTGCATTAGGTGCGACAGTGTCTGACATAGTACCAGTGAGAGCGCTACTCAAACTCGCATAGTTAAATACCTTGGAATTAGCGAATTAATAGTTTAACACAATTCAATGACGATGTAATTTTCTTTCTGTCTTTGCGATGTGATTTCACATGTTTGATGTTGTCGCATGCTGCCTTGAAATGGTCAATATCTTTTTGTGGTGTGCAGTCAGAGTATCAACTTCAAGGGTCTCCTGATCGCCTGAAGTCAACGTCGATTTCTAACGATATGGAAGATTCAAGCTAGTAACAACGCAATGGCGGTATTCTATGAAATCGTAAGTATTTATTCTTTGATATAACTTAATTCGCTGCCTATGTCCAATTAAATCGCAGTACTTGTGTAAACTAAAACAAAGGCCTGTGTTCGACATCATGTGTTGTCAGAGCAAAAAAACTATAATTATCGTTTGAATATTTTCTTGGGGAATTACCTACGCGGACCAGCGCTTTTTACTGATCCGCAACTTGTGCGCGCCAAGACGGTATTTTGTTGTAACCGCAATAAGGGGTCGGGATTCGACCCATTCCGGACCGAGGATCACGTGTTCGCCAATTCCGCAAGATGAAGCCCAAGCCTTCTGGCTTTACTTGAGAATTCGGATTCGGGAACAATTCACTATGACACACGCTAGAAGAGTGCATGAACCATGTCTACACAATCTATACGAGTACGACAGCGTATATCGAGAAAGACCACCAAGCTTAGATAGCCCCTTCTTGTCAGAGGAGGACATGAGTCGAATGCGAGACCGAGTCTTGGTCAAAACATGCTCGGCGTCGTGCATTTCCTCGACCCGCAGCATGTTTGAACATTATACAAAAGGCTCCTCGATGGCGTGCCAAAATAGCCATCTACATGCAAAAATAATCTCACTATGAACGATCACTTTTTACCTCCTTCACCACCCAAAAGTCCAAATTCCGAAGACGACAACAAAAGATTGGCATTTTCAGACAACCCTGTCCTCCTTGAGTCTTTTGAGTGGCATTGCCCAGTAGACCATAAGCACTGGCGCAGATTACGCAAAGCATTGCCAGCTCTTTCAGCTGTTGGTGTCACTAATTTGTGGCTGCCCCCAGGAAGCAAAGCGAAAGACTCTGAGAGCAATGGGTATGATATCTATGATGCGTATGACTTGGGCGAGTTCAATCAGAAGGGCACAACGCCGACCAAATGGGGTACAAAAAACGAGCTGCAAGACCTAGCTATCGGGTGTAAAGAGTATGGTATGGGACTGATTTGGGATGCGATTCTTAACCATCGCGCATTTGCTGATGCCACTGAGACTGTTGCAGTAGTTGAGGTTGATCCAAGAGGTAAGTCAACCACGAAACGTGTGTTTTCCTTTAAAATCTAACAGAATTTTTAGATAGACGCATCGATGTGACGCCTCCTTTTGAGATTGAAGCCTGGACAAAATTCAACTTTGATGCTCGAAACGGCAAGTACAGCAACTTCAAGTACAATAAATCGCACTTCAACGGGACAGACTGGAACCAACAGACTGGAAAGCGTGCCATCTACAGATTTATCGAGGACGGTAAAAATTGGCAACAAGATGTAGGCACAATGCAGGGCAATGCTGATTACCTGATGCTTGAAAATCTCGACTATACAAATGAGGAAGTGGTGCAGGAAACGATGCATTGGGGAAAATGGATGTTGGATACCATGGCGGGCGGGTTACAAGGGTTTCGCTTGGATGCTGTACAGCATTATTCCTGGCGGTTCGCGGATCGATGGAGTAACTACCTGCGGCAAGCAAATGGCGGCAATCTTTTGTGCGTTGGCGAGTTTTGGAATGGCGATGTCAGGGTCCTCCTTGAGTGGATAGACAACATGTCGCCGGAGTTTCGACTATACGACGTTCCACTCATGTACAAGATTAAAAGATTGTCGTGGGGTGAAGACACAGATTTGCGACAAGTGTTTCGCGATACCCTAGTGGAGGCCCGTCCAAACAACGCTGTGGTATGTTATTGAATTCCCTGGACCAAAACGTTGCTAATTTCTCCAGACATTTATACGCAATCATGATACTCAACGGGGCCAGGATATGGACTGTCCAATTCAAGAGTCTTTCACACCACATGCACATATGCTACTCCTTCTTCGCCGCGATGGCTATCCGTGCGTCTTTTTTGGCGACTTGTATGGCGTTACCGGCCCATTTCCAGAGCCACCAACCTCATGTGGCAAACTTCCAGGCATCATACTCGCGAGGAAGATGTATGCATATGGCCCTCAGATCGATTTCTTCGAAAGAAGCGATCGTATTGGCTGGGTTCGTTTAGGTAACGAAGTACATCCTGATGGGTGTGCGGTCGTCATGTCGTGGACATCGGACCAAAGCTTCGAGAATAGGACGCCATACCTTGACATGAATGTTGGGATTCATCATGCCGGCGAAGTATGGACAGACGTACTTGATTTCGAGTGGAGAGCTGTGCGGATTGGTGAAGATGGGATCGGTAGGTTTCCATGCCAGCACAACAGTGTAGCATGCTTTGTGAGAGATGGTGCAGAAGGCCGGGAGCAGTTTCCAGTAAGGTTTGATGCTGACTTCTACGGTCTTGTAGCCTAAGACTCAGATGCAAGTACTGATTTAAGCTGGATTTTGGGAGGTGTTTTCGAGTGAACGTTTCGAGGGAGTTCGGATTGCTTACATAGATTAGAATTGAATTTGAAACCTTTAATCGAATGCTTCTCGCTGAATCGATTTTGAGAATCTTGCTAACTGTAGATCTCAACTTGGAAACATCTTTGTCGAAAAGGACGCCAAGCCGGCTTGTGTAGCACACATCAAGCTTAATGTATCGGCAGAGAATTAAAAGAGTTAAAAAGAATCATTGCAACTATCACATCGCAGATTGTGCAATATGGTTGCACCAAAAGGACATTTGAATTAATTTGAATGTATCCATTGTAGTTAATTACGTCGAACAGCTTCGTTGTAAGTTAAGGAAATTACGCTGGTAGCTTGCTTTTTTACTACTCAACTTCCGGCTACAAAGATTGATTTTTGAACAGTCATCGAAGATTACCACCAATTTCTGTCGTTGAGTAGCGCGTTTCAACATTCTCCGCCTATTTAAGCTTGCAACCTTGGAAGGTGTGCCTATAAGTCTCAATCCAACATTTTCAAGTAACAAAGATTCAGAATTAATGTTAAAATGCGAGTTAACAACGAATTTGCAGAGAAAAAATTAACTTCACAGGCTTTTTTTGAAACTTAACAGGAAGAACGGATGGTTATGTACATTAATCTTGTGATTTTATACTACTATGATTTCGTCACGTCAGTTGTTGAATTCTAAGTCACAATTAAGCAATTCCAATTTTATCCTACATTTTTCTCCTGGCCGCTGCCCCTAATTCCTTCGCAGTCTTTTTTCAGAATTTAGTCATATTCCAGGCATGTGAAAATGTGTTGAAACAACTCGAAATATCATTCAAATTTGCAAGTATGGAGCTTATATTCATGCAAGTGCCCGAAAGGGCATAAAAGACCACTATGATCGAATTCATTGTAAACTCACTGTAGAAAGCTCGATAAACCCCTTGTGTGGGGTGGCTTACAATTAGACGCTCGCACGACAAATATAATCCTTTCAAGCATTAAAAGGTCTAAATATGTATATGACAAGCTTTCAATCAATTAACCGAGCAGAAATTATTCAACATGATGGTCAAAGTGCAGAGTATGCTGGTCGATAGTTGCCAGGTTCCGGACTCAGTGTATGCGAAAAGTTGTTCTGAATTTAATCAATATCAGCACTATGCTTTTGGGAAAGGTTCAATCATCTTATTAAACCTACCGAATATTGGGATTGCATCTGTACTTGATTGTACGAGTACGCAGGTTCCTGCAATGCTTGAGGAACGATCAGGAAACCTGTTCCAGTTGGCATACTGATAGAGTATCCTTGAAGCTGACCAGGGTGGGGAGGTGCATGAACAGCAGATTGGCCAAACGGTTGGAATGGTCCATTGTGAGGTAGATGCTGTGGCCATGAAGATGTGCTATTATCCATGGGTAGTGAAATTGCTTGCCTGGGTTGATTGGCCAGCGGGTCTATCTTCGATGGTATACCTGATAGCTGATGGAGTCCTAATCCTTCATCATAGATGTTAATATCAATCACAATCATACGCTCGCCCATTACTGTGTCTTTCTTCATCTCGGCCACAACGATCTTCCCATCCGTTAGTTTCTCAAACGTCTTGTAAATGCAACCCTCAACGACTGGTTCGAAGCGTTCTGCTCGTGCGCCTTCATACTTTAAATTTTTCTCCATAGACTCAAGGCTCTCATCTGTAAATGTGCCTAAAGCGGAATCATATACGAATATCTTACATCTGCATTTGCCAGCCTCCCAAGTGTTGTAACCATAGCTCTCATAGAGTTCGTTTGACTGGTCGTGACTCATTATGACAGCAAATTGTGTTTCATCCTGTACTTTGAATACCACGGCACTGTATTGGCCTGGATCGAGAATGATGGCTGCTCTACCTTTGACCTTCATCCACCTGTCCTTTGGGAATGCATATGACACCTCAAATCCATACTCGGGAGAGTGAAGACGAGTTAGAAGCCCGTGATGGCGATCGAAATTGTCGCTGTTCTGTAGTAGTGTGTCTTTGCGCAAGTAGATCGTCCGTAAAAGCGGAGCATAGTGTGTTGAAGGATCCACAACTACTGGGCCTCGTCTTCCGTGATCCCTAGCATATTGATCTGACCTGAGGGGTCTAACATATATTCCAAGTGAGCCAGAGAAATCACCTTCATAATGGCAAGTCAACTCAACAAGGTATACAGGAGTTTTGCCACCACTATTCCGAAGTCGGTGCATGGGTATGTTCATGCGAAGGCCATAGTTTGTCATCGTATACGGATGGCTCGCTTGTCTCTGACGATATGGAACAATATCTCTTGCATTAGAGAACTCTGCGGGCGATCTTGCCAATGGGCCACGGAGAAGGATACCGTCACTTTCAATGACAGAGTCGTCAGCATCTGCGCATCGATCCTCCCAAGCCAGAATCGACTGGTCGTCGGAGATCTTCATAATCTCTTCTTGTAGTCTAGTAAAAGATTGCTCTCCTTCGCCATATAGCAAGGGCATGTTTACACCAAATATACCGAGAAGACAGTATGCGAGGTCTTCCGATTTGGTAGTCGTTCGTTGAGATGCCCAAAACATCTTCCTAGCAATACTAACCTTTCGTAAATCTGCCCCGTCTAAGGTAGATTGATCGATACCTGTGATGATTGTGATGGTAGAGCCTAGAGATGCTTTGTTCCCTATGTATGCCCAATTGCTAGAAAAGAAGTTCACCTCTGCTGGAGCGATAAGCTCTTGTAAAGTCCAACCTCTTTGCCACCATTGACTAACACTAAGTCTCTCAAACAAGTCATCCAGACTTGCTTCCTTCCCATGCGGCATCTCAACATCAGCTAAATATGCATAGCAGGTTTGTGCCCTCTTGTACCATTCGAACATGGAGTTAATCGCCTCAGACAGCTCAGCGCTACTTGTCTTATCTATGCAACATGTGTCAACCCAGGCAAATTCGATACCTTCATGGGCGACCTGGCGGCAGAACTGCAGAATCTTCTGGCAACCTTGCATGTTGAGAATTCCTGTGGGTATGTGTCCGTCCGGTGTTCTCAGCCTCATTTGCTGTAATGTGACCTCTTGATCGCCCCATCTGTGAGATAATATAGCGTATGGGGGCAGGACAGACATCTGCACATCAACTATTTCCAGTGTTCGGGTTTTCATTAGACGCATATTGATATTCGAGGGCGATTATGCGGCAGCCTGAGTCTGGTATTGTGGATTAGGTACTGCAAGGCTGATCAGCGCAAGATGATCAATGTACCAATTAGGAGCAGAATGTGATAGTCTCTTAACTAGATTGTTACACTCAAGAATGTGATACTATGCTAAGACTAATATGCGGTAGCAAGCATTTACATGGCCACAACAAGAATCTTGATCTACGAATTACTGTAGAGGTGCCAAGGCTCAGCCCCTCACCTTCATCAAGATTATACTGCACTAGACTTAGCGTGAACCTTGCCCCGAACATGCAAATGCTCCCTACATGATACTAGAGTGCGTTGTATGTCAAAATTCACAATTAAAGAGACAAAAGTTGAACGTGAATCTTCGTAATCCATTAAATTAATATTTGTCTAATCTATCTATATTTCATCCTCAACTTCTCGCTTTTGCGTTATTATCAATTCCAATCAAGCCTCGAAATGTCCAAATCAAATTAATAAGTATAAACTTGCGCGGGGCTGACGGTGTACTGGCCCGAGCCGAACGGGTTGGAAGGAGTGACGCTCTGACCGTTGATATCAGAGACGCCGAACCATGCAAGCTCTTTGCCATTGACAACGGTCATGACAGCGAAGGCGGGAGCAGGGGTAGCAGCATATCCCCATGAAATAGTGAATGGAGATCCAGTAGTGCAGGGCTGGTTGGACCAGCTCTCGGTAGCGGCGTTAGATCCAGGCATGCGGATGACGGTGCATCGTTCAGTCTTGCCATCAGCCTGGATAACGAAGTTGTAGTCACAGCCAGTGTTGCCCTCGCCGCAGTAACGGGTCAGGTTTGCAACAGTCCAAGTCTTGCCATCAACTTTCTTGGGGTCTGATCCTGCAGGTGCTGATGGAACAGCAGACGGGGTAGGGCAAGAGCCTGGGTGGGCGGGATTGCAGCCACCTGGGATACCAGTCACAGAAGACTGGGGCACAACGACAGTCGAGAAGTATGATGAAGGGCACGATCCTGGGTGTGCAGGGTTGCAGCCTCCTGGAATGCTAGTCGTCACAGGAACTGCAGGAAGAGTGGAGAAGTACGATGACGGGCATGATCCAGGGTGGGCAGGGTTGCAGCCACCCGGAATACTGGTTGTGACAGGTACAACGACGGTCGAGAAATATGACGAGGGGCACGATCCTGGGTGCGCAGGATTGCAGCCTCCTGGAATGCTAGTTGTGACAGGTACAACAACGGTCGAAAAGTACGATGAAGGGCACGATCCGGGATGGGCGGGGTTGCAACCACCTGGAATGCCCGTAGATGTGGGTTGATTGAGGGTTGCGGTGGCGCTAGCGCAGTACTCTCGGTTGCGCGCATTGTCCTCGCCCAAGCAGGCGGTCAAGGTGCAAGCGCATGCAACCTCTGGTGTTCCAGCAGCGACGCAAGCCTTGTATGCGTCCTGGCACTTGTCTTGGCGATAATGAAGTGCTGGAACGGCAGAAGCAACAGCGCTAAAGGCCAAGGCGGAGACGAGCGATTTGGAAATCATTTTGGAAGTGGATGTGTCGGTAAACTGATAGGATGTTTGAATTTCAATGGAATGGCCTGTAGGAGAAGGAGGTGTGGTTGTTGTGGGTGTGAAGGTGAGTAATTGTTAGGTCGGGTATCTGAAAGTCTTTATATGATGTCCAAAGTCGCCTTCGTGAGGTAGCAACGAAGGTCTGTACAACAGGCCTATGACGGATGTTGAGTCTCAATGCGTTGTTCCATAGAAAAGACCCGCACAATACGAGGAAAATACTCGAAGCTGCAACCATAAAGAGACTTGGACCGCCTGAACGGGCCAAGTGACCCCACAGATGTGTGCATTTAGCACTAGACTGTGTAGAATACGGACCCTGGAGCGTGACCATGACGTGGTACTCATGTTTTGGTCACATAAACCGGAGAATGTTAAGCTTGGAGATGTCTCGACAATGCCCGTTGCCAATGCAACACCAATTGCTAAATTTAGATGCGATTAGCCTTGCTCGGACAATCGGGGTTTCTTCCGCCTCGGTTGATAGCAACGACAATTCGTATCTGCTCCGCCGGCGACTTCTTCATCGCCTCGGTCGGGCGGTCGGCACAGTTCATTGACGATCAGTTTGTGCACTCGTCATCGGAAAATTCGATCGCAGTGCTGGTATCGAAGCTGTTGAACGTAGATGGCATACGAACAGCAGGCTGTCCTCGTGGCAAATTATAGACCGAACGTCGCAAACGCTCTATTCGTTGCTGGATTGACGACGAGTGAAGTAGCAACTCCTTTCAATCTCGAGATTCGGTGTCGCGATGTGCCGACATGTAGGATATCAATATGAACAGGAAGCAACGATGCTTCGAGCTAATTTTTGGTATTCCAGAATCTTGTGGCCATGAAGCCTAGTCATGAGCCCGTATGCGACTCCATTGTCAGAATGGTGAACAAAGCATACTTCCCCCTGCTAGCTTCAAGGAAAGGTCCGATTCTTTCGGTCGCATCTGTGTGCAAGACAGTTCATGCTGAAGTTATTTTCAATAGAACAATTACCATGATGTGCCTGAGGTGCCATGTTACAGTTCCTTCCAAGCTTGTGGCAAAAGTGTTCAAGATGTTTGCATCTCTAGATTGATGTGGAAATTCAGTGTTCTATGAAGATTGCGCTTGCTCTTTAGGGAGTTTTTCCCCGTCCCGCTCGATTGCGGTATTTGTTTGGCAAGCCAATACCACATGGTACCGTCTTCCAAAAGTACCCTGTCAGTATGATAGCCTTTCTCACATTACCATCCTGATGAACAGCGCGCTAAGTGAGGAGAAGGGCCCCAGTTAGCCTCCAAAGATAGAGGAACGTCTCTTTCGATACTTGGAAATCGCACGTGAGCAGTTTGTACAGACGATAGCAAATTGGGGAAACCCTAATATGTTCTAACATGTTATCATGCTTTCGGGGCCACATTGTCCAAAGAAACCACCAGAACCTCTATCGAAGCTACCGTCTCCTAGAGCTTGAGATATCACGGTTCATTTTGTTCCATATCGTGTACAATGATCCAAAGCCGTCCGAATTTCGACTCACTTTCACCTTTCATATCTTTTGGGTCCCACTCTATTACAATCGAATAGACTCAAAAGGGTTGTTTTGATCTGCACAATGTGCTCCACTTTGCCAGCGGGGTAATATTTTGGAGAATTTTAGAAATGGCCCAGCACGTCCTTTGCAGTTGTGATTATTTGCCGATATTACCGGCTATTGAATCCTTGTTTCCAAATCGAGACGGGTCGCATGACGGAACAAGAACAGGTTATAAATTTAGATAGCCAACGCTCATGGTAAGCCAGATCAATGATCGCACAATTTCTGACCAAGCGCACAAATGTAATTTGGGCAAGTCAATGCGACACGGCAGTTGCGCGTCGTATGTTTACATCTGATACTTGGTTATGTGATTTTATATTCCACTTCTTAATTCGCTGCACATTGTCGCAGATTTCCAGTGAGTTGAGCTCTTCCCAATTCGAGAAAGAACATTAGTAACTGCGATACCGGCGCTACTTGGAGAATAACGCAGAAATCTTTCTCGAATTGGAACATTGGACTAGCAAAACACATTTGCAAATTATATTCAAGTGTTAAAAACGTGATTTCGTTTGTGACTGGTAGTAAGATGCTCGGACTGACAGCAGGTGTGACAAACGGGTCTTCGATGCAAAGAAGTGTTGATAAGTTTATTGAATTGATCTGGTCAGTTGATGCCATTATCGCTATTGACGATATAGTGTTGGTTGGCTTATCTCTTGTGAAGATCAGTATTGTTGTTTTACAATTGTCGTCGCGTAGCATTTGAAGACTGTCTTTATCTTTGTCAAAGGAAAGACTTTACTGCACGTGCGGCTGGTGACTAGGGCCGAGGTGATCTTCAGTCATGCTGGTATATTGGCACTAGTGCGCTTAATCGTGTTTGGGAGCTGAATGGAGGATTTAGCCGTCGCCTACAACCGTGATGACAGACATGCTCGTCGGCCACAGTATTAGCACAACGACAAAATTTGGGAAAGAGTAGACATGTCCTACAAACAGAATGAATTACGATTGTCATGAGTGAGTCAGCAGACGATGTCGTCATCAATGTGAACTTTGTAAGAGGATAAGTTCGATAGCTACAGGAAGCGTGTTTCAACAGCCCTATGATGGCATGGTACTCACACTTGTCTGTCTATGTATTAAATGGCAACGTTATCGATTGTTGGATTAATGTAGGCTGTATGGAAGAGTGCTTAGCTTTCCACCTTGTTACTTGAGATATAGCTGCAGTCATTCACTGAAGAATACCAAAACTATCGTGCCTTAACCACATGATAGGACAAGCCTAAGTTAATCTGACGGTGAGTGTTTTTCGATAGCTGCCCAAGACGACCTTTACGCTGTCTCCTTCCCGTAGTAGTGGGTTAGTCACGAAGGATGATCTCAGGTTACACTCCCCATGTTTAATTCAGTCAACATGTTGTTTCTGGCATTCGTAGGCAACGGCATATTGAGATTTGTGCATCGAATTGCAGATGAATAGACATGGTGTCAGCGAATGAAATGGCTCCGTTGCAGTGCAGCCTTGCCGTTGGACGAGGAGGCCAATGGCAAATCTCGCTTGCAGCCGACAGATGTTCCATCCCTGGAGGTGGCGCATTTGTCAATCTCCCTTTTGGTGGCCTTGTTTACGAGTTCTCTGAATTGTGGTTTCTGTTTTGAAGGATGCGCAATACATTACGACCAGCAATTGGAGCAGATTTACTCACTTGCATATTGGCGATATTGTAGTATGAAATATGCTCAGACATTTGGTAGGAAATGCGAGTATCGTCGAATGACGGCGACTAATTGAATACCCTTGTCTTGTGCTGTGTGGCACAAGGTGGCGTTGAATTGAATGTCCCTTAGCGTCAGTGAGAGGTGGCAATACCTCCAGCCGTCAACAGCTACGTGAGGCCTGACGGAAGACAGTGTCATTTGCGATGCAGTTTCAACGCGTAACACGCTCGTGCTTACACAAAGGCATTGCCACAAGCCGTCGTGCATGAGAGTGCTGACGGACGGCGTCATGCTCGCGCCTATGCATCGAGATGCATGCCCTGTCCAAGATCTGATGCGCAGGCGGATCCCAATCGCACAGGTGCGGAAGCAGCATCCCTGTTTCAGGAATCAAGCTTTGCCAGGGCACGGCGCATGCTGACATCATTGTTTGCAGATTCGGCCAACTCCAACAACACGCCTACAGGGACGTGAAACTTGTCGGATCGGAAATGGGGACCAGAGCAAGCCAGTGGCCGTATACTTATGGCCCCTGCACCTGCCTTCCCTTGTCCTCTCGCTCCTTCTGATCTGCAACGGCTTGCGAGAGACTCTCAACCTCGTCGCGTCCATCTCTCTTTGTCGTGACAAGCGTTGCAACCAAGAGTCGTGATCAACAGTCGTGAGCTGCCAGACATGGTTTCCAGGCACTTTTCGCAGTGCGCCCTGCTGCTGAGCGTGGCCTCCCTGGCCAACGCCGCCGCCCTGCCTCAGCCAACAGCGGTTCCTGCCCGCGTAGAGGTCCGCGCCCCAATTGTCACGCCGGCTGCCATTCGCTTTGATGGTCAGTACAGTTATGTGGAGCGACGCAACATCCTCAGCGACATAGCCAGCGGCGTGGCTGGCGTAGCAAAGTCGTGGGAGAGCGTCCTGGGCTCTGCGTTGCCGAGTTACTTCACCGAAGGTATGCACACCGCCCCGTCGTGCTGACACGCCGTGCTGACTCTCTCTTCAGGCATTCAGGGATGGCAGGAGGGCCTGCCCACGGGCAAAGATGTGCTCTCCAAGCTCGGCATTGAGGACAAGGACATGGACGCCATTCCAACTTCAGTCCTCAATGTCCCGCCCTACGCCAACTGGACAGACCAGGGTTGGAATGTCCGCTTCCACGGCAATGTCTACAAGTTGCCCAACATTTCGCAGTCCAAGATCGACGACCTAGCCAACGTCTTCCTCATCGACACCAGCGTCGCCAAGCTGCCTGACAATGAAAAGGCAAACGCGCGCAACCTCACGCGCTCCATCTTCATTGTTCAGCAGAGCCACGTCAACGTCTCCATGTCACTCGAACCTGCCTCGTCGCAGGGAGGTGATGGCGAGCCCGGCGGTGGCAATGCCGTCACTGCACCAGGCGGCACCCAGAACCTCACGTTACCATACGAGACAACCGATCTTGGCGACTTTGACGTGTTCGTGCCCATCAAGAGCAACGGTTTGCTCGCGGGCAACGAGACCAACAACGTGCAGCGTCTCAACGTCTACACCAACGGCACTATGACTGGCAACGCCACCGCTTACCTTGTACCCACCCAGGGCATCACCTTTGTCTCTGATATTGATGATATTCTACGCGTGACCAAGATCTACAACCCCAAGGAGGGTCTGTTGAACAGCTTCGCCCATGACTTCACGCCCTGGATGAATATGCCTCAGATCTATGCCAACTGGTCGCGGACGCTCCCCAACAACACGCATTTCCATTATCTGACTACAACCCCCGAGCAGGCAACGCGCAACTACATGGACTTTATTTACAAGACCTATCCTGGCGGCTCATTCGACACGCGCCCTCTCAACTTTTCCGACATTAGTGCGACCTTATCCATTCGTATGTTCCTTCTCACAAAGGTCTTCGAAACTTTCCCACAGAGGAAGTTCGTCTTGATAGCCGATACATCCAACAGCGACGTCATGAAAGCCTATCCCCAACTCGCTCATAGCTACCCAAACCAAGTGCAGTGCATTCTTCTACGTAATACATCGGCAACCGACAAGGAGATGTGGTTCCCATACAACACAGAAGGCTTCAAGGGGCTGAACACCAGGTCGTACATGTTCTTCCGCGAGCCAAACGACTTGACAGGATTGGACATTGCTGGTGGGCAGTGCCTGAACGAGACGATTCAACAGAATGTTACGTTTTCAAGGCAGGCTGAGATTTTGGGAATCCACGGTGCCGGTGGAAAGGTCAGCGCCAGTGCCACCATGAGCTTTTTGGTTGCACTTACTGCTGCCCTATTTCTCTCACTCTAGAATGTGTGCTTTGTTTCCTACACAATAGGTGTGATTTCAAAGTGCTCAGGTATATGAGTTATGAACTATCTGACGCGTATGGGAGGAATGGCTTTGGACGGAGTTTGTTTTCACTTTTAACTTGTATTGTTCAATTTTGGGGTTGGCTTATTGTTTATCAGCGGCATGATGTGCGGTATCCGGCATCTTTCAATCAACACACACCATCTTACATTTAATTACTTTCCTGCCGTGTATCCTTTAAATGATGGTAATGACTAGGGTATGAGCCTTTTGCTTGACAATGTCGAAGTTGTGCGCCATGGAAATTACTTGACAAATTCACACTCAACCGAATGCTGGTTGAGATCATACCAACGATTTATTAAGTACATCCTCCCTATTAATCTCCTGCAACTCCGGGTTGCTTGTGTAGTCCACCATCACTATGTCACGAAGCCATGAACCAGCAACTTTGCATATCCAGTCACCCCTCTCCTAACTTGACCAATCGACAACCACCGCATAGATAAGTGACAGATGAAGACTGACGAAAAAAATCAGTATACGAGTTAAAATTGGTATCTACGACCGCGTGCTCATATCCATGGTGTGGGTGATGGAGTTTACTAGATTTTTCATCAGTCACATGCTAGGCCTGGTGATGTACAATATCGATTCAGTGAAGGATGATGCTACTGTCAAACGGCTATTCAGTAAATCACTTGTGGGACTCACTCCCACTCTTGAAAGCAACCTCACAGAAAAGGGCCTTGTTGTTTAGAAGGTTACACACCAGCTCCTATATACTCTCAAGTGGATATTTTAAAAAAAAATGACATTTATGGCTACTTGTTCTCCACAAGTTTATGATACCTATAATCTAGTAGCGTCTATGCAATAATCCTACACTTCAAGTATCCAACCATCCATCACGCTCGAATATGTTCTTTCTGGTAGAAATCTAAAAAAAAAATTGGCCTAACACCTCGTGAGGGTGACAAACGCCCCCACCGCTTTAGCACACAAGTCATACCTTGCCTCCCACCCCCTCCAAACCTGCTGGGCCTCCATCGAATCCCGTAGAAACCGAAGCATCCACTGGCGGGAATGCGAATACCAAGCATTCCAGGGCGCATCCTCAAACCAAGTCAACTCAAAAACCACCTTCTTCAACCGGGGCATCTTCTCGTGTATGTCCCTCAGCGCTTCTGCCGTCCACCACCCGGATGAAGCTGAGATGGCAAAGGAACTTAGATTTGTCCTCCTGCAGCGGATTTTAATCACAAGATGTGCAATCCTGTCTTGATGGCGATTACTCCACGAACTGAATCCCGATGATTCATTCCCATCGCAGGGGATGACAAATGTTGCATTGGGGAGAAAGGTGTCCAGAGCCTCTGCGCGAAGCTGCCAGTTGGTTTGGAAGATTGCACAGTTAGCCAAGAAGCGGTGGCGCTCTGTGAGATTTAATTGTGAGAGCTGCGCCCGATCTGGGAGCAAGAGTGGGTAGATCATGTCTCTTAGTTCGCGAGGGAGGTTGAGAAGCGGGCACTCGGTGGTTGTGCTTTGGAGCCGCGGTGTGAACATGCGGGGGTGGGGTTGCAGGTAAAAAGGACGCCTAGGATTGGCTGAACCCATTTTTATTATTTTTTTTATTTATTTTAGGAATTCTTCTCTTTCCGGTGGATGTAACGTGAGATTAATGCTGGAAGGCTGGGCAGTCATTCATTGCTCAGAGGAGAGAGGTCGATGTGGTCGCTAGCTAGCCAGTAGCGGTTGTTAGTGGCGCCTGGCAGAACGCCTTGCGCTGAGCCTTACACTTGTGGTACCCTTTAGACCACCCAGGCCTATGCTTGTCGAATATATTCGTGCGCACCGGCTGACGACTTCCGGTATTCCGTGTCGCATTCGAATTACGGCGGCATAGTACCGACAACATGCAATCTGTCTGTTGCTAGGCTTGGCTACGGCGTCCCCGCGGCCCTTCATCCCGCGATTTCACTTGGCTTGCCAATCGATACCACCAACTTGCAAGATGATGTTTACTTGAACGATATTCTTACTTGAACGTCGATTTCTTGTGATCAATCAGTGAACTACAAATCATCAGTGTAAATCATCGTCCATCTTCCTCTTCACCTTTCCATCATCATCGTCATTTTCATTCTTGTTATCATCATCATCATCATCATCATCATCATCATCATCATCATCATCACACCCAAATGCCTCCACCATTCGTCCGCCCATACGACACGGCACGCGACTTTGAAGCCGGCCTCAACGTGGTATGTTTATGCACACTCGACACATCCATCGAACATGAGCCAATCAAATAAATGTGCTTAATTTCCTACAACACAGTACTTCACAACCATCGACCCAGGACTAGACTGGGAGCCCGCCCGAACCATAGGCTCATACCTCTGGTACAGACCCTACGTCAGCCTCTCCCCCAGCACGTGCTTTGTGCTCGACGACGGTACGGGGCAGGTAGTAGGGTACTGCATTGGAGCCGCGGACACCCAGTCATTTGCCCAGCGCTGGCGCAATGAGTTTGCTCCTTCCGTGAATCCCGAGCACGTCCCTAAACCTGGGGTTGAGACTCGAGATGCGCTGATGGAGAAAGCCGACGTGCAGCAGTTTAGAAAGGCAGTTTACAATGCAGATTGTAGCATGTTGCAAGCTTTTCCAGCGGTGCTGGAGCAATACCCGGCACACATTCATATCGATGTGTTGCCAGAGTATCAGGGGAAAGGGTGGGGGAAGATTCTAATCAATACGTTGTTTCAGGCGGCGAAAGCGTCTGGTGCCGGTGGAGTGCATTTGGATATGCTGCGGTCGAATACCGGGGGGAAGAGCTTCTATGATAAGATGGGCTTTCAGATTTGTCCGAGGGTTTTGGATGGCGGGGAGAGTGGGGAAGTTGGTGTGAATGGTATAGTGATGACGTTGGTTAGGCTTCTTTGATTGATTTTATCAGCTCTATGAATTCCAGGGCTTTTTTTTTCCTGATCAGAAATTCGCATTCTTTCTTGGAGGTTGTAGAGTGCCAGCTCGCTCTGAGAAGGTGATGGAGAGATGGAGGTATCGAGGAAAAGAAAGGCAATGCCGTTTTGTTAACCCCGTGAATGCGAGGCGTGAGAGGGAGAATGAGGGAAGTTGAACATTACAAAAGTTATTTGTACAATTCAAAGCTTTTGTATAAGTCTGACATATAATTTTACATTTGACTGCTCGATTTTCAAAGACTCCAGGCTTTATTTAGTTGATGCCTGCTGTTATGGATCAGACAATGGCTAGCTAGTCTCTATCGCTAAATATGCATTGCACGTTAACTACATACAATACGCTACGCTACTTGTGTAATATCAGGAGGTACAACACAGACCCAAAAGCACAGAACAATAATCAATCTCAATCAGTAATCTTACACGTATCTTTCGCTTTCTCTCTCTCTTACTCTTGCTTTCACTATCAAAACTATGGTATCATCCGTTATCGACTCTGAAATCACCTCCTCCACAACACCGTTCCTAGTTCTTGCTACTCTTAATCCGCCCATTTCCACCCACCACCAGTCCCAGAATTAATTGCCCATCCACCTTCCGTCTCCTTAATCCCCTTTTTCTTCCTCTCCTTCCACCTTCATCTACCTCGGTACGACCCATCCGTCTCCCATCCCCTCAACAACGACTGCGGAAACGCTCAAATAAAAGAATGAAGCACGAGGGTATAGACTACACTTTCCCTTTCCAAACACCCATATAACGCCCGATTGGAAAAAAAATTCAATGTCAAAGAACCCACCCACTCGCTGAAGAAACCACAAACCCCTCTTATTTCGGATAAATTACCCAGAGAGGAGAAGAGAACAAAGGCAACTCTATTTCCACACTGGCTTATCCCCCGCGCTAGACTGCTTTCCACTCGCGCGACTGGCCCTCCCCTCATCAACACTGCCCAGCTTCGCGCTGCCAGTGAGGCTCGCCACACTCATGGCGGACGATGCGCGCTGCTGCGTCTTGGGCGCGGGAAGAAGACTAGTCCTCCGGCTGTTCATTACGCTAATAGGTCGCGTTGTGCGTCGCAACATTGGACTTTCCTCGCTGCCAGCATCTTGCTCTATGATAGTCACCCTGTGACTGGATAATGGTTTGCCAGCGGATAGTTGGCTTGAAGAGCCGGGCGTTGACGGCATGGATGACTTGGCTCTTGCGGGAGTGGTGGGAGACTGCATGGGGCTCGCGTACGGACGGCGAAGTGCGGACTTGGCGGGTATGGTAGACATTGGTCTCGCAGGCGGGGGCGAGAGTGCAGAAGAGCGGCTCAACGGGCTTCGCACAGGAATGGATGAGTAGCTTGACAGGCTTCTCGGGGTTTCGAGACTACGCTGATATGGCGAAGGCGTCGTCAGGTTCAAGGCTTTGAAGTTGTGTCCGACAACAGTGTCATTCATATTGGTGCTCGAGTTCCAGCGAGGTTTGTGGGCTGGTCTCTCCAAAGTGAATGCCATCTCGCGTGTGGTACGAACCGGCGTATGCGACACAATGCGAGAGGGCACTGGCTGCAAACGCACCGTTGGTGGCGGTAGTGACTTGCGAGGAACGGGGCTGGTGCCAATAGGCAAGCTGGAATAACGGCGATTCGGGGGTTTCGAGGCTGTGTTGGATGCCTGGCGGATCTTTTTGCCGGCCAATGTGACGGTGTCATAATCGCTGCTCTTGCGGCTCATGACCACACTCGAAGCAGGCGAGCTGTTTGGTGTGTCGACGGCTGATCCTGATAGCGAGGCCTCGGTGCGAGCTGATAGTATTGTGGAGACTGAGTCACGAAGCTTGCGCGATGCCTTTACCTCGTCCAGGAGTATGTCCATGTCACTAGTCTCTGTCTCTAGATGCGCGACTTTTTGCCTTACATCCTGCTGAATCCGTAAAATCTCGCCATTGACGGTCGATCTGTGTTTCATCTCAATGTCAATGAGCTCCAGGACGCGCTTCATCGAGGGCGGATAGTGATCCCTCTTGTCCTTGTACGTGGAAATGCGCGAGGTCAGCTTCTCGTCGTCGCCTTCGTCAATGGCCTGTCGCAGTCTCTGGATGCTTTTAATGCACGAGTCATACATTGCCACGGCTTTGGAGCCAGCTTGCCTGAAGCTGTGCACCCACTTGTCCTCGCCCAATTCCTCCCTCAACGCGTCTGCTTCCGCTTCAAGATTCTTCTCTTGCTCTTCCAGCTGCTCTTTTCTCCGCATCAGCTCTTCACACGCAGAAGGGAAGATGCTGCCCGCACGGTGCTGGAAAGAAGCCATGCGCATGGGTAAAAAGTCTAGCGATGCGCGCAAAGGCTGTAGCTTCGCAAACAGGGCTAGCAGTCGCGTGTTTTCCTGCTCAATTTGGGGGATCGGGGAAGTGGGCGACAGGACTGCAAGCGAAGGCGGCATGCTAAACCGGTTGTTGAGCAGCTTGGCCTGTCGCGGTGTTTCCTCGACAATAGTCTCGAGCTCGGCAATGTCAAACTTCTCTGCAGACTCGGCGACAGAGTCGGAGATGACGCGGTGGCGACGCTCTTCCATCTCAAAGACCAGACGGCTGAGATTTTCGACCTCGAGGCCAATCTCGCCCAGCACCGTGTTCCACAGCTCCTCCCACTCCATGGCAACCTCGACCTGATTCTTGATGCCCTTGAGGGTGCGCTTGATCAGCGACCAATTATTGACCACGTCCTCCATTTGGCTCACGAGCGTCTCCTGGTCCTTGGCGGGCAGGCGCGCAATGTCTGGTCGCGACTGCAGGTCCTCGATGGCGGTGATGTAGACGGTAATGAGACCCTCAAACTTGCCAATGGCGGCGTCAACCTCTGCCAGGCCTTCGCGGCCGGCAGCAGCGGCCCACTCGACGTCGTCGTCGGCATCGAGGCCGTTGAGGACCTCGTTGGCCTTTGTCATCCACAGACGGATGTCGTTGGCAGCCTTGTGCAGGGCGCGGCCGGCGAGGGTGGACGAGGGCAGGGCGGTGATTTCCGAGGCGATGGTGGTTGGGGGCAGCTTCATGGACGTCAGCTGCTGGATCTGATTGGTGAAGCTGGCCTTGGAGAGGGTGTAGACGGAGTTTGTGCGGTGCAGGTGGTGGCGGCGCGAGAAGTAGGCGGCAATGTCGATGCCGTTGGGGTCTTCGAGGACCGAGGCCTCGTCTTCAGGGGGCGTGTCCTTTGGGGGCGGGGTCGGGGGGCTGGAGTAGGCATGCTGTGAGACTGTAGCCGTGTGTGTTGTAGTTGTTGTTGTGGGTATTGTTGTGGTGGTTGTCGTCATTTTTGGTGGTGATGGGAGTGATGGTGGTGATGGGGGCGATGGTGGTGTTGTCGTGTTTGTTGTGTTTGTTGATGTTGGTGTTGTCATGTCGGCGTTAAACACGTCCTTGGCCGTCGTCGCAACGTCAGGCAGGCGGTACTTTTGCATGTCCAGCCCATGGCCGTCGTGGACATCGCCCGGCAGTGGGCGGTCGCTGGTGCTCAGGACGCTGCTGTAGTCGCTCTCGACGTCGAGCTCCATGTGCAGGGCCGGGACGCTCTCGCCGGTCAGCTGGGGGATCAGCGGCGTGCCCACCAGGCTGTAGGAGCCCGAGGCGGCGGCGTTCCAGGCGGTGCCGCGTCGCTCGATGCGCACGCTGCGTTCCTTGTGGAAGTCGTCGAGGTGGCGGATCTTGTGCTCTGAAATGCGGCCAATGGAGGGTGCGGCGGCGGGTGCGGAAGGCTTGGTGTCTGCGCCCTGGTTGAGGAACTTCATGCGCGCCAGCAGGCCAGGCGCGACGTTTCGGGCGAGCTTGGAGCTGTCGACGAGGGCGTTGGTGGTATTGTTGTTGTTGGTGGTGGTGGTGGTGTTGGTGTTGAAGTTGTTGGTGTTGTTGTTGTTGTTAAAGTTGTTGTTGTTGTTATAAGTGCTGGTAACGGGGTGTGAGCGTGTGCGCATGTGTGTATAGGCTGCGGTGCGTGCAGAGGCCGCTGGTGTTTGTGGTGGAGCTTGCCGCAGCCCTGCCAGCTCACCACTCGCACTCGCGGGGCTGTGGGCGACGGCAGACACAGACGGCGCCGAGGGGCTGCTCATTGAGCATTCTTCAGCAGCTCGCTCGAGGAACTGCGGCGGGGGATGTCGCTGTGTTTGTGCGGCCAGGAGAATGCTGAGCACTGGCTGGCTCATCCACTGGCTCACCCACTTGGATGCTGAGCGCTGGCAGGCTCACCCACTGGCTCACCCACTCCAATGCAGCGCACTGGCTGGCTGGCTCGCCCTCTGGCTCACCCACTGGCTGGCTCACCGCTGCCCACACCACCCCGTGCCCCGTGGAGCAATCACGCTCGGGGAGGTCGCGTCTGTACGGGCCAAGCTCGAGCACGCCCAGTGCGCTGGTCAATCGATCAACAACACGTCGTCACACTAGGTGGAGACACACGCCAGCGGTAACGAATAGACGCACTCAACCGCGAAAAAATGCGAGGCCATGGGACTGCAGGTAGTATGCACAGAGTGATGTGTCCTCGTCAAGGACATGCAGCCACGTACGATTAGGCTTTGAAACACCCTCCCTCTGGTTCAAACGGTCCGTCGTTCACTCCCCTTGATTGCTGGGCTCACCCCTGACGCTTCTCATCTCCCACCCCTCCCCCCCTCCTCCCAACGCCACCACGTCCGTGTGTCCTCATGCGAACTATACATCGGGCCCATGTCCGAGTTAAGCTCGCCGAGGATTCACCTCCTGGTCGTGATTCTCCTCTCACGGCTGCATTATTCCATGCACATCTTCATAATGACAACAAGACAAAAGAAAAAGGTCAATCATGTGCATGTGCATTGCTGTGTTGTTTTAATATTGCTGATTGTGTGTGTGTGTGTGTGTGTGTGTGAAAGAGAATGAGAGAAAGATGTATATAATTTGGGGATATAGTTAGCGATTCAATCTAATTCATTTCAATTCAATTCAATTCACTTCACTTCACTTCCATTCACTCGCTGGCTTGAAAGACGGCAGAAGACAATATTCGCACAAATGAGGGGAGTCTTGATTCGACCACATCTACCAATTACCACCATATCTCGTGAAATAAACCGCACCTCTCTCTTTCCTTCCTTCCTTCCTGTCTACTGTCAAACAATAAAAAAATAATGGGGGTATCTAACTCAAGTCTCCAGCTCTACTACACACGCGCATATACACCCAAGGCGTGCAGTGCAACCTGTCAACCGAGAATGAAGAAAGGAAATCGCGACCATCACATCCCGATGCCCAGTCGTTGGCAAATTAAAAGGATATGGCACCAGAGGGGGGAGAAAAACACTCGGGCACTGGGCAGTCCAGGACGTGCAAAGGAGATGAGACATGAAATGAGACCCCACGCGTCCGCCCCCCCTTTACGCCTCGGAACCCATCCTCCTCCTTTAACCCCCACCCCACAATCAAACTCCGTCATCATCCGCTCATCACCTTCTCCTTTGCTACAATGCCTCGGCTCCAAAATTACCATTATTCTGCAGCGTTGGTGTTCGTATGTGCAGTGTCGGCGTTCTCTTCTTCTGTTTTTGTTGCTGCTTCTCCCACTCGGCTGTAATCTCCTCTCTGACCCCCTTGCACCACTTCAGTAGCGCTGCGTCCAGCTTCTTCCATGCCGTTGCCTCGTCGCCATGCACAATGCCCATGACATCAACGTCCATCTTGACGTCCCACCGGAGCTCTGCTGCCTTGACCCAGTATCGGAGATTGTCCGCACATCGATATGGCTTCGCCGTGTCCGTGTGGAACTGCTTGATTTCTTCAAATTGCCGCCGTGATTTCCTCACCAGTGTGTTGTGAAGATGCACCAATCGTAGCCCGGTTTGCAACTCGGCCAGAAATGGTGTTGGGAGATTTGCATCGCCGGGCTCCGTCCACTCGGGAAGGGGGGTTGGACTGCTGTCAAACGACCGGAGGAACAAGACCTCTCGCTCGCGTTCTTTGCCAGTCCAGTCGCCCTCGCGCCACGTCCAGCTCTCCCTCTCTTGGTGCTCCAGAATCTCGTGCTCCTCTTCCGTGTTGAGCAATGCGCCAATGTCTGATACCCATTGCTGAATCTGTGACACTTCGTACAGCTGCACGCCATTGGCAAAGTTGCGTATTGCGAGCCGTTTGAGCACTTCCAGCACTTGATACAGCTCTTTGCGAATCTGGCGCTCTGGCTTGATGGCGTACAGTCGCTGTGGCTGTTCGTGTGCCGTGTAGTAGTTCTTTGCAGCCCTAATGGCCAGGGTGGTCACATCCAGCAGGTTCAGGCCTTGAATCTGGTACCACCCTGCTGCATCTGCCGAGCGTCGCTTTCCGTCAGAGCCTTGGCCCTCGTGTGCAGTCGGAAAGCCCTTTTCAATCTCTTTCAGGTGCTTCCTCACTTCCTCGAGCGACTCGCGCAGTTCTCGGCGGAGCACCGTCATGTCTGGCGGTGGGGGGACGTAGACGGGATTGTTCTTGTAGGTGCTGACGGTAGGGGGCAGCATCATGGGCTCGTTGTCTTCCCAGCTCATCGACGCCGTCTCGTCATAGGGCGACTCGACGAAGCCCTCTCCCAAGTGGTCCATGGTCATGGTCATGGTGCTGCCGGTAGGCGACGCCAGCGACATCATTATGGACATGTCGCCCTCTGACAACGGCCGCTCGTTCCCACTCGGTGTCCTCGATCCTGGCCTTCGTCCCTTTGCAACGCGCCCCGTGGCCGTGTCGAGCAATCCGGTCCTCGCAAAGTAGTACTGCAGATGCGCAATGGTGCCGAGGTTCATGACGCTCTCCCTGTTCTTGGCCGAGTCGGAGAACTGGGTTCCCTCGGGGCGCATGTATCCGCGGCGTCTGGGAATGCCGCTCTCCGAGACCCTCGAGCTCACCGATCGGCCGGAGATGGAGGAGCGCGACGACTCGGTGGAGACGGATCGGTCGAGCTGGGGAATGGCATTGAGCGCAAGTGACGGCGTGGCCCATGGCTCCGGCGAAGAGGCGCGCACAGGCGGCGAGGCGATTGAGGGGTCCATGGCGAGAGTCGAGTGAGGCGCGGGCGTGGTCGTGGGCGTGAGCGTGGGCGTAGGTGTGGATATGGGCGGGTGCTGCGCTGTCAGGTGGGGGCAGGCGTCAATGTCCAGGCTACAGGCTACAGGCGGAGGCAGGAGCAGCGACGCTGTGCAGTCGGCATCTATCGTGAGGTGAGGGTGTGTGTATTTGTAATTGTTGGTGCGTATATGTTGGTGTGTGTATGTTGTTGCGTATGTGTTGGTGTCTATGTTGGTGTGTATGTGTATGTGTATGTGTATGTGTACAACTATGTATATGTATATGTATGTGTAGATGTGTGTATATGTGTACGGTGCACGTCAAGTGTGTAGCGAGCAGTGCGTGGCAGTGGGTTGGGGCAGGCCTTGTCTGCGGGCGGCGGGCAGTGGCAGTGGCAGTGGCAGTGGCAGCGGCAGTCAGTGGGCGGCGGATTATGGGTGTTTTGCGGTTGTTGCCAGGTAAGGGGTTTTGGATTAACACAGACTCATTGGTTTCAGGACCGAACGCGAGATTGTAGCACAACAACGCGCGACTAGCGCCGTTGGCACCTCACGAACCCGACGCGCCTCCCGGGCGCTGTGTGTGCAGGCGCATGTGTTGGATGTTGAGCAGACCAGCGACGAGGTGGCGGCGAGAGGCTGCTCGCAGAAGCAAACACCATGGCTTGACGCCCGCCGTCACCTGCTGCTCGTGCCCAAGCAGCGCGAGTCGGCCTGCCCCGCCATGCCCATGTCCAGCATTCTCACCTGGCTAGCACCAAGTACATGGCACTGTTAGCACGCAGGGGTGCCGTCTTCGCCCTGCCCGACAGCCAGCAGCCAGCAGCCAGCAGTCCACGTCGCTGTCCACGTCGCCGCCATGACGTTGCCCGAGCGAGTCTCTGGCCTCGACTCATTCTGTCCCTCTGCGTAAAACAAACCCACCCAAGATTGCATGCATAGTAGTTAGTCAACCCGCAGCCACAATGTCCACCAGGCGAGTGCGTCACCCTCCACCCTGCCGTGCGTGCGCAATAGCAAATCTGATGCGTGACCCCCTCCTCCCGCAGATCTCGTACACGGTCAACGGTAAGGTGCAGGGTTGGTCTTCACCACCCCCTCGAGCCCCCAGTGCAGGCTCATGCGTGCAGGTGTGAACTTCAGGTCCTCCACCAAAAGACATGCCAACCGCATCGCCGTCACTGGCTACGTGACCAATGCCTCGGACGGCACCGTCAGTCTCCCGCCGCTCGCAATGCTTACTAATATGCGCTGCCTAACACTGTCTACCGTCTAGGTCCAAGGTGAGGCTCAGGGCAGCGAAGACGCCATCAGCGAGTTTGTGCGGCATCTGAACAAGGGTCCCTCAGCAGCGTCTGTGGCTGGCGTCAAGCTTGAGGACATGTCGCCAAGGTCTGACGAGAGCAGCTTCACCATCATCAGGTAGACTACGTGGGTATAGTCTCATGGAGCCTGGTATTCAACGCCTGGTATTCAACCGCACACCGCTGTGCTGAGGCATGCATGTAATGTGCAGATTCAACAAGGAAACATCAGCAACATTGGTCCGTATTTCAATTCATCTCTGAGCTTATTCGCGATCGTCCTCAACGTAAGGCTTTTTTTAATTCACCTTCCCTCCCCGGAATATTTGCATATGCGCCCGCACAGCAACAAGGCGTGGCTGATGACTGTTCGTGTATCCATGCCCGCATTCAAGACAACCAAGACCTCCGAAACAAGCCATCCTATTCTCGTGCCTCATTTCCGTCTAGCACCGAAGTACACCCACGCCAAAGCCTGCCGGGCAAGAATTGGTAATACCTGCGCATAGAGAGGGACCAGACAAAAGCATGAGCCACCCGATCGTCGAATTCTGACTTCGTCTTTGTTCTTCAGCCTTGCGACCATGGATGACCGAGTCACCGACGAGAACTTCTCGGAAGCGCTGATTCGTCGTCTTGGCGCCCTACGCAGAAACATTGTCCACAAACACCATCCAAACAAGGTCAAATCTTTAATAAAAAAATCGCTCCATAGCTTTATCAAAGCAGTCCGATGGTTCCTACAGCTTTTTGCGCGGATTAAACACTTCCTATGCGTTCCTGCCGTCCAAAATCATCATCCTCTGCATCCATGAGAAGGCGACTCCTACCCGGCGCATTCTCGCAGACCCTGACCTAAACATTCATCTCCTTCACAGACTTGACACTGCACGCGACCCTACAAACCCTCTTACACCCGATCTGACAAACATGGAACCCCTCTAGGCTTTTAGACGACATGTTTTTGCTCGTCGAGATCCACATTCCTGCTTCACCCTTTGCTGACGGTGACGTAGCCTATCCCAAAAAGGCAGAATTTCTTGTGCACGCCTTTTTATAGTACCTTGACTGCATTGAGTGAGATTGCGCAGATTCTATAAAAGTACTTGAATGCCTCAGCAGAGTGAAGCTTACATCTTACACCCATCAGCGCCTCACTCATCAACACCTCACTCATCAATACCTCACTCAGCAACACCGCACTCACCATACACACATTATTCCCCTGACAAACATCATCAATGATTGCTACCAAAACTGCAACGCGAGGCTCACTAACCTCAATTCGCGTCACTGCAAGCCTTCTCAGATGCTCCAATAATGGGCTTCGACCTGCCTTTGTCGCAGCACAGCGTGCGCCACTTGGCCAGCGTCACCTCTCCTCCTCACCACGCGATGGAGAGCCACAAAAATTCTTCGAAAAGACACAAACGGAAATGGTTCGAAGAACACCAGCAGCATGGCCACATCCAGGTATGCACATTCATGTGGCGATGATATTAAAGAGGTATTCACATGGTTCCAGTCTACAATGAAGAGCAAATGAACGCCGTTGTCGTCGCTCATCGTGAAGCGAAAACAGTATCCGACAAAGTCGCCCTTCTAGCTACAAAGGTTCTGCGATTCGGTCTTGACTTTGCCACCGGTTACAAACACGAACGCGCCATAGACCTCAACGCAAAGGACCCCGAAGCCGCACGCAAAAAGTACGCCATGACTGAAGAAAAATACATGATCCGAAACGTCTTTTTAGAAAGCGTCGCCGGTGTACCAGGAATGGTCGCTGGCATGCTCCGACACTTGCATTCCATGAGACGTATGAAGCGAGACAATGGATGGTAAGCAAAGCCGTTTGTCTATTTTGAAGTGCATGTCTTAACACAAACCCCCCCCCTCAGGATTGAGTCTCTCCTCGAAGAAAGCTACAACGAGCGCATGCATCTCCTTGTCTTTCTCAAGATGCAACAACCCGGTCGCTTCATGCGCCTGATGGTCCTCGCTGCCCAAGGCGTATGGTGCAATGCTCTCTTTTTCGCGTACCTCATCAGCCCGCGTACAGTCCACCGATTCGTCGGATACCTTGAAGAAGAAGCCGTCATCACATATACGCGACAAATCAAGGACCTCGACGCAGGCCTGCTTCCCAAGTGGGAGAAGACGCAAGCCCCCGATATTGCTATTGACTACTGGAATATGCCCGAGGGTCGTCGCACGATGCGAGATCTGCTTCTGTACAGTAAGTTTGTCGATGCATATTCTCGCAAAACTTTCGCTAATACATGACAGTTCGCGCAGACGAGAGCAAGCACCGAGAAGTCAACCACACATTCGGCAACCTCGACCAAAAAGAGGACCCTAACCCCTTTGTGAGCGAGTACAAGAATGCCGACAAGCCTCACCCAGGCAAGGATCTCGCGCACCCGAAACCCACTGGATGGGAGCGCCATGAGATTATCTGAAGACGGATTGAAGTGATCCGCACAATTGCAAATTCTTTTTTTTCTCAGGTCATGGCGCGGCGTGTTTGTTGTTTTTAGTTCTCCGCTCTCCAGAAAAATCCGGGTTTCCAGGAGTTTGGGTGTTTTTTTTTCTACAGATCTTGCACAAGCGAATAGAGTGATACCCAGTGTATGTGTGTGAAGGGTGTCGGTATCAATGGGGAGATGCACCTATCTGTGGACTGGATAGTTATTTTTTCGGCTGAATGTTCCGCGCTTGGGTTAGATTTCTCGCAAAGAGGATGATAGTGTATTGAGTACTTCAAAATCCAATTAGTTGCTCTTGTTTTTTTTGCTATTCATCGTCTTGGCCTTGTGATTTCTCACATCTTCCTCTGGAAATTTGCCAAAATGTCATGGAAATTGCTTCTACTGCTGCTGCTGCTCAGCGCGGTACATCTAGTCTCTGCGTCTGCTTCATTTGCCCGTCCTCACTCCTCTCATCTTCACTCACCCCCTTTTCTTCCTCCACCATAACACCTTCCATCTCCCCCTCACTTCGCACCGGGCTCCGACTGGGACTCGGATGTCTCTTTGGACTCAGACTCCCCACCCCTTGCATTTTCCTCGCAATCTCCGCATCCGCCTCTGCAATCGCGACAGGCGTGGCAAACGACAGCAGCTCCCCCATTGCGCCCAGACTCCCCTGCATGACGCTCTCGAGACTCTGCCTCTTCTCCTGCTGCTCGTGCTCCCTGTCCAGCCTATCCTGCTGACTGCTCGTCGGGGGCGGCAAGACGGCTATACCGGGCAGCCAGCGTCGCACAAGGGAGCGTTGGATGCGGCTCCAAGTGCCGAGCTCGCCCTGTGCGGAGGGATCGTACGCAGAAGTCGATCCCGAGGGTGGGGGGAGGACTTTTTCCGCGCCAAACCACGAGGAGAGGAGTCGCCATTTTGTGGTGGCGATGACGCCGACGGGGCGGACGTCTTGACGGGGCCCGCGGCGCGTCCACAGCGAGGGGTGCGAGAGCGCGAGGTCGTGGTAGAGGGATTCGTAGACACCACGGCGGAGCGGGTGCTGGCGCTGCGAGGCGAGCGAGTGTTTGACGACGTACCAGCCTAGCAGCACGACGACGAGGATGGGGACCGAAACGATGAACCAGAGGGTGAGCCTGGGGAGTCCCGTGTCTTCGTTTGGGGAGAAGGTGTCGACGTTCATGCCGAAGAAGCCGACGGTGAAGGTCAGGGGCAGGAAGATGAATGTTATCCAGCTGAGGCGCCACATGGATAGGCCGAGCTGCAGGGAGTGGCGCGCGTCGCGGATCCCAACGCTCTTGTACATGAGATCTGACAGTGCGGTGGTGGGCGCAATGACATCTCTGTCCCACTGGTCCGGCAGCCGTTCCAGATCGCTGGTCGCCAGCCATGTCCCCCTCGCCGACTCTCCCGTCCACGGTAATCGCCTTCTCTCCCTATTTTCTAGCGACGACGACGATGACGACGACGATGACGGCGGGGGCGGGGGCAGATATCCGCCCGCGAGATCCAGGAGATGTGTTCGCATTTCCGTCAGCATGTCCACGTGGATGTAGAGGAGCCGCTCGGCTTTGAGCCACAACGCACTGTTCTGGTAGAGTTCGGGTGCGCGGGATTCGTCGGCGGGGTTTTCGTAGATTTTGTCCTCGAGAATGCCGACGTGCGTTGCGGAGACGGACAGTAGCTTCTGCCAGGAAAAGGAGAGGGCGTTGAAAATGTCGCGCAGGATGAAGTTCATGCATGTAGTGGCGAGGAGGGTATCGTCATCCTCGTTGTCAACATGATCACTGCTGTTGTTATTGGACGAGGCATGTGTGGTTTCGTTGCGGGGGAGGTAAAAGGACAGGCGACGCCAGCGGGATTCGAGTTCCTGGCGCGCGCCAATAAGGGTATCCTTTACGGAACCGGACTGCGAGTTTTCAAAGATGATGATTGTGTTGTTGTTGTCGAGGGTTTGGAGCTTGGGAATATACTTTTCCTGTTTCTGGGCGGCGTCAATGTTGCCGTATTGCTTCTTGAGGCGTTGGTAATCGTCGTAAGCTTCTTCGTCGTAGGGATTTGGAATATCGGGGTCAATTGTCTGATCGGGGGCCTGTCGTAGTGATGGTTAGTATATATATATATAAATGGTTGAGCAACTTGGGGGTTATTTTTTTTTTAAAATCCATGCAAAGCAAACAGATATGCATACATACCCCATCCTTGAATTGCACGTAAACACTCAACCTCTGCACTAGCACATCAAACCCATAACACGGTACATCTTCCTCGTCATACCGATTGAGTTCCATAATCTTGAATCCGCCCTCGCCCACCGTGCCCCGATCATAATACTTCAAGTAATCCGCCCCAAACGCCGTCCTGCCCACCCCCCTCCACGGATCCCTCTGCGCGCGAAACGTCTTCCCGCTCAACACTGGCTTCCCGCCGCGCATCTGTGGACGATCGTATCGCGCCCAGCGCCCAAACGTTGTCCCTACGAGATCATCGCTGGCGTCAATGTTGAATTTGCGCAGCAGGAAGCGCGTTGCCCAGGGGGCATTTTGCACGTGGATGACGCGCAGGGCAGAGGGCGAGGACGAGGTTTCCTGCGTGCGGTAGAAGCGGCGTAGGCTGTCGATATCACCGAATTCCTGGGCCTTGATCTTGCGGCGGCCAGACGGCACGTGGGAGGAGGATATGTAGTCGATAAGTAGGACGCGGCCCTGGGCCCAGCTTTCTGCTGTGCGGTTTTCGCGCCATTCAAGCGTGGATCTGGGTTTGCGTTTGGGGGGTTGTCCGCTTGTTGGGGGGATGCGGCGGGGGATGGTTCTGGTCTGTGTGTCTTCTGTGCACTTGTTGGTTTCCTCGAGTCGCGCGCATGGGAAAAAATCTCAGACGTATGAGCAGACTTACGTGTGCTATGGAATGAAGATTCCGTGTCCTCCACCACAATTGGCGGAGGCTCACTTTTCGAGCGACCCAGTCCAGGACCTGCACTCATCTCTCTCTCTCTCTCTCTCTCTCTCTCTATCACTCTCACACACCCTTTGGTATGGATTTAGCCCGAAAAAAAAGTCCAACTGCCGCCAAAAGGGTAGTGTAGTATTTGCACCGAGGGCTCAAACTTATTGATCCATCTGCATTTATCCACCAAATGCCTTCATCAGGAGCTATCAGGCAAACAGCAAACTACACCATGCAGCAAACATGGCGACTGTCATGCTGACCGCGTGCCTATATTTATACTCATATACAAAGACGCAGCCAAGAACGCAGCCAGGCGCCGATACAGCCCATCCCGTGCGCCTTGGGCACACTTGTGTGGGGGCGGGAGGGATTGTATGAGGTCTGGATGGTCATCTGTGGTAGTTGTTCGGCACGCAAGTTCCGAGCAGTGCTGAATTCAGCCTCACGCTAGGCTAGGGTTATTCACCGTCGTCATGTGCATATACACCACAAAAAAAAAGACATCAATCTCAAGATCCAAGTAAGACTACTTTACTGTGCAATCCAATTTCAATATCATTACGACCGTTGGAATCTTGCCTATCCTGTCGCATATCCACTCTATCCCCAACCCCATACGTCTTCAAAAAAAAAAAACCCCCCCAAAGTACACCTGCAGAACACGACAGCACAAGACAACATGCCATACCAAATAAATAGATAACCCAGATCCTCATCCACTCTTCCATGCAACCATCGACAAAAGGAAATTGCAGACAAGCGAGGGAAAGGGAATATTTACACAACTGAACAATATCCATCGACTCTCCCGACCAGTCCAATTATTATTTACAAAAACAGGAAAGAAAAAGGAAAAAGTGAAAGAATAGTTTAATAAAACGTAGTTGTCGTAACTCGTGTCGGTGAGAGTGGGTATTTGAACAAGCATGAGAACAACAACACCAGGAACATGCTGGGTTTAAATGGTAGGAAACACGTCAGAGAGAGAAAGTGAAAGTGTGTGTGTATGTGGTAGATCGCGTTCAAGGCCGCGAACAGAGACGCCTCATCATCTCATTCGCACACACGACTGCGCCTTGTAATCTCGTCATCGCTCAGCGCAGCCACCCACAAACACTTGCTGAGAATCGTGGGCTCAACCTTGAAGTTGTACTTTGAACTCGCTTCCAGCAGACGTAAAAGATTCTTGACAATCATGGCAGCAGTGTGGTGTCGCTCGAAATTCACAAGTCGCTCCCCGTTGACGGGGGCAGCATCGATGAAGGCGGGTTTTTGGGCGTTGTAGATCAGATCGCGTGTGTAGATGCCTATCGATTGCAGGTTAGCCGAGTTCATTATTGTTGTACAACCAACAACCTACCGATAAATGGAATGCAGCCGTCGTCTACAGCAGCCGTCTCCATTTCGAGACGAAGGTTGTGAAAGTTCCTCAATGGCTGCACAAGCGCTTCCAGTTCCTTCATCGTCTGTAGCTCAGCCGGCGGGACAAGAGCCCATGTCTTGCGAAGACGAGACAGGTCGTTTGATATCAAGGCAATAGCGAGTTGATACATGGTGGCGTAGTTGCGAAGTCTTCGTGCGTGCGTCGCAATGTGGATATACTTTACAATGCACTGTGCTCGTTCCTCAATGTTCTCAGTCAGGACACATTCGGACACGGCCCACTTGACGACCAGATTAAATCGAGCAATCACAACGTCAACCCCCTTGGCTTCTTGTGTCTGTAGGTACTGCACCCAGTCGCGGATTTGTGGAGAGGACTGCTTCCATCGCAACTCGATGAGTTCTTTCCAATCGATTTCATCCAGTGCGTCTTTCTCCACGATAGTGAACTGCTGAGCCAAGGTTTCCGAGTCATATGCTAGGACAAAGGGCAGATGCGCAGGTGGTGTGAGCGTCCTGTCTCTTGCGAGGTCCTGTAACTCGATAGACGACTGCAGTTGACTAGCTTGTCCAAACGTTTGGCTGATGGGTCGAAAAGCGGTGGGAGTGAGGCCTGATGTGTTTGGTCTACCCTCAGAAGCAGTGGTGCCCGTCATTGGATCCTTCACAAAACGAGCGCTGAGAGGTGGCGTGAGAGGCTGTCGCATAGGGTGCATTGACATGTCGATGCGATCCTTGTCCAAATCTGCAGGTTCATCGTCAAAGAAGCTCCTTACACCATGACTGGTCTGTTCCGATCTGGCATCTGTTGTCGTTTCTGCATCGCTGAGCTCTTCGTCCTCGTCGAGAAGGAAGGACTCTCGCGTTATTGAAGGGGTTGGCTGAGTTCCACCGTGAGGTATTCTCTTCATGCTGTCCGTTTCAATGACATACTCGACAGACGAGTTTACGGATCCTGTTTCCATTGGAGCGTGATTATCCACTGGAAATGAGAGGCTAGCGAGATGTAGAGGTAGGGGTTTTGCTGAAGACCTCATAGTGTCAAGGGTGGGCGTCCGATGGTTGACATCATCCATGATACCACGGTCTAGGAGTGGTATCGAGGAATATGAATCATCAGACTCACCGACAGAGTGTATAGGAGGCGCACGTCCTTGAAATTGCTCCGTCGAAGATCGATACATGTCCTCGTCGACTTCCGGAGGCGTTGGTGGTCGGTGCGTGGTATCGTCGCTCTGAACGTACGTATCCGAATCTGACGGGACTTGGGCACTTTGCTCGGGAGCCCCACTTGGTCGGTAGACGTCCGGTGCGATAGCAGGCGGTGGCAAGGGATCAGGAGATTTCTTCTCGTAGCGTCCTTCCAGTTTCATTAGAGCAGACTCGACCCCACCCTCGTCATCAGTATCGTCGGGCAGTGCTGCGAGTTTTGCGACCTCTGCCTCGAAAGACGGCCGAAGATTAGGCTGCGACGAGTGCGTGTCCACCAAGGAGATTGGCTTCTTTTTGGGTACTTCTTCATCGCTGGTTTCTCCACTTGGTTGGCTCGCTCCGGTTTCTGGGTCAACGTAACGATCAGAGCGTAGGATAACGGAATTTGCGATTGAGTGAGTGCGATTCGAAATCGAGCCAGTCGAGTGAGGTCGCGGCGTGATCTCGAGATCGTGGACGTTACCTGCGGCTCGCAAATCGCCACCTGGCCTTCTACGGAGTTGGCGTGCGGGGCTAGTGGTCTCGTTCGTCTGCTGACGGTCCAGGAAGAAAGGGTCGTTGTCTGATGACATGGTCTGGAATGTCGCAATGCTCTCGGGGGCCCTCCTTCTACTCAGCACGCTATTATAGGATGCACGTCGTCTCAGAGATATAGATCGTCCAATGGAATTTTTTGTCGAGCCACGACGCCTAAAGGAGTGCATGTGCTCACGCCCTTCCGACACTGACCTCCTCTTCGTAGCCACCGAATGCTGAGTCGATGCTCGCGACATGCGCTCGTCTTCCTTTAATCTCTGAGCTTCCAGATCTTGGAAGAGTTCGGGATGCGGCGAAATGGGGATGTTGCCTTCGGTGTCTATGCTATCAATGGTCGGAGTCTGCAGGTGCAGTTCGTGTGGCGGTCTTGGGGCCACCACCACTACTTCTTCGACGGGCTTTGTAGCGGGCAGCGCTCCAGACATGAGAGGGAGGGGCGGGGGTCCAGTATCATCAATGATCATAATGGACTTGCTGCCACTCGTGATGTTGCTCTGGCATCTTGGGTTGGGGGTACGGGAAGCGTTTAAGCGGTCAGCATTGATGCGCTCGTCTGGAGTCGGTGCTCTGCCGTTCTCAAATTCAAACTCAAACCCACCCAAGTCAGGTGGGCGGGAGTTGTATGGCGGCTCGCCTGACAATTGTGCCTCGACTGCTTCCTTGAAGCTCTCGGCGACTGCAGACGACAGGAGGTCGATGCGTGTCTGTGGTCTCGGTTGAACAGTACGCCGTTTGTGCAGGCCGCCATTGGCAGTCGCGGTAGCACTCGGATTGGACGATCGAGCATATGGTGCTTGTCGCTGCTGTCCGATACTTCCTAAACACGGGCTTGTGTTGGGAGACTGCCGAGTGCTCAATGCACGACGCATAGTACCGAAAATCTTCTTCATTCCTGGGCTCGTGGCGTGTCCCGGTCGTATTTGAAGCTCATGTGCGTACATTTCATCGGTAACCAGCTGAACCTGCGTGCGGGCTTGACGCGGATTGTCACTCTGAACTTCAATGTAAGGGGAGTTTGGCTGAAACAGACCACCGTGAACCAAACTTCCAGGCATGCTCGCCAACGCCGAGCTCGCGAGATCTGAAGAGGCATTCCTAGGGATTGCCAGATGCGATCTGCTATCTCTCAACGCGTCCGAGAAACTTCCACTGCGCTTGTGATCGTGGGCAGGCCTGTTGGACTTTTTAACAGAAATGTTGCGCTGCGGGCTTGCTGCAAGACGAGTGGTGACTGTAGGGGCCGGGTGTGGGACTGGATGAGGATACAGAGGCAGATCTGTGCCTTGGTCTGCTTTGTGCAGCCCCCTCAGTGGGATTGAGCATGAGAGGACATGCATGCTCCCTTCGCTGTCGGGCGACAGCGGCACACGAGCAGTCTCGTACTCGTGTGAGGACATGTATGGCGAGCTAATAGAGTTCTGGGGCGTGTGCCGCGATCTCTGGGCCCAGTCCATGTGTCGACTAGCAAACTGGTCGCTTGGATTTGATCCCATCGTCTCTTTGGTATCACGCGCGGTCTGTCGCGGAGGCGCAACTGGCGTAGGCGGCGCATAAACAGGCTCTTCAAAAGAAGCACTTGAATCAGCGGGCCCGCCTGGAAGCAGCGTTTCGTCGGCAAGATCTTTTCCAGTTCCGTCTTCAGTCTCCCAGTACAGGGCACAGGTACGCCTCCAGCATTTCTTCAATTCCCCCACAATCTTGATGTCACCTCCTCCGCCGTCGTGCCTGTTTTCTAAATCTTGGTAGAGGCTGTTGACCAGACTGCAAAAGTGGGCGCGCAGGGGGTAGCTCGGCACAAAGTCGTCGACAAAGTAGTTCAGGATCCAGTGGCGCAGGGCGACAAACGTCCGCACTCGCACGATGCGGCCAAAGTCGTCTTGCCTATCGACGGCCCATCGCAGTCGAGATATGAGGTAGGCCACCAGGTCTCTGGTGCACAAGAAGGCGCGAAACGTGAGGAAAAAGTCGGAGAGGAGCTCGTAGTCGAGGAAGCTGGGCGAGGTGATGTGGGCGACCAGGCGCGAAGGGGTGGCGGCAAGCAGCTCGCCCGAGGGGGAGAAGCGCACAACGGCCACGTCGTCTGGGTTGACGGTGAGGGCATCAAACAGCCTGGGGCCAATGGGGCTTTGAGACACGCGAGCAGAGGACGGGGCCGAGTTTGGGAGAGGGGGGCGTTCCATGGTGGCCCGGTAGCGTGCGGGGACCGGCGAGTAGGCGTCCGAGTGGGGGCGCGAGGACAGAAACGAGTGCGAGGCCAGCAGCGAGTTGCTAAAGTTGTCTGTGCCCGAGGTGCGCGTGTAGACGGAGCTGCGCAGGTCGGCGGTGCCGCGGGTGCTGAAGCGCGGGGTGCCCAGGCGGTAGTTTGGAATGGGCACCTGCAGCAGGGGAAACGACGACGTGTCTGCCGTCCTGGGGCGGCCAAAGGGGGGCCTCTCGATGATGACCTTGAAGGTGCCGGGCTCGTTGTTGTACGAGGAGATGGTGTGGTTGTCCGAGGTGGAGAAGGAGTGGGAGCGGGCGTGGGCGACGGGGCGGGCGGGCGATACTACGTGTGCGTGGGCGTGGGCATGGTCTGCGGCGGCGAACTGGGGGGGAAGCGGTGGCGGCGGCGGCGTGAGCTCAGAGGTGGGCGTGGTCGAGCCGTAGCGGGTGTGGTGCCATTCATGTCGCGAGGTGACGAGTCTGGAGTCGAGGGTTGCGCTGTCGGGCGGCGTCTGCGGGGGGAAGACGAAGGGGTCTGGCTGGGCGAGGGTGCGTTGGTTGCCTGCGCGCACGACGGGCCTGGCGGGGTCAGTCATGCCAGCATGGTGGGCAGCATTGGTGCGTGGGTGTACAAGTGCATGTATATGGGTGTGGGTGTGGGCGTGCATGTATATGGGTGCAAGTGTTCATGTGCAGGCGTGCGTGTACGCGTGCGAGCAGTTGTTTTTGGTGCTCGGCCTCGTATGCGCCAAACAACAAAACATACCTGAGGTAAATGACGCCGTTGTAGACGTTGGCCACGGTGTAGGACCGCCCGCCCGACGTCGACGACACGCTCGCCGTCGTGTCGATGGTGCCGTTGCTCGCTGCGCGGGTGCGCGTCCGCTTCTTGAGCTGCTCGCGCGAGTCCTTGACACGGCGCAGGCGGCGCGGGTCGTCGGCGCGTCGCTGGTGGTGTTGGTGGTGGTGCTTGGCCGTCGAGGCGGCTGGCGGTGCTGGCGGTGCTGGCGGTGGTGGTGCTGCCTCTACAGCTGCTGCGCCTGCGTCTGCGTCTGCGCCTGCATCTGCGTGTGCAGCTGCTTTTGCGTCTGCGGCCGCGGCTGCATCTGCGTCGGCGTCTGCGTCTGCGGCTGCCGTCTGCGCCCCGGGCAGCGGATCGCGACGGCGTGCAGCAGGGGAGCCTGGGAAGACGCCTGGGTGGCCGTGGTGATGATGCAACATCGGTAGGGCCATGCTTCCATTCCGCAGCAGCGCGCGCCAGACACTCGGGGCGACGTCAGCGAGACCGTGGGCGCACGGCGGGCATGGCCAGAGGAGCTGGTGCTGGAGGCGGAACGGGGAGCGGCGCTGGAGCTGGTGCTGGAGCCGGTGCTGGTGCCGGTGCTGTTCACGGCCTCGAGGTGCTGGCTGCCTCGACGAGGGAACCACCGACGGTCGTGACCTCGCCCTGCCGCCCGGCCGCCCTGCCCGCCTGGCATGCAAGCAGCCTGATTCGCCAGCTGCCCGCCGGCCCAGACGCGACAGGCCCCCCCATGCGCCGCACGCCTCTGCACGCACGGTGCTTTCCGCAGATTGCTGGCTGCTGATTGCCTGCAGGCGTGGGCGTGGGCGTGGGCTGCACGCGGCGTCGCTCGAGTCGCTGCACGCTCGACGTGAAACGGCATGCACACGCGACGTGGAATTGCTTGCACGCACGACGTGGAATCGCCTGCACACACACGACGCGACACTACACGCACACAAGCGGCGTGGAATCACACACGCAGCGACAGCAGCGACAGCCCTGCACATGCCTGTCCCAGCCTTACATAACCCCAGCCCCCAGCCCCAACCCGCCGATCCAGATCCCCACCGCCCTCCATCTACCCGGCCTTGCAGCCACCCAATCAGCCCCTCGTCCCGTGCCAACAACCCCCGTCACCAGACCCATCCCACCCCGCCCAACCACTGCCAAACCACACACGCTGCCCGTTGCCCAGAGGGGAAAACCATGCCCTGCACTGGCCATGTCTTCCTTGTCCTTGCATGCATGCACAACGGGTGTTTACTTGTATCCATCTGGACACGTCGACTTGTAAATACAGACTGGCTGACTGACTGACTGACTGACTGACTGACTGACTTACTGACTCGCTGACTTGCTGACTTTCTGGCTTGCTGACTTGCTGGTTCGCTGGCTCGCTGGCTTGCTAAAGAAAAAAAAGAAAAAAGAAAAAAAAAGAGATCAACTAGAGTGGGTGAGAAAATGAGCTACTTCGGTACCTAGTGAACAAGTGAGTGATTAACTCCAACACGCGCATGCACGGCCACAGACTCAATTTCCTTGCCCTTGCTTGCCTCAATTTCGTTTGCGTGCACACGCCTCATTTCGCCCGTTACATGCCCATGTCTTGCCTTGCCTTGCCCTGCCTTGCCCTGCCTGCCCTACCCTACCCTGCCTTGCCTTACCTTGCCTTGCGTCACACACGCACACGGGTACCAAATCCTTTTTATTTCTCTTCTTCTTATCATTCGGTCAACAGGTGACGCCAAGTGGGGCCGTTTATTCGGCCCTAGACTGGCATTGCTTTCAACCCTGGACTGGCAGTATAGCTATTCAGCCCTAAACAACCAGTATATTCACTCCTAAACAAGCAATGTGTTTAGTGTATCGTCACGCCTCATGGTGAGGTTGTGGATTGAAAGTGACTATATATCAACAACCGGTGAGAGATGATGTAACAATCACTCACTAACCTCACATACTCACCTCTTTCAATCACACACTCACTCACACGCTCACCTCTCTCACCTCTCTCACCTCTCTCACTCACACTCATATTCACACTCTCTCACTCTCACTCATATACACACACTCATACACACACACTCATACACCTATGCAAGAACCTGTTTCTTTTGTCGCACTACATACGCTAATGCAGTATACACCTACTTCTAATGCAGGGAATTAGTAACAAGATTCACTGCTTTGAAGAATACATACACACACACACAATACAGGTATATTCATCAAGAGATGCCGACTTTGCTCCAACAACACAACCATGACACAAGTTCTCCTCACATGTAAATAATAAGAATAAATTTGCACTTTTTTTTTTGATATTACGACACCAACAAGGTGGAGCAATTGCAAATGCAAATGCAAATGCAAATGCAAATGCAAATGCAAATGCAAAAATATCCATTCATCTTCAAGCAAACTACACCTTCTTCCTCGACACACTACGTCTAAGCAAACAATAGTCGCCCCACTTGCGACGGTACCTTGTCGGAATGAGTGGCAGGTCTGGTAACCACAACAAACGTCCTAGAATATGTGTCTGGCTGGCGTCGAGAAACGGCACACATTTCACCGTCTCCCAATTCTCCGTGTCGGAAATGTAGTCCGGTTCCAGCGTCGTCGCTGAGGCTCCCGGCAGGCGCGAGTCAATCAAAAAGTCGCATTTTTGGATATCAGTCTACTCAAAGTTAGCAGTCGCTGGAACAGAGCCTGACGTGTTACTTGCATATTTTCCAACATCCTCTTGATTCTCATCGTTCATCCCCGCCGGCACAAGCCATGTGCCGGGAAACAATCCGCCTGCATCCTTGCCTTCGCTGAACTCGCCTGGCAAGAGGCCGGAGAAATCGCTCTTGATAAACTTGGCATGCACCCCGTCCGGCAAGTGGTATGAGGACGGGAAGCGATACCATTCCTTGCCCAAACACACATTGTCTCCAGGGCTTGCAACGCCAGCTCGGGACAAAGGTGTGTACACGTTCAGGGGCGCTGCATATCCACTAAGGGTGCCTATCGTCCGTAGCATCCCCACGTTGACAGACAGCAACAATGGCACCATGACCATGACGAGTTTCACCATTGGTGGAATCTTGCCAACCAAATGTCGGGGATCAGCAGAGCCAAAGTTTCCAAGCAGAATATGCAACGACATGGCTGCATTCAGTGCCAGCGCTGGGTATGCTGGATACATGAACCGCTCTTCCTTGTGCGGTTGAAGCGTAAAAATACCAAGCCACAAGTAAAAAGGTCCGGTAAATACAACGTTGCGGACAATCGTCTGTTTAGAGACCGATTTCTGAACGACCAGGTGCTGCAGCAAGAGCAACGGCAAAGCCCCGAGAGCCAGGAAGAACCAAATATTGAAATTCAGAGCTAGGTTGCGCACATAAAAGTGCCATGGCTCTACACCGTAAATGTTGGGCCCTTTGCTGCCACCACTGAAGACATTGTACAAGACAATGTTCAGCGGCACACTGGTCAATTTCTTGTAGAAGAACGAGTCAACGGCAGTTTGTACACCCTGGAGGATTCTTGTGTAAGCTTCATTTCACAAATCTGGTGCTTCAGACCTACCAAAACAATAAACGACCTGACTCCACCGTCTACGAGTCGCCAAACGCACGCAGAAGCTTCGCCAGAAATGGTAGCCAAAAGTACTTCTTCGGCCACAAACGGCAACACCAATGCACCTGCAAACGGCCATCCGAGAGAGCTTCCAATGGCCAACCACGTGATACCTTGAGCGGTTTTGAGCCCTCCTCTCCAGTCGATGAATGCTGAAAAGCCAAGCATCGCCGCATACATGGCGAAGCTGGATGGGAGATAGGCAGGCGCAGCGTGGTACATCCCTGGGCTAAAGACGAGAGCAAACATAAAGTACACTGCCACTCGCTCGTTGATGGTTCGAGACACTACCGCGTACAGGCGTGTTTGGCAGAGCGTGCAAACGAGTGCTAGGACTACTCGGAGGAAATAGAACTCGATTGTTTTGGACTGAGCGATCGAGAGCACGCGCAAGGGAATGAGTCCAAGCCATATGATGAGTGAGTGCACACCACTATAAGCCCAACTGCGAATGGCGTATTCTGGCGAGTACTCCCATGTCTGCAGGCCGTACCCGTGATTTAGATAGTGGGTCGGCTCCCAGTAGTTGAACACCTCGTCGCAGTCCTGGATCGGAGAGAAAATGGCAGCTGCAATGTTGGCGCAGGCGAATATAAAAAAGGCAATGCGAGGTTTGAGTTCGGGGGGCTTTGCAGCTTGTGTCAAAGGTTTCCTGACCAAGGCGTCAGCATGTGCGAGCAAATCAAAGGGTGTTTCCGCACCTCGTCGCTTTCTGCAACGCAGGCTGAGCTGAAGAAGCTGCCTGCTTTGCCGATGGATTCATTGTACAAATTCAATAGATTTTTGCTGAAACAGTGTCGAGTTGTTGTGAGGACACGTAAACGACGAAAGATGGACAGGCGCCTCTTCAACAAGAACAAGAGCAAACTGGATGACGGACGAATTCAAGCCAACACCAGACTTTCAAGGCAAAGCAGCATTGCAGACGACAAGAGGACACTGGAAATGACCAAAATGCCGTCATCAAGCCAAACGCGAACGCGCTTTCCATATTTCACAGGGCTGAGGCGCGCTCCTTCCGCCAAGCATGGTACTAGCGCCAGCATGCTTGCATGAAAAAGGCAACTTGGTCCTCACGTTCTCGCCAGATACACCACCACGGCATTTAAGCAAACTGGTGCAGACCGCAGTTGATTCCACAGCAGCAAAAAAACGCGTGCTTCAAACACTGCAGAGAGAAGCAATCATGTCTGATTCTCTGGAACCGCCGGCCAAAAGAGCGCGGTTGGAGGCGGACGCTCCGTACAATGGCGCATCGACGCTCGACGCGCCAGGCTCGCCCATCGATGATATGGACGACGACTTCTACGACACAGCGCCTGCCAATCCCGCCGTGCACTCTGTAGCTGTCGATGGGCCTCTGCCGTCTCTTGCTGCTGCGGCCGCTCCTGCGCCATCGAGCTTTCAGCTGCCCGGGCTCGGTTCCGTGAGCGAGACCCCTGCCCATCCACCATCGCACAAGTCTACAGACGCTCGTGCAAATGAAGAAGCCCCAGAGGATGGCGAGCTCTCTGACTCGGAAGCCTTTTACGACGATGAGGCGGCTGCCGAAAACAAGCAGCTGCCTCCGCGCGAGACTGCTCAGCATGGTGAGCCGTCGCGTCCTGCATTGTCTACTGCATTCCTGACGCCTGCACAAGATTTCTCTGCACCCGATACCGCTGTGCGCGTTGTTGACGACGGAGAGCTCTTGACGGAGCTTGGGCGAGCTCTCGGCGACCAGACACAATCAGGCTACACCGTCAGCAATCCATCATCAGCTGGAGCGGAAGCTGGTGCTGGTGCTGGCACTGGCACTGACGCTGGTACTGCTGCAGAGGACGACGGCAAAGCCGAGTTTCTGCTTGCGGCAGAGGCGAACAAAGACAACAAGGATGCCGAGTGGCAGCTGGACTCGGATGCGTCCGACTCAGACTCGTCCGACTCGTCCAGCTCCGATGACAGCTCTGACGAAGAAGGTTCAGACAGCGGTGTACTGCTTGATCCTGAGGAGCAAGTGCGTCTGCTGATGGCCGAGGTCGCTGACGAACCAGCCGGCAAAGCCAAGGTCAAGACTCTGAACGAAGTTGAGGAGCAGTACGAGAAGCCTGACATTACTGTCACTGAAGACACGAAGATCACACAGCTTGGCAAGGTCGAAATGATCGTCGACAACATGATTTTGATCAAAGCTGGCGTGTCTGGAGACTACCAGGTGCTCGAGTCTGGCTCTGCGCTCTGCCTGCACAATCGCACTGTCATTGGGAAGATTTCCGAGCAGATTGGACGGGTTGAAGAGCCCAGGTACGCCATGGGCTTCAACGACGCTTCTGAAATTGGTACTCTAGGAATCGTAAAGGACACGCCCATCTACTATGTCGACGACCACTCAACCTTTGTCTTCACGGAACCCTTGCGAGCGCAGAAGCACACCGACGCCTCGAATCTCCACGATGAGGAGACCAACGAGGTCGAGTTCTCGGACGACGAGAAGGAGGCAGATTTCAAGCGGGAGCAAAAGGCTATGAAAAAGGCAAAGATTGAGGCGACCCGCGATCCGCAGTCGCAACCACAAGAAATTCCTCAGCAACCAAAGGCGCACTACGATGCTCCCACCGTACATCGATCTACCGAGTACCAAGGCGGCGGTCTCAAATACAGTGACGATGAAGACGAAGATCTAGGCATGTACAAACCTCTTGCAAGGCCAGATCACTTTGAGCAAATTGTTGGACAAGGTGCTCCGCTTGAGGATCGCAGCCATGTACGCAGAGGAAGAGGCGGTTGGGGCGATCGCGGTCGTGGTTTCCGAGGGAGGGGAGACTTTGGTGGTGGAGGAAGAGGCAACTTTGGAGGCGGCCGCGGAGACAGAGGGGGACGAGGCGACCACGGCAACAATCGAGGGGACAGAGGAGGCTTTGGTGGAGGCCGAGGCGACAGAGGTGGGCGAGGTGACCGAGGACATGGCGGTGGCCGCGGCGATCGTGGTGGTGACAGAGGCGGACGCGCTTCCAGGGGCCAGGGCGATAGGGGAAGACCAAACGATCGGCAGCAACACGACAACAGGCAGAGAAATGGGCCTCACCACGACAATAGGTCCGCCACATCTGCGTCGCCCGCTCGGCAGCAAGATCGTGGCCACTCCCAACACTCGCAGCCACAGCAAGCTTCTCCTCGTGGAGGCGGCAAGAACAAGGGTCGCAAGCAAAAGCTCAAAGAGAAGAGAGAGCGGGAACGCGAGCAGAATCAGCAGAACCAGCAGAACCAGCAGAACCAGCAGAACCAGCAGAATCAGCAACCGCAACACGGGCAACAAGGGCAGCAAGGGCAAAAAGGGCAGCATCACGGCTCTCCTGCGCCCCCGACAATGTCAAACACCAACTCGTACACCAACAACAATAATAACAACAGCGCTGGCTGGCCCACAGCATTTGCAGGTCCTTCTGGGCCCACGGCGACTCAGCCTGTAGCTCCTCCACCTCCTCCACCGGTGGCAGCACCATATGCCAATCCATACTATGCCCAGCCCAGTCCAGCGCCCGCACCACCTCCTCAGGCACAGCAGCCATCTCAGGCAAATTGGGCAGCGTGGGCACAGTGGTTCCAAGTCGTTGGAGCAATGAGCCAGCAACCACAGCAGCAGCAGCAGCAAACTCATATGCAGCCACAATTCCAGGCACCAGCACCAGCGCCTCCACCACAGCCTCAAGCCCAACACGCTTACCCGTATCAGTTCCAGCAGAATGCTGCACCAGCACCTAACCCAGGGCAACAGCAGAATGCACAGGGTGGGGCGCAGTCTCTGCAGGACATTCTGAGGGCGCTGGGTGGTGGTGGCGGGGCACAATGAGATGGAAGGAGATGAAGTGCATTCAGTTGTATGATTACGTAGTATCCTGAGCTGTCTCGTTTTGACTCGTTTTGGCAGTTTGTGGGTTTTCATGTCATTGAGCTATACTATAGTCTTTCACTCTGGCATGCAAGAAATGTTTGATTGTTTTGGGGATTTTCTTTTTTTGGTTTTTTTGGTTTTTGCTGGTCAACAGTCTGAAGAAGCAGAAGAAGAAGAAGAAGAAGAAGGAGAAGAAGATGAGGAGAGTGGTGCATAATCTTGTGTTGCGGCATATAGGTGCAGGGGTGGGGGTTGGGGTGACTTGAGAAACGGGGGATGTAGCTAGTCTGGGGTGCCTCGGAGATGGTTGGGGAAGGAGGGAATATGGATGATGAGTAGAGGACGCACAAGGGGGTAGTAATGGCGCATGATTTGATCGGTTCGCGTGCACCCCACGCATCCCCCCACGCATGCCTTGTAAGCATCAATGATGTCTCCACGTGTGTGCGTCTGGGCGCCCAGCCATGTAGGTAGTTGGTGGGTGAGTGCGGGTGGTGCAGCACTGGGGAACGAGCGAACGAACGAATGAACGGATACGTGCGAGCTTACTTGTTTTGCATCCACATCCATGATGTCCATCTGGCTAAGCCATCTACCTGGTTTGGAATGGCTTGAAGAAGAGGTGTATATGGTGCTGGCTGGTTGGTTGTGGACAGGGATTCGCCACAGTGCGGGTCAAGGGGGAGGGGAGGGGAGGGTTTTGAGTGAGCGGGGAAGCAGTGTCCAAGTCAGAGTTGAAGTCGTAGTCAGAGTCGGCGTTAAATTCATAGTCCAAGTCAGAGTTCAAGTCAAAGGGATGTGTGCGAGTGTGCAGCAGCAGCTCCAGGTCTAGGCGTGGGCCCCGTGCGTGCATGGCTCGCTCCGCACGTTGAGCAGGTGGCGCACGCTGGCTCGAGGACTCCAGGTGAGCATCCGCATCGGCAGCCCATCCCATGCCATCGCAGGTGGAGTCGTAGTCTTGCCTTGCCTGGTCTTGTCTGAATTGAATGCTCCCAACTGCCCTCTCGACACGCACACACCCACCCCCGCTCTGGGCCCTACGACACCCCGCCGCCCGCGAGATACACGTCTGGAGAGGTGCTGCTGCTGCCGCTGCCGCTGCCGCTGCTGCAGACCGAGTGCTTACTTGCCTTCCTGCCTGCCTACCAACTGCTTGCTTGCTCACTCGCTCGTCTGCCTGCCTGCCTGCCTGCCAGCTCGCTTGCCCGCCCGCCCCGCCCGCGTCCGTCTCGATGAAGCAGCCGTCCTAGTCGTGGACCCTTCCCGCGCAAGCAGCCCTCGACCCCAGCAGCCCGCACCGTTGCCGTCGCCCTCTCTCCTCCAACACCGCCACCACCACTACTACCACCACCACTGCCCTTTGCATCGCCAGCCCTCGGGCGCGTCGCATATCCCTGCCGCCCTCATCGCCGTGCACAATGGTGCGCAACGAGCAGAGCATTGCCCGCCATGGGTCTATTGAGAGCTCGTGGAGCTCGCGCTCTGGCGACACGATACGGCCCCATGGACGCACCACCCGCGGCACGCCCGTGACCATCAACACGAACCAGGACCCCACCCAGCCGTACGTATGCTCTCTGGAATGTTTGGCGTGGTTGCTTCCCCGTGTGCGTGTTTGCGCTCGACGAGCTGGGGTGGAGCTGAGCAGGTTGCGCGAGCTGCGCGCCTCGACAATTGCGCCGCGTCGTACTTCCTGCTCCGTTTCGACGAGCTGTTGCTTGGCAGTGTTGGCGGGCACTGTGCGCCCGCGCCCTCTCCCCACCCGTCCCGCTCGTTGCTCGACGTGCATCGTCTCTCCGTAGACAAGCTCCTACTAATTGCATCATACAGGCCCGACAAAGAGGCCCCCATCTCTCCCGGCACGCTTCCTCCCGCACCTCCGCCCAAAGACGCCCCGTCTAAGCCAAAATCACGGAAGCAGCCCGACTGGGAAGGCCCCCAGGGCAACGACTTTCGAGACTACCGCAGACAGCTGGCTGTGCTGGAGACCTCGGGCGGCAGGATACCCTCCATCTCGCGCAACCCGCCGACTGCGGCAAGCGCCAATTCACAGATTGCCCCGTGGGGGTCTGCGGGGACAAATGGGACGAGCATGGCCAATAACGTCTGGAGCAGCTTCTTCAACGACTCCAACGAGGACGTGTCACAACCCTCGCCGGGCCCGGGCATCTCGGCGCGCAAGGGCAGCGGCCAGGAGGACGGCATGGGCTTCCCGCTGCGAGACGACAGACGGCCTTCTGTCGCGAGCGCCACCACCATAAGCAGCACTGGCTCCAAGTCGAGCTTCAGCGCAAGAGGCTTCCACAAACGACTGCAGAATGTGTTTGGCGAGGATTTCCCAACCGACGGCCGCCAGCACTCCGACTCGAGCTTGAACTCGCCGTACGTCGCCGAGACGCAGTCACTGCGAGGGACCAGAACTCGTGACCGTGGCAACTCCATCAACAATACTTTGGGTGGTGGCAGCTTCCATTCCCGTTCTGGCTCACCAATGGGATCGCGCCCACGGACTCCACAGCCATCCTCGGAAGTCACGCCCTGGGACTTTCAAGACCTCAAGGTGAGTTGGGTTGATTTGGTCACTAGGTTCACTTGACCTCGAGGAGAAGGCGCAGCCATGCTTCACCCCCCACCGCTCTTTCCCAATATTGCCCCTCATGTCACCATGCGCCTGCCTGTTCCCCCAAAGTGATTAGATCGCTGACACATACAGGAAATCCCGCCCCAGGGTGAAATTGGGCGGCGATCTTCTGTCGAGCAACGGTCAATCAAGTCGGTTACCCGTTCGCACAAACTAAGGCTGCCTGGCCATCGACATCATCGCAGCAAAGACGAGAACAAGACCGAGCCTATCCAGCCATATGCTCTCCGACCCGCCACCAGTCGCGACGACTCAGCTTACAGCATCCGCCAGAACCAGCAACAACCCTCGGCACTCAGCTCGGCCTTTGCATCAAAGTCGAATCTGAACACACGCCCACCCAGTCCCACGCCTAGCTCCTTTTCAGATGTGACACGAGACTCGACGACGCAGCGGTCGCCTAGCATCAGCAGACCTCACGGCTTCTTTTCGCGATTGCGAGGAAAGGACAAGACGTCGGATAGTCTCAGAAATCTGACTGGATCTGGCGCCAACTCTACCGTATCTTTGAATCCTTCAATCGCCACTACAAAGACGGTGCGAGCAGAACCTCCACCGGCAACGTTTTTGGCAAAAAGAAAAGCCAACATTGAGGGATTGAAGGAGAAGGGGCAGAGCAACATGGGGAAGAGGGAACATATGCATCAACGGCTTCCCACGTTTAAACGAGATAAACGCCAGATGTCGTATGATCAACCAACAGTCAAGGATCCCAATGAAGTCAAGGCAGACCGCGTCGGCAATGAGGCGTTGTGGATCTTGGACGATAACCTAGACGACATGAGCGGAATCGTTAATACGCAACAACCACCCATGACACCGCCTACCGAAGGACTGAAACCACCGGTAACTTTTAACGGGGACGAAAATGCCGTTCTTGCGGAAAAAGACGACCCCATGGCAGTCTGGGATGCTCCTGATTCTTGGGCCGTCAAGCGACTCGACAATGAAAACTTGACCAGGGACGAAGAGCTCGATGACGTCGATGTGCCTGTAAAAGAAGAGAATGAATCAAAGACGTACTGTTTAAGGATATTTCGAGTGGACTCGACCTATGCGACCTTGACTGCCACACTCAGTACTACTGTTCAGGACATTATCTTGATCCTTGGGAAAAAAACCGTTTTGCAGGATGAACTGGACAATTACCATATCGTGATGCGAAAGCACGATGTGTCGAGATCGCTTGACCCACACGAACGCCCATTACTGATTCAAAAACGTCTCTTGGAGCAAGCGGGCTACAATGATGCGGATCGTTTGGAGGACGTTGGGCGGGAGGACAACAGCTACCTTTGCAGATTCACATTTTTGCCGGCCAAGATGAGCGGCTATTCCAGTCTGGAAAGAGACCCTGGGTTCGGCAAGATGCAAAAATTCAGTCACATTGATCTTCAGGGCCGTAACTTGATCACCATACCCATTACTTTATACCAGAAGGCAACTGAAATAATATCTCTCAACCTGTCTCGTAACCTGTCTCTGGACGTACCAAAGGACTTTATCCAAGCTTGCACCAACCTTAGAGAGATCAAGTACACCAGCAATGACGCCAGGCGACTACCGCCTAGTCTCAGCTTGGCCAGCCGACTAACGATGCTTGACATCTCGAACAATCGTCTTCAGTCTCTAGATAGGGCTGAGCTGCACAAGCTGCAGAGTCTGCAAGGTCTTCGTTTGTCCAACAACGGGTTAACACAGTTGCCACCCTATTTTGGCCAATATCGCGCTCTTCGTAGCTTGAACCTCAGCTCAAATTCACTGACCGAATTTCCCGACTTCCTGTGCGAGGTTAGGACACTGGTCGATCTTGACATCAGCTTCAACTCGATATCTAGTCTTCCCAGGATAGGCCAACTGACGTGTCTGGAAAGACTTTGGGCAACCAACAACAAGCTCTCCGGTAGCTTCCCCCCCACGCTAAGTAATCTTGTTAACCTGCGAGAGATTGATGTCCGATTCAACGCGCTTGACAGCATGGATGTCATGTCACAATTGCCACGTCTGGAGTATCTCATGATCGGACACAACTCTATATCTGTCTTTGAAGGCTACTTTCCAAAGATCCGGGTCCTGCACATGAATCATAACCCCGTGACTCGCTTTGGATTGAGTCAGCCTGTACCCTCACTCTCTGTGCTAAATCTCGCATCCGCCAAGTTGGCTCAGTTGCCTGAGGACTTGTTCGGGAAGATCGCAGGCTTAACGAAGCTCATTCTGGACAAGAATCACTTCACCTCGGTCTCGAACAACATTGGAAAATTGTTCAGGTTGGAACACTTGAGTATGGCCCGAAACTCGTTGGACGAACTTCCAGTCGAGATTGGGCGTCTTGTCGAGCTGCGGTACCTGGACGTGCGAGAAAACAACCTCAGTCGATTGCCTCCGGAGATCTGGTATGCACGACGGCTGGAAACACTCAACGTGTCGTCCAACGTTCTGGACGCGTTCCCAAAACCGGGAGCCTCGCCACCAGCGGTAACCAACGGTGATGTCTCCACGGTGGATGGGGCTCCTCCATTGCTGACACCCAACTTGGGATCAAGCCCGAGCTTTGAAGAGCTCGGCAAACTGGAAGATTTCCAGAATCGGCGCCCTAGTCAGGCATCCGGGGGCCAGTACAGTTCCTCGCCAGCTTCGTCCAACCGGAAGAGTTCTGTTGCTTCGTATAATACCACGAGCACAGCACGCAAACCATCAACGATATCTCGCGTAACGACGGAGGGACCGTTTGCGCCAATGTCGCGCAAGGATTCGAGTCTTTCTAGTCGAATGGTCACAACATTTGCCGGCTCATTGCGCCACTTATTCCTAGCCGATAACAGGCTCAACGATGATGTTTTTGATGAGTTGTGCCTACTTCCGGAATTGAGAATAGTAAATCTTGCGTACAACCTCATATATGACGTTCCCCCACGAACAATCAGGAGGTGGCAACATCTGGCCGAATTATATCTCTCCGGTAATGATTTATCTTCCTTGCCATCGGAAGACCTGGAGGAGGTTGGCTCGCTGAAGGTACTCCACATCAACAACAACAAGTTCCAGGTGCTTCCTGCGGAATTGGGCAAAGTTGCACAACTTGCCGTTCTTGACGTTGCTAGCAACTATCTGAAATACAACGTGTCAAATTGGCCGTACGATTGGAACTGGAACTGGAACCATAAATTGAGATACCTCAATCTATCTGGTAATAAGCGACTCGAGATCAAGCCCAGCGGTTCTTATAGTGGAAGCGGAGCCAACATGCGAGAAGGACGCGACCTTACAGACTTCAGCTCCCTCACCAGCCTTCGAGTCTTGGGCTTGATGGATGTCACAATGATGGTACCCTCTGTGCCAGAGCAGTCGGAAAATCGCAGAGTTCGCACTGCCGGATCTGCTGTCGGCAGCATGGCATATGGAATGGCTGATAGCCTGGGACGGACCGAGCATATCTCGACCATGGACATGGTTATTCCACGCTTCCGGAGCCACGACGATGAACAGATATTGGGTTTGTTTGACGCCCAGCCTCTTGCTGGAGGAGGATCAAAGATTGCCAAATACCTCTATGATCACTTCAAGAACCGTTTCGCCGACGAGTTGGACCGTTTGCGACCCCAAGAGTCTCCAGTTGATGCATTGCGACGGACATATCTAGGCCTCAACAAGGAACTGGCAACTGCCGCATCTCAGACTCTAGAGAAGGCGTCCTTCGCGGCGCCGACACAAAGTCGTTCGACTGTCCCCGACCTCGGGGGTGATGACTTGACGTCGGGGAGTGTGGCTACTGTTCTCTACCTAAAGGAAATGGAACTTTACATCTCCAACGTAGGTGATGCGCAGGCACTTCTCGTGCGATCCGAGGGCGGATACAAGATTCTCACTCGAAAGCACGATCCCGCCGAGCCCAGCGAGCGTGCCAGGATACGAGAGGCTGGTGGCTTCGTCTCGCGACAGGGCAAGTTGAATGATGTTCTTGAAGTGTCGAGGGCGTTTGGTTATGTGCAAATGTCACCATCCGTCATCGCCTCCCCTCATATTTTCAACCTTACACTTGGTGACACAGATGAGATGATATTGATCGCCTCTCGAGAGCTATGGGAATACCTCACTCCCGACTTTGCCGTCGACATTGCGCGATCAGAACGTAACGACCTCATGCGAGCCGCGCAAAAACTCCGTGATCTCGCAATCGCATTCGGTGCAACCAACAAGATCATGGTCATGCTACTCGGGGTCAGCGATCTCAAGAGTAAACAGCGTGCCAGGTGGCGCACGCCAAGCATGTCAATGGGTCCATCTGGCTCACCCGACGACTTCTTCTCGCAACGGAGGCCTGGAAAGCGAGCCAAGAACATGGTTGGTGATAGCAAGCTTGCTCTTCTCGATAGTGAAGTGGATGCGCCGACGGGAGAGGTCAGCTTGGTATTTACGGATATCAAGAATTCGACTCTACTGTGGGAAACGTATCCAATTGCAATGAGGTCTGCCATCAAGATGCACAACGTGCTCATGCGCCGACAGTTACGTATCATTGGTGGATATGAGGTCAAGACCGAAGGAGATGCTTTCATGGTTGCATTCCGAACGGTCACTTCGGCACTGCTATGGTGTTTCACAATCCAAAGCGAGCTACTCAATGTGCAATGGCCACAAGAGATTCTCAACAGCGTCAATGGACAGGAGGTGGTTGATGCTGATGGCAATGTCATTTTCCGTGGCCTCTCAGTCCGTATGGGCATCCATTGGGGCACACCGGTGTGCGAAGTCGATCCCGTCACCAAGCGCATGGACTACTTTGGACCTATGGTCAATCGCGCATCGCGCATCTCTTCTGTAGCTGATGGGGGTCAAATCACAGTATCGTCCGATTTCATCGCCGAGATCCAGCGCCTTCTTGAAACACACATCGAGGGAGATCGAAGCAACTCCACTGGCTCGGAAGAAGCATACGGCGAAGACATCAACAGCCAGCTCATCCGCCAAGAACTCCGCTCACTCAGTAGTCAAGGCTTCGAAGTCAAGGATCTCGGCGAACGTCGCCTCAAGGGTCTCGAAAATCCGGAATATATTTACCTCATGTATCCGCACTCGCTGGCAAGTCGTCTTGTTGTGCAGCGTCAAATGGAGCAAAAGGCTGCCGTCGCAGCGATAGAGGACCAAGCTGGCACTAAGATGCGCGACAGCCAGCTCACGATTGATACAGAGGACGTGTGGGATCTCTGGAATATTAGTCTTAGGCTGGAGATGCTCTGCAGCTCGCTTGAGTGTCCCGGGAGTGCCGAGTTGAAGCCTCCTGAGACAGCGCTGCTAGAGCGGATGAAATCAAGGGGCGGAGAAATCACTGATCGTTTCTTGATCAATTTCGTCGAGCATCAGATCAGTAGGATCGAGGTACGTTTATTGTGTGATCGACAGTGCACTGAAGTGAGGCTAATCATGGCAATAGTCTTGTGCGACTACGCTCGCCCTCCGACACCGCATCCGACCGTTTGGTGCCGGGCCGCTGTTTGAACAGGCGTGTCACATGGGCGACATTTTTGCAGAGCTCGACGCTAAGCTCAAGCGGTTGGAGCAGTTTGAAGCAGAGGCTATGGATGGTATGGCCCCCTCATAATCGCTCTCAATGTACGCCATGTTCTTGGGCTACTACAACACACCCACAAACACATCGTACTACGTCAGTATGCACAAAACGCATAACATACATGACCCAAACTTTACCTCATCTGCACACTCTAGCTACATCTCGGAAGGAGATGTAGTGTCATCGTCACCCACTTCCGTGATACATTGCTTTGCTTTGTAGGGCAATTCAACACCACACCACGACTATCGACATGACATGACGCGACACGACATGGCATGGATCCGAGGGTCCACAGGATATGATTAGCTCATTCAATGTTTGGAGAGGGAGTTCTGGCGCTCTTTTGTTTCGGTTCCATGATTGCTTCTTTTGTTCAACCTGGGGAGAGAGGTGTTGGGGCTGTATTGTGTTGTGTTTCAGATAGTCTATTACTTTAGCCGGGGCTTTTAATTTTTCATCGATTCCTGGTTCCTTGACCTGATGAGGGATTGGAGCTAGTGCAAACTGCGAAGCGGCGGTTTTGCTGACCAAAGTCTAGCTTGGGCTGTTTTCTTGTGGCGTTGGATTTGGGAATGCGTGGAGGGAAAGCAAGAAGTGCGAGGACCGTCAAAGCCTGCTCATTGGCGTGAAAACAAATGCCCTTTATGTAATCGCTCTGTTTCAGTTCAATTTTAGTGTTGGCACAAGTGTATGGATTAATGTTAGAATAATATTTACTTTTTTTGTCGTCTAATGAAACGCAGGCTGATGAAATAATAAATCAGCGCGTGACGCACATTGCTCTTTGTTTGAGTTATCTTGCATGTGCAGAAGTACTGAAAAATGGAAGACTAGAAACAAAGAAAGTGTGAGCAAATATCTGTGGTGGATGATGAAGAGTATTTTATTTTCTTGCTTCAATTATTTATGTTTCGTTATTATTTGCTCGTCAACTTTTTTATTTTATTTTATGCGGTACGCATTTTCAAAAGATGATAATAACTGCTTTTGTTTTACAATGCTTAGCATAGTTAGTCATAAGGAGCACTCGATATTTTAATAGAATTCATTGGTTTACTGGTTTATTCAAGTTTGATGTATTGCTGGTTGTAAGGAAACTGTATTCACACTGGCAAGTCACGTGGAGTATTGCAGCATTGGGAACAAAAAAGTATGAAAAAGGAATGAATTACTAGCTAACAGCATACTATCTATCTTATTGGGATATGGGTGTTCTGATATGAACTTTTCGATTGATCATGTTACGAGTGTGTTTTCATTGTTGGATACGATGAAGAGACGAAGTGATTTTTGTGAGGAGGTAGGCCAGGCGTGTAGGTGCGTGTGCATGTGCATTGCGCTGTGCTGAACAAGCATTTGGCGTTGGATTGCCTTTCAGCGTGGCGTTGAAGAGGCTTAATGGAGAAAGGGGTGACGACTATTAATTGGGGAGACAGGTAGACCTCATATCAAGGTTAGCTAATCACAATTGAGTCATGTTCGCATAGTATGTTTGTATGGTTAGATTTTGTATCACAGAGGAATGGCAATGTCAATGATCAAGAAATGTGTCTATTCGAGCGGCCGAGTGGGTATCTAGCCTATTAAATCCCCGTGACAGCCTGAAGATGAGTACGCCGCTTTCGCAAAGCAAGAAAACACCAATATCGTAGAAGAGAACCGTGTAATTGTGTTACCAACTCGTCCATTGGATAGCTAGAGTCTAGAAAAACACGGACACCCAATATTAAAAAAGCCAAATGAATCCTCCAGAAGTAGTGGTCGAACAAGTCAAAACCTGCCCGTCCATAAATGTCAAAAATGTCATGATGTAAACCCAAAATCGTTACCCATGAAGCAATCAATGCTCGTCTTTCTTCTTCTCTTTTGCAGCCAGAGCGAAATTGGCTTGATAATGTGGCCCATGCCAAGCAGTATCAACCAATTCAATACAAGGGCTGAGTTATTTACAAGAAAGCAACGACGGCACCAATGATGGCGAGCATGCCAACACCCATCTGGGCAGCAGCGCCAGTGGTCTCGGGAAGCTTGGGCTTGGTCGAGCTGGGAACGCTGGTGCCGGTAGCGACAGGGGGCTTGGCAACGGTACCGTTGGAAGGAACGGGGTAGTAGGGAACAACAGGGACAGAGCTGGCAGGGACGACCGGCTTGCTGGAAACCGAGGTGGATGGCTTGATGACAACAGGGGTGGTGGAAGGCTTGCTAACAACAGGGGTGGTGGAGGGCTTGTTGACAATAACGGTGGTCTTGGGGGGAGCGTAGACGGGAACGGTGGTGGTGCAGGGCTCCTCGATGATCAGCTTGGTGCTCTTGGTGATGGTGTAGGTCTTCTTGTTCCAGTAGACAGTGGTTGGCTCAGGGCAGTCGGTCTCGTACTTGGAGATGACGGTGGTGGAGTAGCCGACAATGGACGAGGTGGGGTACTTGTCATCGTAGCTGGGGACCGAGGTGCTGTACGAGGGGTACTTGGTGTCGTAGACGGGAGTGGAAGACGAGGCGTAGGCGTTGTAGACCGGGGTGGACGAGGAAGCATAGGCGTTGTAGACCGGGGTGGACGAGGACGAGTACGCGTTGTAGACGGGAGCAGACGAGGAGTAAACGTCGGAAGCGTAGATGGGAGTATCACCCTCGTAGCGGATGGGGGTGGGGGTGGAGTAGGGAGCAGCCGAGGAGACGGCGTAGGCGTTGGTAACGGCAACAAGGCCGGCAACAGCAGCGTAGGAGCGCATCTTGATTGTTGGGAGGGGTGGTTGGAAGTGGTGGTGGTGGTGGGAGTGTTGTGGTAGAGTGGTATTAAGCTATTAGGTATAGACTGTGGGTCGTTGGAAACGAATGTGATCGGTGATAACCGTGTGGATTAGTGAAAGTGAGTGTTGGGATGCTTTGAAAAGGAAAGCTATGGGAAAGGGACTTTATAGAAAAAGAATCTCGTATGAGGCCGCCCGAGCATAGGGGCCTCCGGGAAAATTGTCCCCATTCACGCACATCTGGAGCGCCTGGCTCGGTACGTGGCGTATACGGTGGACATTGGTGGACATGACAGGAAATTACGGTTACGGCAAGCGGAATGCGCGCAGCAAGAAGCGGTTCCGCGTTAGGGCTCCCAGCTGCGTGTTGAAGGCCCAGCACGTCCTATCACAGCGTGTGCGGCGGCAGGTTGGATCGAGAAGCAGCAAGGCCAATTTCCCCTGCCAAGGGGCCCCTGCAGGTTCAACACTTGATTGATCGGATGATCGCCTCCGACCTGGCTGGAGAGTGATCCGCGCTCAGGGCACGCATAGCCCGCGCGCTGGCCTCTGTCGCTTGGGCGTGTGCGCTACGTGGTTCACCGCCGCGTGCCTCTGTGCCCCGGAAACCCTCGTCCAAGGGCCGTTCTTGCGCCCGAGGCCCGGCAGTTGGATTGTGCGAGCACGTTGCGCGACTTTCTTCTTCGTGCACGGCAAAGGCCCGTCCAGGAAGCTTGACATGGCGCCTCAGGCTCGCAATTCGCGGTTCGCATGCAGACAAGAACTATTGGCAACGCCCAGGCCACAGCTAGGCGCCCCGGGCGATAGGGGCAGAGTCGAGGTCAAGGCGGAGTGCTCTCCCGCATGCCCAGAAGTCTTGTTGGTCGAGTGCGAGTGGGACGAACGGGTTCCTGCATTCTGGACGGCTGAGTCAGGGCGTCTAGCGTGGCAGCAGCGTGGCCCGCCTGGGGCTAGCGCCGACCACCGTCTGCCGGCAGCTCCTCTCGCGTGCATCACAGCCGTGTGGGCTTGGGGACGCGCAAATTGTCCCTCGCAGCGCCCCCCAATGGCGCTCCTCGACGGCCAGCCTGTCCTGCAGCCGCTTGCCTCTGTTGCGGCATCTGGCGCAGCTGAGGCATGGCGGTCTGACCAAAGCCTAACTGACGTCTAGCGGCTCGTATCAGTCATTGGCTTCTATCCCCAAATCGTCTGCAGCCTCGGGTCAGCATCAAACGTGTAATTTCGCGTAGATTTACCCAATGGGCCTCGGGCGCTTTTCTTGAGTCGATGGCCTTGCATAACGTGAATAACGCGCATGCAACGAGCCGTCTGTTCATTTGGACAATTCGCCATGTCTATGCGTGCCTCAAGAGTGCCTTCCATGTCCTCCGCGTCCAGGCACTTCGCATCTCGTTCCGTCTGACTCCTGGTTATCAGCGTCTGATCTTCTTTATGCCCGTTGCATACATCTCTCTCACCTTTCAATTTCACTCCTGCAGAAATGCCCTCCACCATGATCGTCCCGCCTTCCACCCCGAAGTGCACCCGACAAGCTCAGGACTTCCGCCACGCGCAGCCTTCGCTCCATTGCTCTCCAACCACGCTCGTTGTCAACCGTTTCTGAAAACGCTAGATTTGCCCCGACTGGAACTGCAGGCGCCCTCGTCGTATCCTCGGAAACCTTTTCTCCGCCACGGCACAGACCTTTTTGGCCCCCGCCTCAAGTCTCTGTGTAAGCATCGGCTACACAACAAACTCAGTGCCGCAAACTTTGGTCTTAGCTGAACGTCATCTTCGACACTCGAGTCCATGCCTCCACCCAAGGCACAGGCTGGCGTACCAAAGGAATGGCCTGACCGGACGGTGTACTTGCGTGCGCCAATATACTCCAAGACACTCGGTCGGGACAAGCTTGAAGCCCTCATCTTCCTTAAATCAAACCTACCACCCAACGAAAATGTTTACACGCTCAGTAGTCCCTTCACAACCGTCAAGATCACAGCGGTGTCGAATATATCGCATCCCGCTCATGGCCAGTACGGTCTTTTTGCCAACCACAATCTCCCACCAGACTCTTTTATTTTGCCTTATTTAGGATATGTTCATGATCAATCTGACATCGACGGAGCTTCTGATTACGACCTGTCCCTGGACCGTGAATTAGACGTTGGTGTTGACGCCTCAAGAATGGGCAATGAAGCGAGGTTTATCAACGACTATCGAGGCGTCTTAGCTGCACCGAATGCCGAGTTTCGTGACATATTTGTAGACATTGGAAACGGCAAGGTGGAGAAGAGGGTCGGGGTCTTTGTCCTCAGCGCTGGAAAGAGCGGGAACAGGTCCAAGGGGATCGGACGTGGACACGAGGTACTCGTCAGCTACGGTAAGGGTTTTTGGACTGAGCGTCAATTCGCGGATGTGTGACATTCTATAATATATCCGCAGCAAATCTTTTTGCCTCGAGCGACGCACTCGTTGAAGTTCTTGCTGGATTATTTTTACCTCAAACAGCGGCATTCGCTCTCACATTTAGGAGGCGCCTTTAGAAACCCGTCAAATCTGCCGCCCTGCGCCTCTCCATTGTCGAAGAGAGATATCTGCGATGCTAGTCGACAACCAACCGCCTTCTCAAAGCTTCGCGGAGCCACATCGCCTCCAATTTAGTCTCACACACTGTCCGAGTCAATGTCACAAACGCTTCGAGCAAAGATTCCACTTGCAATAGCTTTCAATAGCTCCCATAATTGGTGAGCATTCTAAGTTGTGATCAAGTTCGTGTTGTAGCAAAAGAATATAGCGAGTCGCACCGCTACCAAAATGAACAAGATTCTTGCAAATCTTCACTCTACCAACTATGTTACATAACAATCATGGCACATCACAGCTTGGTCATTAACGGAAAGCTCTACATGCAAAGGGAAGTCAAATGACCCCGCTAATCTGGTTATTTTTAAGAAGCTCTGTGGCTGTCTGCAGATCGGTCAAGCCACTGTGTGAGGCGTCATGCACAGATCATTGCCAAAGCTGGCTAAGGAGCAGGAAGCTTGCAGTGACGTCGGAAATTCCGGAACTCTCAGCTTGGTACTACGTGATCATCTTAACGTAGCAAGGACGTCATGTTTGTTAAACTGGACATTGTGTTACCACGCGCCCACGTAGTATTCTGTGTACCCGATGGAGTTTTCTGAGCAACAAAACGACATGCGAAAGCCATTCACCACATTGTTACAGAACATAGTATTTGATCCGCAGACAGTCACACGCCATGCAGGTACGGTACGCCATTACAAAAGCACACAGATCTTCAGGGTCAAGCATTTTGTTTGGTGCTAGGACAGCGATCGCGATTCTGCACGATGCATATCTACCTGTGACGTACGAAACTCGGCAGGGCGATCCGCAAACGGGTCTCGAGCATCCAATCAGCACGCCCACACGCTCCTATCCTGGTCAACTAACCGGTTTGCAAGGTTGTAACTAACCTTAGAGGTGCCCAAGCTGAGACACTCGTGGTATAAGCCGTGTGCAGCCATAATTCCTTTTACGAATCCACGTCATGGGCTTGGTTTTCGCTGAATGTGGAGCCTGCGAAGGACTTATGTTGGACGAGCCCGCTCCGGGACGTCAAACCGTTAACATTCTTCTCTTTCACAAAACACAATTAACGCCACTCAAGACTACATTGAGCACCAGCTTACGTGTCCTTGCACCTAAACAGCAGCCTCATCCCACTTCATTGGATCGCCCCACCCAATCAGCACACACCCTCAACTTTACGCAGACTTTAGGCTCCGCAACGTCACACTCTAGGGTCTCTTTGGACGGACGCTAGGCTTGGTCACTTACTGCTTACACTGCTCGACACCCAGCCTTGTGATATCCGCATCTATATCTTTCAAGAGCGTTGCCAGCCAAACAACACACTCCGCACTAAGGATACCATCACGCACAATATACTATGGCTCCTCTGACAAGACCAGCTCTGACCAGGGTAAGCAGCCCGCACAACAGTATATAGAGATTTAGCTGACTCGAATTCTAGAACGAGTCGATGCAGAAATATATACTGTTGTCCGCTCAGAAGGAAGCCCTGCAACGTCGGATGTCTCTTCAAATACCTTCCAATGCACCCATGGCAGCTGGATCCCCAGAATTCCAGTCATTATCATCGTCTCCAACAGACTTCCTAAAATACACATCGCCATTCCCTGCAGCCTCCGAGCCGATCTCCATGAGGCCAGGCAGCTTACATCGCTACAGCATTGACGATATGCACACAGAAGAGTCTCAAAAGCTTTTTGAAATCAATCAACAAATAGTAGCTACTCTCACTGAATTACTCAACACTGAGTCTGTTCGATCTGACGAAAAGCACCGTGCATGGATACAAGAGCGATTGATGGAAGCCGAACACCAGAGCCGCCGACAACGACGCCGTCACGGTTCTAATGCTGAGCGGGACATAGCCTCTTCGATAGCACAGCACCTTGAACTTGGTCTCAACACTTCAAAAAGCTGGACGCAAGTCTAGGCGCTTCAACTCATGCCGGGGTTATTAGAGCTTAGGCGACTGCATTGATTTGTTAATTGTCAAATGTGGCATATGGATATATGTTTTTATGAGGTCATGTCATATGTTTATTTCTGGAGCGGGATCGGGATTTGGCGCAACAGTTAGCCTTCTGAGATGAAGTGCTCAGATCAGAAAAGATATGGTCGACCTAATTTACGCACACACGTCGCGTTTGTCAAGCGCATTAGATTTTGCCAAGGCAGACAATTGCTTGAGCATTTGTAGATTTATAAACCGAAGATCTCGGTTATTACACTATCCTGATCTTTTTTTCCGGGTTATTGAATTAACCTGTATGTTCGAAATTGTGTTCACCTAAGCCACCGCTCCCACCCTCCACCTTCCTTATCTGTCCCAGCGTTCTAATATCACAAGCATATCTGGTACTGCTGATAGGTGGTAATTAGTGCGGCTTAGCAAACAATCCTCCCACGGTTCCGCTTATTCCAAGATTGTTGGATCCTTGCATGTTCTTAGCACATGCTGCATACGTTCGCAGACGCAGCGAATGCGTCGCTCTGAGGTCATAATGATCTCAGTCCAGTCTATCTGCCTGTCTCATAGCTCCACGTTCAACACATATGACTCACAGTCTGGCTCTCAAAAAGAAATAGCCACGTGATCAAAGCTCTTGGCGTAGTTTGGTCTACTGAGTGCCTATCTTGCAATGCAAACCAAATTTTCAAACATCTTGTCCCTATTAGACATGACGTCGATATTCAGGTTGTCGCTTTCATCTTTGCTTAGAGTCGTAAAGGAACACTTCAAGCATGGTGACATCACACCGCTAAGTGCAGTGCCCCAAATAAACGTGACCCTAATTCGCTAACAAGCGATTTCCTTCACTCCCCGAACCACACACAACCAACTATGATCGTATGGTGTTAGACAGATTCTTCCACCAAGTAAAGAGCTTGATTAGACGAACCGTTTCTTCCACATACGGTTAGTGATTATCCTAAACCTCTCTTTGCGATATCTCGCGTTGGGATGAAGAATATGGCGCAGGATGTGTGGAAGACATAGAACACAGGACATGACAGGATCGGACAAGAATCCCCGAAAGTGAATTTGACGGCGTATTTAAAGGGGCCTAGGTTTGTCAGAACTGGAGCTTATTGGGGGAGAGAAGGGCACCCATCATGTTTGATGCTGCTAGGAGCTGTCGTGATACTAGGAAGGAAATGTACTGCACAAAAATAGAGATGTTCTATGAAAATGAAATCTTTCTCGTCGCCATTGACTTCAAGCTAACAGCTTGTCACAGAGGATCGCATTGTGCCGTTGGTCGGATACGTAGATCAAATTTATGAGCGGGACTATGTTGACGCTGTAATACCGGAATGTCGAGATGGTATAGTACGGGTTTACACCTTGTGCAGTGCTCCGAAAATATAGGGTTGGGTCTGAGATATGGCACTTGCCCCGACAGCTTGGTAAATTTTCGACATCTCTTCAAGTTGATGATTTTGGCTATGCTCCATATACCCAGCAGAGGTATTTGAATGGACAAATAGATGATATAATCAATGTTCGAGCATGAAGTGTTCATTGCAGCGAAATTTAGACATACATCAGTTCAACACAATATGATCCCTTCCATTTCAAATTTATCTGAAAGAGTAGCTACTGGAGTGAGGAACAACAGGTAATCCACATGGCTCGACACTATTTAGAGTTGAGTGGGATGCACGTGCATACTCAGCTAATTCGCTGCTAAGCCTATGTTGAGGGAATTTCTAGGAGTAGAAAAACGATCTTACATTCGAGACGACTCTGGTGAACCCTATGTAAGCACAGAGTTTCGAGAACAACCTTTCATGCCTGGCTCGTTATATTTCGTGATGATGTGCATATAATTCTCACTTACCAAAGCCTATTGTCTTATGTATTATTTGCCCTTGATTTTTCTATGGCTCATATGATCAGAAGCGGAAGAAGGCATGTTAAATTTTCTCTTCTACAGGATGAAAGTGATGGTGGATGAGTCTGACGAGTCCTTAAGACAATCTCATTGATGCTCAGAAAAAGATCTGACTTCCCCATGAGCCATACTGAGTGTGTGCTTACAGAAACGATTTTTCTTAAAATGCTTCAGGATTGTACATCATGAGGCGCAGTCTCATATCAAAGTCATAAGTTACTCGTTCTGGTATTAGCTTCATGTCTGGATTTGGCACCTCGATGTCAACTGCTGCATTTGGCATTAACCCTGCCCTGGAATGAGTTACTCTAAGAATACTCAGATCGATGCCACACGTGACCCTTATTACGATACTAACGAGATCTTCGGGGACGGTGGACAGTACAGAGCAATGTGTAATTCATGGAGGATATTACTCGGTCGAGTACCAACTTTGCAGTGTTGTTTTGAGTGTGACAGATTTATCAATAGCGATGACATCTTTATGCTCGGAACAAGCTAGTGACTAGAGGTCTAAGAAGCTACTCTTGCCGTTGTTTATCTGGACAATGATGCCGAGCTAGTCGCGGAAATGGTTGTGTAGCTCATGACAAAGGAAAGATTGGACGAGGAAACGGACTAGAGCAATCAGATGGGGGACAATCGATACTGGCTTTGTAACTTGAATTATGATACTTACCAAAATTAAAATGAAAAATCCTTGTTATTTTCTCACCACTAGCTAAAGGCGGCACGTTGCGCTGCATGTATACTTTCTAAGAAAGTAAACCGAGAGCTTCGTAGCTCGGAGCGTGTTTAAAGATACTCAATGTCCAGGGGTAAACAAAGCTACACCCAAATAAGAACGAGCGAGTGGCCAACCCCCGGTGTGGCTACTGCATGAATGCGGGTACCCCCTTTTAACGATATTTCCTTACTTGAAAATAATAAACCCCAGGTGGAATTGAGCGCACTAAAACTTATATGGCATTCAGAAGGTTGCACGGTCTCAATAACGATTTAGCTTGCTGAAGTGAGGCCGAGCCCAATCATACTCGTCGCGCTCGCCGATCTTCAACTCTAGCCCTTCTAACCAACGTGTGTCTGTAACTCGGAAACCTAAAATATCACTATTCGGTATTTCCTGCAAATTTCTTAATCTTGAACAGCCGTTTGTCGGTTCGACTCAGCGTCGAACCGCAATGACTCGAAGGATTACGGAATGTCCTTTGGTGGCCAACAAAGGGTATTCAAATATCTGTTTGCACATGACATCGCAACAACTATGGTAATGACTCAACTTTCGTATATGCATTTCAAAGCAATTTCAATTCTCATCAGATTAGCTTTTGATTGAGATTGGTTGACCTATAGCAACTAGTAAATGTATATTCTTGAAATAAGTATGCTGCAGTGCCCTCTGAACCCTTCAGAAAGACCTGCCATGTTTGTATGCCCCAAAACATAAAGGTAGGTATATACAGTAGTATCGTGATCCAAAGGGCGAAATCTATTACACAATGGGTTCACATTTCGCGTTGAATTTCAGGTTAGGGGTTTGCAGTAGTCTATATATTAAACATACTAAAATCTACAAATTTTATAAAATAATTCACATTACCTCTAATAACGTAAACTAAATGACGTAACGATAGTAACAGCAGTAGATCCGCGACTCTCATGGAGCCTTTGGCAATAATGCTCAATCTTCAGAAGACAAATATGACTATGCACCACATCGTGACCAATTCACTACATTTTGGAAGTTTATGCAAGACAGTGGCTCACATTTGATCAAGCGTAATTTGAATAAAAACTGCGATAAAGCTATACCATCCGTACTTTGCAAAGCTAGGAGCACTTGTGCGGAAAATTGTCTGTTCTGCGGGATCACAGAGGGTACCCACATTGGCGAAGCCTTTTCGAGCAGTAAATATAGCTGAAGCGCGAAAACACAAGTTGTACGCTCGTAAATTTTGAAGTGATTAGAGCATAGCAGCTCGTGATCTATCGATCGTGATGTGCAACATGCTGCGAAGTACATGTAGCTTCGCTAGTGGTTATTTAGGCTTTAGATGTGAGCACCAGCGACCTGCACATCGTCAGTCCTTTTTCCCTCAATCTCCTAATTCTAATTTTTATGTAGCCCCTTTTACCATAAAGTCATTACGACTGATGGTCTGCTCACGTACATGATTCGTGACAGAAGAAATCGTCAATTCTGATGGCTCTAGTGAATATCGGCAGTAAAGCGATGCCGTTAGTCATTGTTACGCGCAGCCAGGCTGTCAAGGCTCTAGCGGCTTTGGTGGTGGCTATGATATCTCTTTACATTCCGAGTAGTGCCTTTCAGGATTATCAAGAGTCCAAGTGTAACCAGATTTATAGCTGCTGGGGGAGTGGCTATCCTGACTGGTACCGCAGCTACTGAGTCGCTATTTTAGCCATGTCAACAGGAAGCGAAGTCTGGAATGTAGCTGAATTCTTTCAGCGGCCGTTCTTTTCGTGACTGTAGCACTTCTCGGCACCAATGCTTGCTGTTCAACAATCGACCCGATATGGAGCTCATGCTTGAGGGTACAGTCAAAAGACTGGAGTTTGTGCAGAGTTGGAGTATTGATACAGTAAGGATAACATAAAACAGTCCAATAAGTTAAGACGTAATTTAAAATCTAGCAATACCTTATCAACATGGTGTAAATACCTAAACAAGGGTGAAACACTCGGCCATCTCAAGAGATCAGAAAAAGACTTACACTAAGTTTGCTGAAGAATTTTTTAATTTATTTTTTATATTTATTAACTTGTTTAACTTTGAAAGTTATTCAAGTAAAATGTTCTATCCCTTAGAAATATTTGGACAATAATCTATTTTGGGGACAAAGAAGGTTCTCTCTAACACAATCATTTTCTTCTCCATCCAAATTTCAAAATGAATTTCAGCCTTCACTAGGGTATAATACTTTAATATTTTCGCGGTGTTTAATACACTTCCTACGCACCCTAGTGTGGGTGCGACTACCTCAAGAACAAAATCACCATAATTTATTAAATAGCTTCTCATGCATTCATCAGATATCGGAATAGAAAATTCTCTAGTGTAGAAATGAGAACGAAGAAAAAAGGCTCTTTCAAAATCAGGAGGAAGTGGCCACCGTGAACAAAATGCGAACGAAGACGATCGTGATGTGAGTCAAGATGTACAAATTACGGCACCTAAAAGCAGTACATGATCTGTCAGCCAACAATACAAATCTTCTAGCCACAGTAGCATGAAGGTCAGCATTTTTGTTAGCTCACACGATCCTTATAGCAGTCTCTGACAAAGAATAAAGTACGTTAGTATCCTGGAAGCCTGCGAAGCCGTATATACGCGCAAGCCAACCGCTGCAGTTCGACATTCAGCAGTAACAACAACCACGACTGTTCGCCGGCTTAGTGTTTCAACAAACGGTTAAATCTTATACTGGTTAGTTCGTGTCCTGGATCAGCAGAATATAACGAAACTGACTTTACAAGCTGCCACACATAACTTGCAAGCTTTGACTGAATGTTAGGTTCCACATGCATAACAGGATCTGGTTGTAGCTGCTCCAGAGCATCATGCAGTTTTACTGACATTCTGGCCGTACCTGAATGGTCTCAATTGTTGGCTTGAACCATATCCCAAAAGGGGGGGGGGGGATGAAGCTGCCCGTGCGCAAACACAGCTAGAAAAGTTGTAGACCTTGGAAATTTGTCATAGCCGATTCTGTAATGTAGTCGAACATAAAATGAGTAGCTATATCAATCAACGATTTGCTTTAGCACTCATGAGATATGGTCAATGTATGGTATATTGGCCATGTTCAAGTCATTTCTGAGTGACCAGACATACGCTAGAGGAAGCATTGATTCCTACAGATAGAAATCAGAATTTGGTTTGTTCAAAGCAGAGCACGATTGACATTTTGAGAGCTTTTATGATATTTGTTTCTTGGCACTAATAATGAATTGTGCTGAGGCACAGGCCTGCAGTGCTTATCAGAAAATAGTCGCTCTGTCCACATTTTCCAAAGTGATAGATTTTGCTATTCGCAGCCTTAGATACACAAATTCCCAACGTGGCTATGATCAAATGTCCGCATATCCATCATTTGCTCCTGCTAAAATACAACAAGATGCAATGATTGGCTGCCTGTTTACCAATTAGAAGAAGTAGGCTTTTACTGAAGCGGGGCTACTCGCAGACTGTTTCTAGATAACTTGAGCAAGCAGCGACGCCACAGCTACTAAGCGGTAAAATGCAAACATGACACACTCAAATCAGACAAGTGACAGGTCGCCGACTAGGGCCGTCGCTTGAGAAGGTTACTCAACGCCACCGCATGGATAAACAGCCGAATCAAATCACATTCAGACCCTTAGCCTTGTGTTGAAAACGGTGACGAACAAAACCCCTTCGATTGATGTACCACTTGATCACTTGAGAACGACACTATGTTCATCTCATCGCGTTTGTTTTGCTCTAGGAGAGATGGCCTGTGCTCATCAGGTTAGACTTTAGCCACAGAGCCTCGTGTTGGCGACTAGCCATCGCTAGCGAATGATCGATGCCTAGTGACCCAGAAACAGGTGCATCTGGGCAACTGAATACGAATTCTAGCGGGCACGGCGGAATAATCGCCATCACCTTTAATTGCATGATGAACGGATCGGGTAAACAAGGGAAACCTTCTATTGCTCGTTCTGACCTCAACTCCTCAGTCCTGCGAACGATCCTTGGACTCTTCCCGTCTATTTTACTTGATTTTCCTATTACACTGGTGATGCGGGCGAACAACCATTAGTGTATAGAGTCCATTGTGGAGACGTGTACACTGTTGTCCATAGCATATCAATCGCATTTATGGCAAGCCGCCACCGTGAGGTATTGGGTGTCGCGATTCTGTTTTTCGTACTCACATGGTTGAGTGTTGGCCTACGTGTGTATGTACGCGGTGTGATGAGGAAGACTTGGGGTAGAGATGACTCTTTTATGATAGCTAGTTTAGTACGCTTAGCATACCGTCGATACTCGAACTCGGAAACAGAACACTGATTTTTGTAGGCTGTATATACCGTTTATATCGCTTTTCAATTCGTGTCTGTCAAACATGGAATAGGCCGGCATCGCTCAGAGTTGAGCGACGAGGACAAAAGGATTGCACTCCTAGTAAGTTGACCAACATGCTTTCATCTAATGCTACTAAAAGCACCTAGTTTTGGTATCTTGGTGAGCTTCTCTATGTGATTGTCAGCTGCACGCTCAAGTTCTCCATTGGCTTCTTTTATCTGAGGATTGCCGTTCAGCGGTGCCACATCTGGATTATTCGACTGTTGATGTCAGGGACTATCTTCTTCTCGATTATCTACTTTTTCTTAGTTATGGCACAATGTCGACCCAGTGAGCTTCCTGGCCCCTCTACATCTCTACTTAAAAAAATGTGTGCTGAATTTTTCAAGTTGACGAGTTCTGGAACAACCATCCCGCGTCGAATAAATGTATATCTAAGGGACCAACACTTGGGATAACATATGCTCTTGCAGCTGTAAATGCTGCAGCGGACTGGAGCCTTGGAACCCTTCCCTTCTTCATTGTCCGTGGTACGGGTATGGATTTCAAGACGAAGGCTTTGGTTGTTGGAATCCTTGCATTTGCTGCCATGTAGGTAGATTTGTACTCGTCATAACCGACGTAGCGCTAACGAGTCTACAGAGGAAGTACGGGAACAATCGTGCGCATGTTTTACCTCCATACTCTTTTGGATGGCCCTGACTTTCTATGTAAGTCAGATTTTTTAGAAGCAGTCTTCACAATCTCTTAATGCGTTACCTAATATATATATATTTCCAGGGTCAACCACAGATGTTGCTATTTGGAGCACAGTTGAGCCTGGAATCGGTATAACGGCCGGAAGTATAGCTACTCTGCGACCGCTGATGCAACAGTATCTCGCGTCTCTAGGCCTCGTATCACAATCTAGACAGCCTCCCCCTCCAATACATTTGCCGGGATGGAAGGAACGCCGTGGCTACCAACAAAGCCTAGACTTCCCTAGTCTAGCTCCCACACAAGACATAAGTACAAACTTGACCGAAAGCTCAGTTCTCAAGTCGTCAGAACAAAGCAACTCTAACCCATCACCAAATCAATTGCAGCACATCAAAGATCTATCCCATACGGAAGGATCATGAAGAAAATAAGCCGGACTTGAAAACAAATACATTAAAAGATAGATTAGTCGAATCTATAATTTACTTTGATTGTCGCGTTTTGTGAAAGAGATCCAAGATACTCGTACGGAATGATTGTTGGGTCGCAAGAAAAAGTAGGGCAGTATATACCAGAAAACAACCGGAAACTGCAAAGGGACATCTCTCAGATTTAGAGAATTTATAGGTACGAATCTTAACGATAGGCAGGCTTTTCGAGTTGATTGTTGTCAACAATGATGATTTACGTTTCGAACAGCAATACAGTTACAACAACAAAAACATCAGCGTCTCCTCCCTCCCAATGTCCATAGCCTACATCTCTCTCGAAAAAATCGTCTCGAAAATGACTCAAATTTTTACGATACAAATTGCTCCACTTGTATCAATAACTGCATCGGCGGATGATGTTGGCAATTGGGAAATCTTGAAGCGCACTGAATATTCTGACTTGATATAAACGTTGCTGACAGCACTAAAATGTGACATAGTTTTTTTTTGCATCTCTCCTGTGAAGTTGATTTTTCTACTGAAGGCAAACTGCTGAGCACTCCTAGATCATGGAAGATATGATAACTAGGTTTACTATAGTAATAGACATTCGTGCTTGAGCGTTCAGGGCGATTTTTTCTGTGTCATTATAGAGTTGAACGTATTTCATTGTTTCTATCTAGGTTGAAATGTTCAGAAAGCTTAAGATTTCCAAAGCTTTTGCAACGATATAGATTGAGCTACTAGGAACTTTGTCAGCCAAAACTGGTGTTTTGTTGCGTGTAGCACCATGTGAGCACAAATTGCGTATATATTTTCCTTTTTCTTCTCGTCTAAGAAGACATCAAGTTTTACTCGGAATGTTCCCTCGAAAAGTGCATACTAACGAAGGATCAGACAGCATAGGTCAAGGATCAACTTCAAATTTTTAACACACAGAGCGAAAGAAGGATTGTAAGACAGGCGAGCATTTGTTGCTGCTCCATTTGCGCCGTGATTAATTAGTTCCGACTCCCGGCGGCATGCGAAACCACTACTCCGCCGCCTTGGTGCCCTTGGTGTCTTGATTAACCCCGCTGTCTCTGACATCACTCCTCTCTCATGACGGTCATAATTGAATTGATATGGTTCAAATGTCGGCGTTTCCTCATAGTCAGCGGCACTTCAATGCGGAAAAAATGCCTGTTTGAATTGAACAGACAAGACGGAACCTTTCCGTGAGTTTGTCCCGACCGCGGAACGCTACCCCGCGTTCCGTGAGTACCAACGTACAAAACAAGAAGTCAAATCAGGTTGTATTTCATTGACGCATTCCACAACATATTGTCACTTAATTTCAGAATCGCACTATTACCCAAAGTCATGGCAGCCACCAAAGTAGCTCTCATCACAGCCAGTTCAGCAGGCTTGGGCGCTCAGATAGCCCGCGTCTTCGCACCAGATTTCCGAGTTGTACGTGCTTAAGCAGCCCAACCGAACTTTCTCGGGCAGATTTGAACAGGACCTCCTGATAGTTAACAAATTTCAGGTCATCAACTACTCTTCAAACCCTGACCGCGCACAATCTCTGATCAAAGAGCTCTCCGATATTACCGGCAGCTCCTCCCAAACAAGCCCCCGTTTCCATGCTGTCCAAGCAGATATGTCCTCGAAGTCATCAGTAGAGAGCCTCGTTAAAGAGACTCTCAGTGTTATGGGGCGATTGGATGTCGTTGTTTCAAACGCAGGCTGGACACGTATGACCACATTTACCGATATTGAGCAACAAGTCAACGAGGAAGACTGGGATAAATGCTTTATTATGAATGTCAAGACACACCTTTGGCTTGCATACGCAGTGAAAGATGCGATAGCCGAGAATGAAGGGACGTTCATTTCTACAGCGAGTGTAGCAGGTGTAAAGCCCTCAGGTTCTAGTGTTCCATATGCAGTGACAAAGGCGGCACAAATCCATCTCATGAAGAGCCTGGCTGTCGTTCTTGCACCGAAGATTAGGGTCAATGCTGTCAGTCCAGGGATGATGCTGACAGAGTGGGGACTAAAATTCCCTGAGGCGAAGAGAAATGGTGCAATTAACAACACAAAATTAAAGAGGTTAGCAACAGTGGAGGATGTTGCAGATCAAGTTCGGACATTGGCTTTGAGTAGGAGCATAACGGGACAAAACATATGCATTGATGGTGGTTCATCATTGTGAGAAAATGTAAATATGACAGAGCAATTTTAAATTATGAACAAGCAACCAGTCGCTTAATACAAAACTTATTTCTTTTGATTATTTAAACTGCTGTTTTAATTTTTACTATTTAGTTTATCTGTTGTTAATCTATCTATCTTGTTATACTAAATATAGTATTGCCTATGCAGTTTTTAGTTTATAAATTGCTGGTTTACTTGTAAAGTTAATTTTTTCTTTCTAAAGCCTTTAAAGCTTTGTAAAATAATTGTAGTGCTATTACTTTATAGTAAATTAAAATAGAATTAGAGATAGGATTATTTTTTAATATTCTCATAATCTATATATCTAGCTATTCAAGTATAATGATGCCTATACAGACACTAGTCTATAAGGCGCTGTTTTCTCTCCTACGCTTATCTTTCTTTTTTAGAGCCCTAGAAGCCTAGTAAAACAGTAGTAGTGTTCTTACTACATAGCTTGCTAACAGTAGATTATTCTAGAGTAGGTCTATTTTGTTGTAGTAGGCCTTTAGGTTAAGGCTCCTGCAGCAGGCAGCTGTCTAGGCTGTTGCTATTTGTTGTTTTTGTGTGTTGTAGGGGCTTATTGCTAGGCCCCTGTTGCACGTTGTTTGCAGGCTATTGCTAGCCCCCTGTTGCGCGTTGCAGAGGCCTATTGCTAGGCCCCTGTTGCACATTGTAATATCTTCTAGTCTAGAGCTCCTGCAGCTAGCAGCCACCTAGCTGTTGCTATTTCTGTTTTTTGCAGAAACTTAAGCAGTGCTTTTTGCCCTGCTTTAGTATTAAAGATAGCAGCTAATGTTAGCCTACTTATCTCTTTCTGTATTTGTTTTCTTTCTAGATTGTAGTGTTTATAATGTAAGAGCAGGTGCTTAGGT
>JAKUHH010000140.1:0-14757 GCA_022701365.1 Mycocentrospora acerina
GTCCTACGCTTAATACTCTTTAGGGATAACAGGAGTTGTATGTTTCTTTACCTCTTTGTAGGTTTCTCCTTAAACTCTTACTTTGTGACTTATAGAGCTATTAGTGTCTGCAGAGTTAACTCTTACTGTCTTAAAGACGTCTTTCTTTAAAGCAATGTTATTAATTGTCTTCTTATCTACCTTTATTTAATAATAAAGCGCAGGCTTTAATGTAGTTGTACAGGTACATTGCTTAAAAGTAAGACTCTTGCTTGCTTATAATATTGTTAGGTTATGCTTTTGTAACTAAGGAAGTCTTAAAATAATATTATAAGTAGCTATCCTAAAGATATTAAAGGTAATCTGTTCCTAGTGTAACTAGATCTAAAGAGTAACGCTGTGCGTTTTGTGTGTAATCTCTAACTCTTCTAGCATTAGTTACCTATTTGCAACTACTATAGGGTATAGTTGTTTTTTCTTAACAGGTGATAGTCTAGCTAACTACACTGCTCTTAATAATATAAAGTTTGTTTATGCTACTAAATTAAGTAGTGCCTTTATCTAGTGTCTGTTAAGTCTTACTAATAGCTTAACTAATGTCTTAGAATTTATTGCATTAAGTTGTCTAGCGTTATTCTAGGTGCGTAGCGCTGTCCTAAAAAAGGCTAGTCTTGAAATCTATTTAAGTGCTTTACTTCTGCATGCTTAACGCATTTAGGGTTTATGCAGGTAATCTATTAGTATTAATTACAGACTCTATTAACTGTAAGTTTTATCTAGAAGATCTCTGCTAGATTGTCAGTTCTAGGAAAATGCATCTTATTGCGCTTGTCCTAGAGGTGGTTTTTACATTTGTTGTACTTGCAGTTAAACTATTAGTATTTGCATTTGTTCCTGCGTGCTAGAAACTATCCTAACCTTACTTTTTTGCTGTAGTAGTCTGCACATAGATTGTAGGAGCATGCTGTCTATAATATAGCTGCGTAATTCTTATTTCTGTGATCTAGGTAGTATCTTAGTTGTTCTGAATTAGGAGTGTTAGCGTTGTTCCTGCTAAGCTTATTGTCCTGACTGTTTAGTAGTGTATATTCTTGTGTTCCTTTAGTAAGTGCCTAGGTGTCTTTAGATAGGCTTAGTGTTGCTGATTGTGCTAGCGTCTATAGGGCTAATTAGGATTCTAGGGTGTTAACAACTACCTATTTGTTGTCTGAATCTTTGTAGAAGGTGTCTTTGATGTCTAGAGGTGCGAATGTGATTGCATTTACCTGTCTAGTAACTATATTCTTAGATCTACAGTTTCTAGATATGTAGCCTAGTTTGCTACAGCTGTAACAAGTTCACGTGGACTTGTTATAGTTGTTGTTGCTGTTCCTAGTATCCTTTTGCAGATTTCCTTTATACTCTTAGCTTTTGTTAATGTTATTAAGGTGCATAGATTTAGATCTATAGGAGCTATAGATTCTGTTGCTCCTTCCTTAATATCTAGATTGTTGTCTATAGTTAAATTGTTAAGTAGTGTTAGCAGCATATAGTGGTTGTTGTCTATGATTGTTAGTAGATCTATATCTAGGTTAAGGTTAACTGTCTTGTTGTAATTCTATAGATAGCTTGTAGAGAGCGTTGTTAATGCTGATTGCTACTTTAACTAGTTTGCTTAGGCTGTTAAGCGTAGAACTACTTTTTATAAGTTCTTCTTTAACTTTAGGCTTAAGTCCTTAGCAGAACATAGTTATAAGTGCTTTGTTGTCCTAGTCTGTAAGTAATGCGTACTGCTAAAAGGTTGTAGCATATTTAGCAGCAGAGTAGGTTTGCCTAAGTGTTTGGATAGATCTACTGGCAGTAGTTGCTTTGTTAGCAAGTCTAAACACTTTGCGAGCGTGTTCCTTAAATTTGCTAAAGTCTCTTATCTAAAGCTCTACTTTGTTAGATGCATTGCTGTTTATGTACTTAATTAAGAAGGGCTTAATCTATTAAAGGGCTAGTCCTCTTATGTAGGTAGAAGCTAGTAAGACACGTTTTTCTTCTAGGATACGTTCTCCCTAGAAGTTAAAGAAGAGGTTAAACTGGAGAAGCTATTTGTCTAGTTTCTTCCTGTCTCTATAATAGAAGTCAGGGTTAGCAACTTTGTAGCTTCTGTGGTGGCTAACAGAGGGTTCCTAAGTACTGCTAGGGGTAGCACTGTTTCTTAAGTTGTTACTTATCTTAAGGGTGTTTAAAATGTTAAGATCCTGTTCTGTACTTAATTTTAGTAGTTAATAACCTTCTAATACTAGTACTAAAGTAGAACAGGTTTAAGGTTAGTTCTTAGGGATAGAGTAGGTTTAGGGAAACAAGGTTAGTTTAATGCATGTATTAAGGATACACTGTAATTAAGGGTGAGAAGCAATAAGTAGATTGATTAACAAGGTTAAACACATTACTATAAGGGTAGTGTTCCTACTAACTATATACTTGATCATGATGTAGTGCTTAGTACTAATTATGATGCTTAGTGTACTGATTATGACTAATCACACTGAGCACTGAGCACGTCACGTGATCTGGGTTGCTCAGTTGCCGCGAGGCTGGTTGATTGGTCAGGGCGCATCCCTTGCCCAACCTGGCCTTAACATGTTGCTGCCTGCTACTAGTACTAGCCGCCAAACAAAGACTACAAGCAACTGTTTTTCTAGCAAGTTTAATTATCGCAGCGCAGCTGTTAACCCTCATCTCCCCACAGCGCTAGTTGGCTCCTTCTAGGCAAGGACAGCGTGTGCTGGCCTGTCCTAGTCGCGCACTTGCTTATTGCAGCTATCTAGCTAATTAGAAAAATGCTCGCAGAAGACACACTGCTAGCTAACATGTAGAAGCAGCTTGTCTCTGCCGCTTAGGATTGCGCAGCTAAAGTGCTAACTCCTTTTCTACAATTGTCTCTCTCTGCTGTTGTCCCTCCTTCCTCTGCTTAGAACCTATACGTGTCTCTACTGCTTTAGAGGAAGCAACCTGCGCCTAGCCCTACAGAGACTCAGCCAGCTACACCTAAGCGCCTGCGTCACAGCTTGCGTGACGCGCCACTGTCGCCCTAAGAACAGCCTAACGTCAGCTAGGCGTCCTAGCTAGCAGCTACGCCCTAGCTTACTGCCTCTACTATACCTAAGCCTGCTGCTCCTAAGCTTTTAATTACCTCTGTCACTAACAACAACTGTCGCGCTAAGCGTTAACGCGAAAAAAACAGGGAGGCAGCTAGAGAGCAGAAACAGAAGGCAGCAGGGCTTGTAGCACTGCTGCTGCAGGCACTAGACAAGGAACGCAGGGCATACACTTCTGTTAAACTAGAGGATGCTGCCTATGTCTTGTAGCTCTTTAAGCAGACTATTAAGGGTAACTACGCTAGAGGGAGCGCTGTTAATCTATTTAACAGCGTCCCTACCCTATACTTATTAGCTATGCCTATAATTAACAAGGCTTGCTCTGTAGGCAATGCCTTAGTATAGGTCTTAGTAGCTGCCTTCCTCTGCTAGTAGCGCATAGAGAGAACGCTATTTAGGCACAGCAGCGCTAATTTAACTAGTTGTCCGCCCGCGTTGTCTCGCGATATCAGGTTGCCACGTCTGCTGCTAGCAGAAGGCACGCTGGATAGCTTGTCCACCACCACCACTAGCGCGCTCGCAGCAGCTTAGACCTTCTGCAATCACTATAAGCAGGACTTAGACATTATCTACATTAAATACTGCTAGGCAATAGCATTCCTTAGCAAGGTGTACATAGACAAGGTGCGTAAGATTAAGGAGCAGGAGGGCACAGCAGCTACAGACAGGAGAAAGAGGAGGCAGGATAGCTAGGGCAAAGTAACTACAGAAGCTATTAACATAATTATGTTAACTGTCTTATTGTCTCTAACACCACAGTAGTAACAGCATTTTAAACAGCAACTATACAGGGCTCTCTCTTAGTACAAGATTGCTAGTAAGCTTAGCTAGAGCATGCTCTGCCTTATGCCGCACAAACGCATTAGCAACTTATAGATTAAGCACAACCTCCTCGCCAGCCACGCAGAGATCTAGTGCAACCTTGTTGCCTGATTAAACCCTGCTGCATGCACAGCAAGCTAAGCGCTAGATAAGTAGCTTAGGTCAGAGGGCCTAGCTAGTAGCTTAATCTGTAGCAAGCAGATGCTCTGCATTAAGGACATTGCACCTAATTGCAGGCGCCTAGGTATCTTAAGCTAGGTTACTAAGGTGGTTAATTCTAAGGATAACAAAGAAGACAGCAGCAAAGAGGAGGAGGAAGCAGCTACTGCAAATCTACCTAAGCCACTATGTTAACGCACGCTGCTAGAGTTGTTTAAGCTGCAGCCTAATAACAAGTAAGTAAACAGTAATAGTCTTGCAGATTTCCTAAGAGTTAAAGCGTTTTAAATAACAGAGGTATTACTAATTTCTATATTGTTTAGAAATTAGTTAAGGTTAAAAAAAGCAGCAAGTTAATGCAAAAAGTTGCTAGACCCCCTAAACTGTGTCTTTTAATTTAATTAGCAAACTTAGATTTAGTGCTTAACTGTTATGTTTGCATAGAAACACTGTCTAACATTGTCTGCGTAGTTTTAGTAAGGCAGGACTGTGCAAAGGTTTAATTATTGTTGCACAGAATTACCTAGCAGTCATGCATCTAATTAAAGGACATAGAGATATCAGTACAATATAGAAACAGCAGTACAATAGAGGAAAATTAAAAAGGAGGTAATAGGAGAGAAGTGTTTAAGGAGAGTAAATAGAGTCTACTTACACCTAAAAGAACAATAGATTAGTTTAACATTATATTTGTGCACATCCTTAGATGCTGCATTATTGTTTGCAAATACTGCAGCATTACTATTGTTAAGACCTATGTAGCTACCTACTTAAATAGCAAGCATGCATACTTAACTGTAAGCACACAAACAGACGTTGCCTAAACAGTGCAGGCAATAGAAGACTTAGCAGAAAACAAAGACAAAGTTGTGTATCTAGAGCTAAAATCTAATCCTATACCCTATTTAAGAATATAGCAGGATAGCTTTAAGTGCAAGGCAAAGGAGAACAATACAATAACATATAGCTATATCCGCCAAACTGTGCAAGACATGCAGTTGCATTGCTGTAACAAGCACAACTAGACAAACCTGCAGAAGAGAGGGCAGATATCTAAGAGACTACACATTAAAACTAACAGGATATAGATTAATAGTGTATATTGCTAAAAGTTTGCGCATGCAGGACAGTTAAGGCGTTTGTTTAAAGTCAATTGCCAGGACAGGAGAGAGGAGGAGGGGGATGCAAGAGGGGAAAGCAGGATTATCTAGCAGCAGTTAGAGGCAGTGTTCCAAGAGACTACCACTGTATTAGACAAGGTTAACAAGAATGCCAACGCCTAGATTGAACTAGATCACAACTGTCATGTCACGTATGCATAGTTAAATTAGACTTATTAGGCCTATTATCTAGGCAGCTTAGACTGCAAATAGTTGTCTAAATTAATCTAAAAACCTAGGAGGAATAAGAAGGCATTAAGCAAAATTTGTTAGGCTGTACAAACAGTAATTTAGAAGGCGCAGCAGGCTTTACGTCTAAGCGTTATTAGTTTTCTAGCAATAAACTACATTAACTGCTGCAAGATAAGAAGCAAGACTAATAAGAAGCTATTTAATGCACGCTAGACAGGCAAGACAATAGCTAAGTATACTAGCTAGTAGTTGTTAATTATCTGTTACATTTAGCAGACCTATAAGTTAGAGGCTGTTAAAGCACAAGAAACAGAGGCAGATAATAAAGAGAACAGAGATAGTAGATTAAAGGGAGTTAGGGGACAGAGGCCACTGTATTAATTAACAGCAAGCTAGATTGTGTAGTTGTAGAAGATCAAGCAAGTTGCAGGCAAGGACAAGAAAGAAATTAAAGGCAGAAGTCAGCACTAACCTATTAAAGGCAGAGACAACAACTTAGAGAGCAAAGAGGAGATAGACAAAGAGAAAGAAGAGCTGCTAGAGGCTTGTGTTTTAGGGCTTTTAGTATTATTGTTAGACTATTATTTAAAAGACAACAAGTACAAGAGCGTGTTCATCAGCGCGACAGCAGTAATAGGGGTAGATAGCAATTGTGGGTGGAAGGACCTGTTAGCGTACACGCCTATCATTTCCGCTATTATTACTGTTGCACAGATGTTAGTGTTATATACAGCAGTAAAGACGTGTTAAGACTGCGTGACTAAGATTATAGAGAAGGAGGGTTTCCCCTACTAGGACGCTAATAAGTTAGCTGTAAGCTATTTTAAACTAGTTAAGGAAAGCGCTAATTATTTTATAATGTTAACTAGCTACAGCAGCATGCCTAGCCTAATAGATTAGTTGTTGCAATTGCAGACATATAGCATAAAGATCTAGTTTAACACTAACGCGGACAGTGTAATTAAATAGGTAAGTAACATATTGTTGTACAGCTATATCTGCTTTACAATGCTTGGTTTGCAGTTAATAATCTACAGTTTAGTAGAAACAGCACAGTTTGAATTGCAAAAACAGTTGTTGTTATTAGACATTAACAACAATAGCTAGTTAGCAGAAGGGGCTACGCTGTTGCTAGCAATTAATTAGGACAGCATTGTTAACAACCTAGCTGAGATAAAGGTTAGGTAGAATTTTTTCTAGGATAAGCGCAACACGTTTAGAGGCGTAGACAGGAAGGGTTAGTTAGCGCATCGCGTAATTTATAAGAAGAAGTTACAAGAAGCATTTGTAGACGTCTAAGCCACCAATCTATCTATACCTAAAGGACGCAGGGTAGTGTAGAGAACTTAGGCAGTAAGAGACTATAAGAAAGCTATGCAAGCGTTCTAAGAGCATTTGTTAGTTTTAGTGCACATAACTAGAGGACAGCCAGCACGCAGAACAGAAGTAGTAACAGTCTAGTACATAAATAGCCCTAATAGTAAGAGCTGTAGTGTATTTATTAAAGACAGCTTAATAGTGTATGTAACCATGTACTACAAAGGCATCAGGGCTAGCACAAAGGCTAAGATTATCCACTAGTATTTACTGCGTAAGGTAGGTAAATTGTTGTTTTATTATTTATAGATAGTCATGCTGTTTTAGAGGAAGTTAGAAGGTGCTGTTAAAAAAGAGGCTACTAAAAAAGCTAGCCTGTTTATATAGGAGCTAAGGGAGGAGGAGCTATAGGCACAGCCGCAACATAGAAAAAGGGCACAGGAAAGTAAGGAGGGTAAGAGTAAGAGTAAGGTTTAGTAACAGGACATAGACAAAGATAAGGGGGAAGAGGAGAGGGAAGAAGAACAGGGCAGGGGAATAAAAAAGGAGGAACTGTTGTTATGTAGACCAGAAAAATAGGATACTAACCAGGTTTAGCGTGCAATCTAGCGTGCGTTAATATAGTAGTTAGGCATAAAACTTAATATCATAGCATAGAGACACAGCAGCAAGGCTATATATTAGAAATATATTAACAACAAAGCAGTTATCAAGGCAGTTATAAAGGGCAACAAAGATAAGGATAGCAAGGATAACATATTTAACATTTAGACAGGGCACAGTTCTAAGATTAGTAGCACAGTGTACAGGAGACTAATTACTAAGTCGCTATTTAGCACTAAAGCCTAGCAAGCAGCATTGCAGCAAGTAAGCATAGAGTGGCATCAGTTTTTGTTGTTTAAGTCAGCGTTAGAAACGCATCCTAAGAGAGGGACGCGAGCGGCAGAGGCTAGGAAGGAGGCAATTAAGGAAGAGTTCTAGCGTTAGAGAAAGATGCAAGCAATAGACACGCAGCGTTAGTTAGAGAGCTTAGTAAGGACAGGCGCTAGGTTCAGGAGCGTGCAACAACCAGCAATAGAGGCTATTATGCACTAAAAGAGCCTAATTGTTGTAGTTATAGGGACAGGAGCAGGCAAGAGCATAGCGTTTATGTTGCTAGCGTCGTGCTCTACAGGCGTCACTATTATAGTTGTGCTGTTAGTTTTATTGCGCAGCAACTTAAAGGACTAGTGCGTCTAGGCCAGGATTAATTGCGTAGAATAGGACAGTCACAAACCGCAGGAGTAGGCGTCTGTAGTGTTAGTCACGCCTAAGTTAGTAGTCAGCAAGAGCTTTAGGGGGTTTATTAACTAACAACGTGCTATAGGGCGTTTAGACCAAATTGTTGTTAACAAATGTTACATTGTGTTAGATTTAACAGGCAGATAGAGGATGCAGATGTTAGCATTGCAGGATTTAGTTAAGGCAGAGACACAGTTAGTGTACTTAACAGCAACAATGCAGCTAAGAGACAAGGGCAAGTTTATTGCATTAATAGGGTTGCTAGCTAAGGAGGAATGCTAGTAGTTCTAGGGTCTAACAACGCAGAAGAACGTTAGGTACTAGATATAGCAGTACAATTAGAAGCAGGAAGACAAAGACAAGGTATTAGTACAGTTAGTAGAGGAGAAGAAGCAGCAGTACCTAATACCTAGCTAGATTATTGTGTATTGCAACACAGTGGCAAGGACAGTTTAATTAGCTAAGTTATTAGGTTGTGTTTATTACCACCAGCAGGCAAGGAGCAGAGGCAAGAAGGCAGAGTTAGTGCGCTAATTAACAGAGGGACAACAGCAAGTTTTTACAGTAACTAATGCGTTAGGGTTAGGGGTAGATACGCCTACTATCTAAGTTGTAATTCACGTTAGGATTATTAGGAAGTTGCAGGATTATGCGCAAGAAAGCAGGCAAGCAGGATAAGATAGGCAGAAGAGTAAGGCAATTATTATAAGAGGAAAGAAGTACTGTTAAGATAGTAGCATACAAGAAGGAAGCTAGGGTAGAGTAGATAAAGAGATGCAGGATTTTATCACAACTAACAGATATATAAGAGTCATGTTAGACAGAGAGATAGATAAGAGAATAAACAGAGTAGGTTGCAAAGTTAACAAAGAGAGATATAGTAGGTGTGTTAGGTGTTAGATTAAGGGAGAGGCAGAGTGTGCAAGAGAAGGAGAAGACAAAGACAGGAAAGAAGACAAAGGCAATAGGCGAGAGGCAGAAGAGATTAGGGATAAAGAAGAAAGGGTAGTGTTTAATTAGGAGGGAAGAGCATAAAGATTAGCAGCACAGAGGGAGATAGAATTACAGACTAAGGGATTAGTAGGGATCTAAGGATTAGAAGAGATGTTAGATAAGTAGAAGGAGGGATATTAGCAATGTAGAGCGTAGGGAGAAGGGTGTAAAGGTCACAGGATTGCAGATTGCACAGCAATAGAGGTAGCAGAAATTTGCAAAGGAGTAACTATTATTGCAAGTTTAATTCAGTAGGAGAGATTTTTGTGTTGTTTTAAGTGTAGGATCCTGCAGGCAATATGCAAGAGGTATAAGAGCTAGGCAAATAGTAGATAGAAGAGGAAAATTAGGGGAAGTTGTCAGTACAAAGGGGTGTTAATCACATTAATTGCGTTAATTTAGGCTAGATAGCCAGATAGCTTCACAGAATAGGCGCAAGAACAGATAGTAGAGGAGGGAGTAAGATAGCAGGAGAAGGAGGAGGAGGGGGAGGGGGAGGCATTTAAGCAGGTTGTTAAGTAGTTTAGGAAGAAGACTTAATAGGGTAGCATTAAGAGCAATAAGATGTGTTAGGCGTTTTAGGCATTTTAGGCATTTGCAGTATATTATAGTAAGATAGAAGAGTAGTGCAGAAGTATTTAAGGAATCTAGTTATAGTACCCCTAACGCAAGTAATCCCCTAAGTAGTAGGTTAAGGCAGAGGTAGAGGAGTAAAGGAAAGAGGAGGAGAAGAAAGTATTAAGGAGAACTGCTTGCTTACAGAAGAAGAAAGTAATTTTAGAGAACTGCTTACTTGCAGAAGAAGAAAATGTTTTAAGAGAACTGCTTGCTTACAGAAGAAGAAAAGAGGGGTAAGAGGTAGGCCTGTCTAGGGCAGAAAAATAGGGCTTGACCTGTTAGGGTTAGAGTTAGATAAGATGCAGGGTAGGTAGGATGCCTAATGTGAGTGCAAAGGTTAGGAGGTGCAGGGTGGGTAGGATGCCTGCTGTAAGTGCAACAGAAGAAGCAGTTAAGGTTAGGCACTGTGCCCCGTACAAAGGCACATAGGGTTAGCAAGGGTACCCTATAAGGTTAGAAAAAAAGGCAAAGCAGCAAGGTGTGTTTAGAGTAGAGGTAGGAGGGTAAGAGTAAGAGCAGAAAAAAGCAGGATAGCAGCGGGCCCTAACCCAAGGCGGTAAATAGGACGTTATAACATCCTAATTCTTTTTACAAGTTTATTAGTAATAACTGCTACGCGTATTTGCAGGTATTTTACAGAACTATAGGTATGTACTATTAAAGTTTAGAGGAATGTCCTAATTTTAAATCTTAGTTTAATTGTCCCTAAATTTAAATATGTTACTTAGTGCATCTAGACGCACAATCTGTAGAATTTGCATTACTATAGCATATGTAGTTAAGGGCGTTAGGGTTTAGTGTTGCAGGTTAGGGTTGCAGAAGTGCAGTCTAGCGTTAGAGGGCAACCTGTATCACCTAATAACAAAGAAAAAGTAAACAAGATGTAATACTATGTTCTAAGCTAAGGCTAATTTATAAAAATATAAACAAATTAATAAAACATTAGCAATATGCCTAAACCTAATATAGAGTGTTAGTATTTTAAGCATTTAGCTAAGTACAGAGTAGCAATTTGCAAGGAGTGTAGGTATGCAGTATAGCCTAATCAGATTAAGGGTTATCTACAAGATTAGCACAAGATTAGGCGCAAGGAAGCTAAGTTAATTAGAGAAAGTATTAGAGATTAGGCTAGATTAGTACATTATCCTAGCAAACTAGAACTACTAAGCTGTGTTGTGGAACCTGTCACGCAATTGCCGTTGTACGCAGACAGGTTATTATGCTAAATACAGCTAGACAGCTGCTATTACATTGCAAGAAGCCTAGAATTAATACAAAAGCATTAGCACAAGTGTTATAAATAGTCAGCAGGGAGGAAGTGTAGGCAGCTAAGTTAGACAGAACAGAAGAGAGTGCAGACTAAAGCTAAAAAAGAATGCAGGCAGGTACATTGCTAGCAATTGTTTAGCAGCTGTTATAGATCACAGTATTTTAAGGTCTAGTACCCTAGAGAGGGCTAGGCAATTGTGCCTAAACCTGTTAATAGCAATGCAGCATAGGCGCAAGTAGGGGAGGAGATAGCTAAGGCATAGGCTAATGTTAAGAGGCAGTTGCAAAACACTATACAGGATAGTAAGCAGGATAAAGTAAATCTGTAGTTAGAGCAGACCTAGTAGTTGCTGTATTTAGTAGGCATAGAGAGACTTAAGCTGTTAGCATGCATTAAAGAGCTAAGTGCTAACCCTAATCTTACAAGAGAGGAGGAGCCTAAGCCTGTTAAGGCAGCTATTTAGGCAGCTATAGATAAGTTGGCGCGGTTTAGCTAGGCGTCTGTTGTTAAGCAGGTTAGTGTGTTTATGTAGTTAGAGGCAATCTAGACAGAAAAGTACTAGACACGCTTCTAGCTGTTGCAGCTGTATATAGATAAGAAGGCAATTATTAAGCATGCCTAACTGTAGAAGCAGATGTTAATGTTTTTTGCGCAGACACAGAAAGAGCACGCATAGAAGAGCCCTAAGTACTAATTCACGCGCTAGCAGCAAGAGGCATAGGAGGCATTAGTTAAGGAAGCAGAGGGCAGAATAGAGGAAGAAATAGGAAAGGAGGCAGAGGGGGCAGGAGACAAGACAGATAAAGACATAGACAAGGAGATGCTAGACAAGGTAGATAAGACAATAGAAGAAATAGAAGCAGACAAAGAGCAGGATTAGGCAGAAGACTGCAAGCGCAACAGCAAGCTACAAGAGTTGTTAAAGATCTAGAAAGCATGTTTAGAGTTTTACATTACGTTGTTAAACTAATCTATTACCTAAAAAGAGTATAATAATCTATTAGTATATGCATTAGTAGTATTAGGCGTTAAGGAGGAGGGTTAGAAGGGTCCTAAGCAGTATCTGCCTATCTTGTCTGCAGTTATTAAGGTAGCCTAGTTTATAGTAGTGCAGCAGGCGTTAGAGCTGTCTAACCTGTTTAAAGAGGACAAGTTTAATAGCAACAGCGCGTATAAGAGTAATAGCAGCAACTGTCTACTACAACGCTAACCTAAAGGGTGCTTGCAGATTGTGCAGGAGATAATAGACTAGTTTATAGTGCAAGGTAGCTACAGTCTAATGCAGTAGATATTAGATTTACAGACGTACAGGTTAAAGATTTATTACAACACAACGTCCTAAGGCTATGTTAAATAGACAGAGTAAGACAAGTTATTATATAAAGATTTACATTTTACTATAGCATAATTCTGTAGCATAGTACACAGTTTAGCAGCTAAGAGCTGGCAGTTATTAGTAGATAAGTTGTTGTTTAACAACAGCAAGTTAGCTAGTCCTGTGCCTAGTATCCTGTAGGAGGGTTTGCGCAACAACCTAACTAATAAGCAGCCTAGATAGAATTTTTTAAAAGATAATTATACCTGCATGCCTATAGATAAAGAGAGGTAGTTGTTTAAGCAAGTAAGGCAGGATGCTTAGGTTAAAGACAGATTTATAAAACTAGGAACGCGTTCTAGCATTAACAGGCAAGAGGTAGAGCAGTACATAGATTAAGTTATTAAGTTCTAGGAGAAGTTAATTGTGTTAATTTATATAGCAGGCAGTTAGCTAGCTAGAGGACTAGAGATCTTAAGCGTTTAACACAGCAATACAGTTAAAGGGGGGCACTGCAACATATTCATTAAAGACAGTATAGTAGTGTTTATTACGCAGTATCACAAGGGATACACAGTTAGCAGCAATGTTAAGATTATCTACTAGTATTTGCTACAAGAGGTAGGCAAGTTGTTAGTATAGTATATATAGTTAGTGTTGCTATTCTAGCAGCAGTTAGAAGCAATAGTGTAAGGGAAGGAGGCAATTTTATTGCACATGTAGCTAGCTAACCTAAGTAGACGTAAGTAGACAGGTAACAGGTTACAAGAGGCGTTAAAGCGCAAGAGCAGGGTAGGATTAAGGTTAGAATTAACAGTTTTAGTATATTGTAAGATTGCTATTAGGATTAGCTAGAGGTTTTTATAAGGATGCACAGCATTTAAAGCAGAAAAAGGTAGTAAGAATAAAGTATAGAGTAAAGAGAATATAGAAGCTGCTATTGCAGATAAACAGGCAGGGCATACAGCGCATATTGCAGGGATAGTATATGCGTAAGGAATTATAGAGCAAGTAGGGGCAGTTGCAGATAAAAGACAGCAGTTCTAGATGTTAAGCACAGATTAGCATTAGTTTTTAAGATTCTAAGCAGGCGTAAAAGAGGAAGACGTGTGCAAGAAGCAGAAGAGGGCACTGTTTAAAAGTAAGGCAGATAAGGCAAGAATTAATTAATAGGGCTAGTTAAGGAAGATAGACACAACAGCGCAGTTGCAGCAGATAATAGGTAACAAAGCAGAGTTCCAGGGCGTGCAGAAAGAGGCAATTGCAGCAATTGTAGCAGGCAAGAGTCCTATAGTAGCTGTAATGCTAACTAGGGCAGGTAAGAGCATGTTGTTTATATTGCTAGCATAGGTAGAACAGGGCAGCACAACAGTTGTTGTTGTCCTGTTAATTGCGTTGCAAGGAGATATAAAGCAGCAATGCTAGAAGCTAGGGATACTATGTGCAGAGTAGGAAAGCTGCTATCTGCCTAACGCAGTAGCTGTAGTGTTAGTGACGCCTAAATTAGCAGTAAGAGAAGAATTTATAATGTTTTTAAACTAATTATAAGCAACACAACAGTTAGATTAGATTGTAATTAACAAGAGTTATATTATGTTAAATTGCTAATATACGTTCTGCAAACAGATGCAGCAGTTAGGTAAGTTAGCAGCTGCAGAGACGCAGATAGTGTTGTTAACAGCAACATTACTGCTAAGTAAAGAAAATAAGTTGTTCTAACAGATGTATTTTAAGCAGGATTAGGTTAAGATATTCTAAGCAGATACAGCTAGGACAAACATAGCGTATTAAGTAATTAAAATAAGTAAGGCAGTAAAAAAGAAGGAAGTAGAAGTAATAGTATTTAATGCAGTGCAAAGGAAGCTGCAAAAGTACAAGACAGGCAAGGTTATAATATATAGCAATTTAGTAACTAAGGTTTAAGAATTAGCAAAGAAGTTAGGATGTTACGCATATTTCTATTATGCAATTAGTAAAGCAAGTATGTTAGAGGATTTTATAGCAGGGAAGCAGCAAGTAATTGTAGCAACAAGCGCGTTAGGGATAGGCNGGTAAGGCAGTAAAAAAGAAGGAAGTAGAAGTAATAGTATTTAATGCAGTGCAAAGGAAGCTGCAAAAGTATAAGATAGGTAAAGTTGTAATATATAGCAATTTAGTAACTAAGGTTTAAGAATTAGCAAAGAAGTTAGGATGTTACGCATATTTCTATTATGCAATTAGTAAAGCAAGTATGTTAGAGGATTTTATAGCAGGGAAGCAGCAAGTAATTGTAGCAACAAGCGCGTTAGGGATAGGCGTTAACATACTAGACATTTAATGCATTATCCACATAGACTAGCTGTTTACAGTGTTAGATTACGCACAAGAGAGCAGTAGAGCAGGACAAGATAGATTGCAAAGCAAAGCAGTTATAATTGTACAAGAGGGAAGTTAACAGGTAGCAGACAATAAGCAGATATTAGCAGATCAGGCGTTAGTTAGATTGTATGTAGAAGGAGAGGGTAGGATAGCACAGTGCAGAAG
>JAKUHH010000142.1:0-166277 GCA_022701365.1 Mycocentrospora acerina
TGAGGATGAGGATGAGGATGAGGATGAGGATGAGGATGAGGACGAGGATGAGGATTGGGTGGCTGTGGGTTCAGAGAGGGAGTGGCTAGTCATAGAGAGAGAATGTGTTGGGTATTGGTGAATGGCCGGCTCTATTTGAAGATTCAGAGGTTCGACTTGCGCTTGGTGATGCCGAGATATTTTAGAAGTCGTGTAACGTTGGAATGGTCTATGCATTTTCTTGCGGTGGTACAGCAGGGAGGGTATAGATAACAGTGCGTCAGGGTTGGGCACGACACATGTGGTGATGGGGTTGGAGAGGAGGTGGAAGCGGAGGGAGATGATAGGAGATAGTTCGAGTCTATTGTAATATGTGTCAATTACTAGACTAATTAGAGGAGTTACATCAATATGATACGACGGTTAACCAAATCGATATACATGGCGACAACAGTACCTAACCCTAGCTATACAAATGGTCAGTTATCTTGCGGTCCAAGATGTCACGCGACCATACTTTTGGATTCTACACTTGGCGTTAGGCCTCAATTCTTATCAAAGACATTACCATCGAAACCTTACAACGGACAGCAAACATCCCCGTCACTCCGAGATCCCATCTATCATGTACTCTCCCTCAACAATCAAACCTTAGGCCCCCTCCGTTCACCACACCGGTGACCATTGGGCAGCAGAATCGGTAGAAATGACGTCCAAGGTTCTAGACACTGACCCATAATCCAGGTCCCTTGGCTCAGGAATCAGCCTCAGACAACAACTTTAGGATCACACCCATGTATCCCAGAAAGCTCGGCAACGCCTTTACTTCCCGCACCCTGTCCGCTACCAATCACAACGCGCTTCGGCCCGAATACGAGGTACCTCGTCGCTCTAAAGAGCACACATTGAGCCTGCTAAGGAATCATCAATGAATGGAAAGGTCATGTGGTTTTTTCTTGATGCCTCATCAGTTTGAAGAAAATGGTTAAGTAAGAGGTGGAATCCACTTTTTTGTACAATCTGCATCCAAACAGGTCCATAGCATGGATCGGTTCTTTGTTTTCAAACCGCCATAAGCAACTATAATAACAGAAACGAATCATGAACAACCTTACTGTCGCTTCTTTTGTCTTTCCGCCTTCCGGACCAGTGGCCCTCAATTACTTTGATTTCTCCAAAGATGACGACCTGTCAAGATATATTCCCGCTGCTATCGAACTCCGCAGTTCGACTCTGGACTATACCAGCCCCCTGCATATGCTGACTACAACCAACTCGAAAATTGGCGAGGCAGTCGCAGCCAAGGATATTGTCCAAATAAGCTGGACTGAGCCGACCGATCCCACATGGCCTGTCACTGGCCTGTCCATTGTCTGCAACGCCTGCAACGAGGACATATCTGAAGTATATGGCAACAGGAAATGGGAATCCTGCGACAACTTTACATCGACCGAGGTCACGACCGACAACATGGTACGGTATGCAGGGAGCAACGGAGTGAGCTTTGAGATTCCCGAGATCAATGGCAAAGACTACAGCCAGTATGAAACCCGGCGACCCAGGGATTTACAAATCGTCTCCGTATGCGCGTTTCGATTTATGTTTGAAAACAATCCGCCCGCGGACTTGTACCCAGTCGCCAGTCAAGTCTTCATGGTGGAGAACAAACCCCGCGAAGGGAAGCTGCACTACGCGTATGCGAGCCAATATCGGTACTCGTACAGAGGCCGGGAGCCGATCAGCAACATTATGAAAATAAACGAAGGTCCGGCGGCGTCTCTACGGGAACAAGCCCAGGCGAAGAAAAAAGCGACTCAAAAGACGGCGAGCATCGCAATTAGCGTAGTCGTCGCTGTTCTCTTTGTCGTCTTTCTCTTCAAATGCGCGAGCAAGAAAACAGAGGATCGTCCTGCTCAGACCACAGGCTCGCGGGAGTTGGGAAATACTACCGCCGAGGAAGCTAGGGACCGCAGTCGTGTTGAACACCAGCAACAAGACGGTAGTATCACATCTTACTACGGTGGCGGTGGCGCCAACACTGCCCCCCCAACACGACGCCCCGCCCCGGAAACGTCACCCGGTGATGCTGTGTCCAGGCCTCCGCCTGCATACCATGAGGTCGTGACAGACCAGGAAAATATGCTGGCGCAGTATTCGATCCAGCATATGAACGTGCCGGTCCCTACTTATGCGCCGAGAAGGGGGGAGACGTCTCCTGTGTGAAAACACGAGGGATGGAGCGAGGGTGTTTCTCCTCGCAAATTGCCGTTTGTCAGGGTTTGAAGCAAAGCAAGGCAAGACAAAGCGAAGCAAGGGAGAGGAAGAGGAGGATTTCTTTACGAGTAGAATGCAAGGAGACGGATTTAATAAAGTACGTGTTTTGATGAGGCGGGATCTGATGGGAATAAGACGACAGGAAACGAAATAAATTGGATTGAAATGAGATTGACTTTTTTTGAAATATTATACTTCTTTCTGATGAAACACCACTCGTAGTATTTTGTGATGGCAGATTTAGACAGAGGAGGTGGATGTGGTGATCGTGTATGGGAGATAGAGGAAAGAGAAGTGTTTGTAGAAGGGGAGGTGGAATGAACTGATTGTTTAAAGGGAGGAAATAGTGGCTTGGCGGGAATGGGACAAGGCATGGAAATGTGTAAGGAAAGGAATATAAAGCCTGAAATGTGTGTCATTTTTCATCATCACCTTGATCTTGTACGCGCCAGATTGGTATTTCGTCTGGTATTGTAGTAAGCAGGATTTCCATTCTTTAGAAGATGAATTGTACCTACAGAGCATTTACTAAATTTTATTCAATGCTTCGCTGGATCAAATGCCACCCAGTTCTTTCTTCTTCTTCATGATGCTCATTATACAGAGCAGCGAGCTCCTTTGGCTGGCTAAAAGACGCTCTCCATCTAAGTAGTGCGGTAGTACTTGTCTTCATGACCATTCGCGCCATTCGCGCCATCAGCTTCGTCTCTCTGTCTCACTGTGCCCGCACCAGGACCTAGATCCTCACCCATGACCATGCCGGCAAAGTTCCCTTCCTCGTCCATGTACTCGTCCATGTTCTCCGCTGTGATCCAGCCCGAAGCCTCTGGAGCTGTTTCGTCAAACTCGTCGCCTTCGCCGTCATCGCTCGCGTCAGGATCTGGGTGCAGGTCTGCGCATATGTTCATTGCGTTGAAGATGTCTTTGATGCATGCTGTGTCAGGGCTCGAGGTGTGGTTGGAGGGGAGCACGGTGAGTTCGAGAGTCTGGATGTCTTCTTCGTCGTTGACGGTGTCGGCGTCGTTGAGGGAGAGGTTCATGTAGAGGGCCTCGACGGTGGACTTGTACTTCATGGTGGCGTGAAGAGCGATGGAGGGGTAGGGGATGGAGGCGCCGGTGGGGGTGGGGGAGTCTTGGAAGAAGATGAGGTTCCTGGCAATAGTGTGAGTGACTGTATGAGGTGGGGGAGGAGCAGTGGAGAAGGAGCAGTGGGCGTAGTTACTCGGAATTGACCCAGATCTCGACATTCTTGACCAGCTCCTCGTCGCCGTCGCGTTCTGTGCTGAACTTGGCGAATGCTACATCCTCGGAGAGTTGTGCAGCTGGCGCAGAGAGCGTGAGTCCTCCATATCGCGCGTACAGCACTGGCTTTGCGCCGAAAAAGGTGGTTGGCGTCTGCTCCTGGTGCTCTTGCAGCGGGGTGTAGTCCTCAGCCTTGGGCGCAGTGTGGAGGTGTTGGATAGACATTTGGGAGGGGTTCGACTCGGAAAAAGACTTGCTGGCAGGATGCGACCTTGTTCAGAGCATCCAACGGCGATGCGACGAGTTGTGTTGTTGAAAGCTACGACATGTCGAGGCAGCTGTCCCGCAGTGAAAAGTCGCCCGAGAAGACGCCGAGACGCCATAGCTCCTTGCTCGGCTCCAACTTTCCAGCGGGGCCTGTCGCAACCACTCCATTCCCACTCTCCTCTGGCAAATCGACACACGACCGTCGGGCACAACACCACCAACAACCTCTCCATACAATGCCTTGAACACCACCACCGCCACCAACATGCCCGCCTTCCCCACAACCCCCATCGCCCTCCTCACCGGGCACGCCGGCCCCGTCCACGCCGTCGCCTACTCGTCAGGCAGCCAGTCGTACATCCTGACGGGCTCCTCGGACCGTACCATCCGCCTGTACAACCCTTCTAGAGCACCCCCGGATGCGCTGTCCTCAAGCACCTCCACCCCCGGCCTCGTCAACAAATACACCGCGCACGGCTACGAGGTCCTCAGCATCGACGTCAGCACCGACAACGAGAAGTTTGTGTCCACAGGCGGCGACAAGACAGTTTTTGTCTGGGACGTGCAGACTGCACAGACGGTACGCCGTTTCACAGGACATGCGGGGCGAGTGAACCGCGGCGTGTTTGGCGGCGAGGCAGACAGCGTCGTGGTGAGCGCCAGCTTCGATGGGACCGTCCGCGTATGGGATCTCAAGTCCAACTCGTACAAGCCCGTCATGACGCTGGCGGACGCAAAGGACAGCGTCACCGACGTGGCGGTGCACGGTGCCGAGGTGCTGGCGGCGAGTGTGGACGGGAGGGTCAGGAGCTATGACTTGCGCACGGGCATGTGCGAGGTGGACGTCGTGGGCTGGCCGTGCACGAGCTTGAGTGTGAGCAAGAAGGGGACAGAGGTGCTGGTCAGTTCTTTGGACTCGACTGTCAGACTTATGGACCGCACAAATGGGCAGCTGCTCAAGGCGTACCGCGACGAGGCGTTTCTCAACAAGGATCTGAGGGTTAGAAGCACGCTGGGACTTAACGATAGCGTGGTGCTGAGTGGGAGCGATGACGGCATGGTCTTTGCCTGGGATTTGTTGGAGGGCCAGTGCCTGCACAAGTTCAAGCACTCTGAGAGGAGAGAGGTCATGGGCAAATCAGCCGGGCCACCTGCTGGCAAAAAGGACGTCGTGTCTGCAGTCACATTCTGCAAGACAAGAAGAGAGTGGGCCAGCGCTGGAGGTGACGGCAACGTCGTCGTGTGGGGGATGGGGAGTTGAGCCGGACAAAAGTTTCATTGTCGTGTTTGTTTTCGTGATACCCCAGTAGAATAAATCAATCAATCAATCAATCCCTTGCTCTTCTATATATATGTAAAAGAAACCTCCCATACTTTTTTGAATTCCCTCCCAACAAACGCCAGTCTAATGCAAGGTATCATAAATCATTCCCTCGCCATATCATCTCATCTCATGTCGTCTTGTCTCAAGTCGTGGTGCCATCCCAACACACACATACCCACATCTAAAACCTCTTCCTGGAGTTGGCATTCTTCCCCGCACCCACCTTGGGCCTGCCTCCAACACGCCCCCTCTCACCCGTCAAGATGCCCGGCAAATAATCCTCGTCCATCATATCCCTCGTGCCCCTCCTCTTCTCCTCAGTCATATGCTTGGTAAACTCCTTCTGGTCCTCAGCGAGAATCAGATCTCTTCCCCAGCCGCCCTTTCCGCCGCCCTGCCCGCTCCACTTGCCGTTTGCCGTCCCGGCAATGGGCTTGGGCACGCTGTACCGGTCGCCGCGGGTGTTGTATTGGTAGTTTTTGGCGAGGTGGACGCGGAACTCGCCCTTTGCGTTTGTGGAGCACGAGACGGACTTGAGGGTTGCGCCGCCGCAGCGCGGGCAGAACTGCTTGGTCGTGTCTTTGACGATTTGGAAGCAGGCGTGGCAGCGTAGGCACTTGGATTTGAGCTGCTTGATGCGCTGCATGTTGGTGGAGAGCAGCGAGAGGTTCATCTGCAGGAGCACGTTTTGCATCGCAAAGTCAATGGTCATGGTTGTTACGGGCGTTTGTGGGTCTGTGGGTGAGAGCGCAGAGGTGCGGGCTCCAGTGTCTTTGGCTTTGTGCTTGGTAAGGTTTGAGGGTGTGATCCACTCGCCGTCGTTGTCGTCGTCTACGTCGTTTTCGTCGTCTTCGTCGGCCTCAGAGTCGGTGGCGGGAGGGGTGGGTTGTTGGGCGGGGGAGATGGTGAGGTCGGCGATATCTTTTGTTAGGTCCTCTGGCTCTGGTGCAGCTTGGGTAGGAGCTGTAACTGTCTCTAACTCGGTGACCGTCTGCTCTGTCGATGTTGGCTCAGGCGCTTGTTGCGATTCCTTGGGCAATGTAGACTCTTCGACCGGCTGCTCCACTTGCACCTCCATCTTTTTCTCCTCTTTCACTGGTGCTTCCACAGAAACCCCTTCCACTGGTGTCTCGATAGAAACCCCTTCCACTGGTGTATCGATAGAAACCCCCTCCATTGGTGCCTCTACGGAAGTCTCCACGGAAGCTTCTTGCTCGCTGGCCTTCTCATCCACAACCGCAGTCCCGACAACTTCCTCGGGCTTCTCTTCCGACGCAACTTGCTGGCTTTGCGACTCAGCCTGACTTTCCTCAGTCACAGACTGCTCCGATTCGGCCAGTTTCGCCTCTTCCTTCTCTTCCCCAGGCTTCTGCTTAATCGGGCCCTTTGGCGCATCCCTTAGTCCCCAAGGTCCACCATTCCTCTCACAGTGAATTTCATACGCCAGAGCCAAGATACCCAAATCCTGCCTACTCAGCACCGCATGATCGCCCGTCTTTTTACTGAACGCAATCACCGCCTCATAGCTCGCTGGGCTAGGGTTCCTGATCTTTAAAAATGGCATCAGAGTAGTGCGCACACGTGACCTGGTCGCTTCATCCCGGATTTCGGACATGATGGCAGGCGTGGTGTAGAGCTCCTCAGCCGAATTGATGATGGTGGATATTGACACGGCATTTTTGATCAGTGGGCCAGTATCCAGAATCAGAGAGTGAATTGGTTTTTGGGTGTTTGAGGTTGCCATATTCGCGGTTGTGTAGGAGTGTTCTTTTTTGTTGCTAATGGTGTCTTCTTGTTTCAAAATGTTGTTGTGCACTTTTACAAAATTTCACCATGGTGGCGGGGTGTCGTTGTGCGCACCGCGTTCAGGCAAATTTCGGTCACGCGCTAGTAGATTCTAGTGGGTTGATTGGCTATGATCTTTGGTGCGGGCTGACTCAGTCTCTTTTTGGAAGCAGCGACGACAGAGTGGAATTTCCATCTCTGGTTGGCGCTGTTTATGCTAACTTTGACTGAACCTCTCTCGCGCCTATTCCACCTCAGATGTCATTTCGGGCACCCTCTCGTCATCGAAAACGCGTGCAATGCGTCTGGCCCCTTCTATTGCCATCGGCGTCACGAATACTCCTTCCGATAGGCAGGTGCTTTGTCTCCAAGATCTGTCCCAGATCTCGGGGACGGCGGCTGCATTGGCGTTGATTCCTCCATCCTGTTTGATTTCATTCGCCAGGGCTCGCTTCAACACATCATGAACAACCCCTGAACCTCGGTGAAGCAGGTATCTGCCGGATTAGTTCGTCCGAAACAGATATCGGATACCTACACTCGTCATGGTGTAGGTAACGCTAAACAAATCAGTGCAGATGTCCAGCCTCGACAAGGATCCCCATATTAGAGCCAGATACCGCAATGTTACGACTTCCGACCGAACAGGTAACCTTGAAGTTCTCTTGCGCAATATCCGCGGAAGAACGTCGGGGCCCACTTCAAGCATCCTAAATGTGTCATTCTCCTGTCCAGCAACTAGTGATTCAAATCAGAACAACCTCGAGCGAACACACCCCTTTGGGTTTGGCTTCAGCTATGAAGTCATAGCCGACTGTCAGAAAAATGCGGTCCAGTCCAGCAATAGTCAATCCATGTACAGCCCTCGCCTCTTCCGTGCAAGTCGACTCTTTTCAGAGATTCAACTACATCGGGCCAGCCCTCCTCTTCTGTTGTCATCCCGATAGGTGGAGGCTGCGGGCCCGAGTTCAACAAGGGCCTGTTAAACTCCCACGAAGCAACGGTACAGCCTAAGATAATTAAAACTTTTTACATCTTGTCGGGCGACAGCCCCATACATCCAAATCAAAGTCCAGAAGCACCATCTCACCATTCGACCGTTAACATGTGCCTTGTTCTTGACTGGATGTGTAACTGACAAGTGGCAAATGTCCAAGACAAACAAGCAAGGCTAGGATGCCCTTGTGCTAATCTAACCCAGCTTCGATAGGGAGACTGATCCAGGGAGATCAGACAAACCTTCGCCAACCATGTGGCTCATTCCTTCTCCATGCAAGGGGTGTGGCTTTGCTGTGAGTTTGTGGTAAATCACAGTGTGGGGTTTTCACTTGTCGTCAGCTCATCTGATCATGTCGCGACGGCAACTGACTGTTGGGATTTGTAATAGCACCATGTCCAAGAGAATGGGCCCATCCTTTCTGCATGCTCGAGCGAGACTGGAATGGCCGGCATACTTGGGTATCCTTGAGGCCGTTTTGAGACAGTCTTAGGTCTTACCCTGACATCGACCGGTGAATACTTAAGTCAAACTCTCGCTGGATTGACATTGTTGTGGGCGGTCATTCTCAACTGCATGGGTTTGCGTCCGGTGAGGGGAGAGGTGGTTGATCCTACAGGTGGCGGGATCCTCAATCATCGGGCTCGCGCTTTTCGCCGTTCCTCACAAGAAAAAGGCAAGATTAAGTGCTTATAAGAAGGCAATAGGGCAACCTTGCCATGCAGGAAGTCTTTTAGAGGACGTCCTGGCACTCTTCCTTGCAATAACTTACTTTATTTAGTCGTTCGTGTCTACATATATCTCCCCGTGTCCACGCGACTTTGGAACTGAGGACAAGAGAACATACCAATCTCTACCCACGTTGTTGTTCAACAGTCTTTACTTTTTTTCCTCGTTACCGAGCCAATTCGATAAGCGCCCGCTACTACTCATCGGCGCTTCAAAGCAACGAACCGCCAGTTTACACCCCTCTTGCATTGAAGAGAGCCGCATCCATGTTCTTGCTGTCCAGCCCAAAGCACATGCGTGTCTTACTATGACAGTAGGTTGTTGCAGGGAATCCACCAACGCCAGTGCATGCATCAACACTTGCCCGCTTAGTCGATTGGCTCACCTTCAGATCGAAGCTCGCATTCATCCTTTGCAAAGTAGTAACGCATCATGGAATTTCTCAACAAGTCGCTTCGTACAACATTCTCGCTCACCATCCGCGGCGCTAGGTAACAAGTTCCACAACGGTAGTTCCTCGCGGCCCGCAATACGACACTTCTGGCCAGAATCTCTACAGCTTGTAAATACGCCGTCATATCGGGTGAGCCGAGGCGAACAACAGTTGCGACATGACGCCTTGCCACTATAGGGTATTGCTCAACTGACCCATGCGGGCGTACTGAAGTTTCTCTTAGTTGGCCAACCCGTCACATTGGTAATGCAAAGCCTGCATAACCCCCAGGTAGAATTTTCGGCCGGCCGTATCAATTGATCATGCTCTGTAGTAGCTAACTCCCTTGAAGATAGCTGGAAACCCCACGTTTCATCGGGCGCTTCGAGCCGATGTAGAAGGCTGTCGCATACCGCGGGTCAACTTCCATCTTACATCTATTTGATCAAGTCACGCTTGCGCCGGCTTCCTTTTCCTTCCAATTATTAGACAGCTACAGCCCGTTCGAACCAACCACCTGGAACTTGAATGTATCAGCGACATAGACTGGCGGGGTAGACAACAATGGCTTCTATCACACAGCTTGGCATACTCCTCCAATCCATGCTACATCATGCCACTATGCTCACCCAGGACATATTCCGGCTTATCAAATGGTTACTTCAAATCAGAATCTGCACTAGACCCAAGCCATGCGAGAAAGCGCCAGGCTTGAAAACCGGATGATGTGGCCAGTCGGGTTTTGACAGCAGAGCCTCATCTTGGACGAGGAAGGATAAAGATATGATAGGAAGGGTGGTTTGACAGAGGAACACAGGAATAAGAGAATTTCCAGCGCAAATTACGCATACAGCATTGTCATCGATAAATTACTACAGGAGTACACCAAGCAGGTTGAAAAGATGGCAGCAGCTGTACGCATTTCCTCCACAAGATGTGACTGTTTACTAATTTATTTGTTCTTTTAGATACCCTATGTACCATCTTATCTTTTCAAGATAGACGAGATTGAACAAGACCCACTTGTCTCTAGTGAAGCCGATCCTTACGGGCACTGGATGCCCTCACCCAGGCCCGTTGCTAATCGCATTCTCGCGGGAAATGTCTCAGGAAAGATTTGGTTTTGCAACGGCCGAAACATACAAGAAATCTCAACATGGCCTGTGGGAGCGGTTGGTTATAATAGTTTCTCAGTATACTATGTGGGAGGCGTGGGTATTTGGGCATTGAGTGGAAACGTCCTGAACCCAATGAACACAGAGATCTGGCACAAGCTCTGCTTTACCTACGACGGTCCCAACTGCGCATCCTTTCTGACTAATGCCGGACAATACCCAACACTCCGCTTTCAACAATCAAACTCAAATTGGGCAAACTTACTTCTCCCCGACATCTATCACACCCACAACGTACCGGATCATCCAATTTGGGGAGGAGTGGTAGGAGAATTGCCCATATTCCTTGCACTCATGGCTTTGTCCACTTCTAGAGAAATTCTTCCTCACGTCCTGCCACACATGTTCCGCGATGGACGATGGGTTGCTACACAACAATTGCTTCCGCGTACGTGTTTTTTGACTAGTGCCTGCACGGATATCTAATGACAAGTTACAGGGATGGATAAACGAGGTGTTGTCGTCACATTATACACCTGCCCTCAATACTCTCCTCCTCCAACTAACTTCATCGGATCGGCAAGCGACTTACTTACTCGATACGCGAAAGGTGAATGGGGCAGGTACTTTGACTAGGTATTGTAGTTGTCGACTCTCACACAACGGACAACAACGAAGGTTTAACTACGGTGCCTTGCGAGAACTTTGCAATATTTTGGAAACCATTCCTTCTTTTGAAACTTCACCCGCTTTCCTATCCCCCCCCTGTGTTCCCAACCACTCTCCCTCACACAGTCTACTGTTACCCAAATACGTTTCTCTTTCCCTCTCGGCCTCCAAATTGTATCCCGCTTGAAATGGCGGTTGGCTATGGTTTCTCATTCATCATCTCATTTCTTTTTATATCACCACGCTGTAATTGGTTCTTACTGAGTATGAGTTACCCAAATTTTCAAGTGGCCCCATTCCCATCTCCTTTGAAAACTTGTACACGCGAGGTGCAGAGGAAACTTTGCGGCGAGTAAATAGATATTTACATATCCATCCGACACACGTTCCCCATTATTTTCATTCCAGTCTTTGAAGTGTTCACAGTGGAAATTGACATGTATGTTGATTAGTAAATTGTTATTGCTGTTGTTCTACTGTGGTTGGACATGGATATATATGAATGTGAAATTTGCCTGGGAGCAAGAGGAGATTTTACATGTGCCCTGACGCAAAAAAAAAGTATTTGTTGTATACATTGCGTAGATGCCGGAGGAAGGGAAAGGGAAAGGGAGAGAGAGAGAGAGAATTGGATATAGATATGAGATTGTCATTGGAACATTTACAGTTCCCCCGCTTTTTTTTTAATTACCCTTTTGTGGCGTGCATACACATTTACAGCATGTATATAAATACATACGTGTCTTGGTTGGACTGGCATCATTCATCCTCAATCCTGCATCAGAGAAACAAGACACGATGCACATCCCAGTGTGGAACTAACGTGGTGATGTACGTTTGTATATATATTCATCTATATTCCACTGAAGCTACTATGTTCATAAAGAAGAAGAAGGACAAAAACGCCAGCCCGATGCTAGAAAGGTGGATGGATGGATGGATGGATAGAGACTTTCTCGAGTGACAGAAAATGTGGTGGTGGTGGTAGTGGTATTCATAGTAGTACAGTATTCGTACAGTCTTAAAGTATTTTTTTCTCGTTGTATTTTGACTGATTCAAAGCGGCGGGAGGATTTCCAGATGGATTGAGAAGCGTTTGTTGGGGGTGTTCTCGTGTCTAAGAGGAAGAATGAAGAGAAGAGAAGGGAAGGGTGTGGATTTTCTCTTCCTCTCTAGGCAATCGGGCGGCTCTTTTCATCATCTGGCTGTCTCTGTTGGTGTGTTAGCTTGAATCCTCATGGTTTTATACTCTTCACAGCCGTGTCTCCCGCCCTCTCTCAAATCGAAGAGAATTTTAAAAAAAAACACGTCTGTTTGGAAGTAGAAAAAAAAAGAGGGAAAAAACTCACCATGTAAGCATCAATCGCTGCGCTAAAGGCCGCAAAGCCCAGACACCCCACTGCCACGGCCTGCGGCCCCGCATTCCTCGCTAGTACACCTCCCGTGATACACCCTCCTGCAACACCATTGTACAGGTCGTTTTTCGCGCGCAGCCCTTCGATTGCGCACTCTGTGCCTGAGAAGATGGCGCCAACTTTGGCAAAGTTCTTTCCTGAGGCGAGGGATTGGCGGTACATGTCTCGTAGACCGTGTTTGAGTTGTTGTTTGAGAGGGAGGTCGGTGAGGGGAATAGGCTGGCCGGGTGTGGGGAGCGTGGCGGTTGCGGCTGCTGAGGGTGTGGGTGCGTGTGCGGATGTGGATGTGGATGTGGCGACAGATGACAAGGTTGAGGATGTTGGTGTTGTCGTTGCGGCGGCCGAGGAGAGAGTGCCTGTGCTGGGTATGGGGATTGTGGGTTTCCCAGCTGCGGCTGCGGATGCTGCTGCGACGGGTGCGACGGGTGTGTGCATTGGGGTGTCGTAGCGCATCTACCTTTGTGTTAGACATCATCTTCACGCTCATGTCTTCCTTATCCGTGACGAGGGAGACTCACAGATGCCATGAACAGCCCAAACATGGCTCCCAGACCACCTCCCATTACTCCTGCCATAGCCGTCTTGCCTAGACAACTCTCCATGCCCGTCTGCATCATCTTGACCATCTGCTGCTCTTGCTCTGACATGCCCGCGTTGGGATTCATGCTCGCGGGGAGACCGCCGGGGAAGGCCATTTTGAGTGCTAGTGAGGATAAATTCGACGGGTTCTAGGTTGGAAGTTGTGTGAAAATGTCCTCGAGGTGGATGTTGGTGACGATGGTGGGCGCAAGGAAGGCAAGTTGAGGGAACTTTTGCGGAGTTCGTGCGGAGGTCTTGGCACAGTTTGGCTGGATGAGATGGATTGGACAAGCAGAGACTGAAAATGAAAGCACTAGTATGGTGGCCATGGAATATTGCGTACGAGAATGCACCTGCATTCGGAATATTAATTTGTGGTCGGCAAAGTCAGCAAGGACAGAACGTGATCATGCAGCGTGGTTTGTTGAGCAATAATAATCTGAATTGAACGACAAAAACATGTCGCCTTGATACTATCTACGTATTCACATTACGAATTCAAAGCCGTTCCAACGCCTCGCTATGTCAAATTTCATCATCATCCACTCCAAGCCACCATGCCAAAGTTTGCTCATTCATGTAGGAAATTAGAATTCATACTGCAAGAGCCATGTAGTAGCGTAAAATCGTCATAGTGTGTTTTTTGTGGGCCGCGGAGGCCGTTTATCATTAAGGAAGACCAGTGGGCGAGCCACAGCGACCAAGATAGTCTCCATGCGAGTGGGTCGAGTCACGGGACTCTGGGGATGGCGTGAGTTGTTTCTCCCACTCCTTCATCAAGTGTGATGCTGTGCGCTTGAGGTGGGTGGGCGACAACTTGACTAGGTCAGGCCAGGGTATCGAGTTGCGCTTGGAGTCGCGCGGTGCATTGTCATCGGAGTGGCCTGCGGAACTGATGGTGGTTTGTGACGACGCTTTGGAGTCGTGACGCTTCGAGTGATAGGCAGCGCTGGCTCGTGCACTACCCGAGCGAGACGTTTCCGAGGACAGTTCGTCTGACTCGTCTGAGCTTTCGTGAGTGTTTACTGCCCTTGCATCGCTCGGGGTATCCCAGTTATCCCAGTCTTCAAACTCGTCTGCGGCTCTTTGCGTCTGCTTTTGGGGGGTGTGACCGGGCTTGATCGCGTGAGTCTTCTTGTTCATGGTAGCATTCGAGGGCTCACTCAAACCATGTTCCTTCCAAAAGTCATCGCCTATCGAGCCCGATTGGGGCGTGGCCTTTTTGGAGCTGGCGGAACGGCTCAAGGGTGGCCGGCCACCGGAAGGTTTGCGGAGCGATTGTTTCGGACCCCTGCCATTAGCGGGTGCCAAGATGTCGCCATTGCCGGTGACAGCTTCGTCGCCCACGGTGGCCTGTCTAATATCCTCGATAAAGGTAAACAAGCCATTCTTGAAGTCTGCGGCCATCTGAGTGCCCGCGCGTATGATGTTATCGCGCTGGACGTTGGACATGCTGCCGGCATCGGAGCGTTCCATGGTGCGGTCGTCGTCGGTAATATGGCTCATCAGGTCCAATGATGTCGAGGCCCGGGACGGAGCGATTGGTTGCTTTTCTACGGCATCTTCGTGTTCAATATCCGATGGCTGGGGGAACGAGGGCGTAATGGTCCTGTCTGGGGATAGCAGCGAGAGCGTGCGCAGGTGCCTGGAACCGCTAAACACCTTGCGCTGCGAGCTCTTTGTGTGGGCGAGCAGGGCCTTTCTGCGCTCCATCTCGCGTTGCATCGACGTATTGGAGCCATCCTCGTCGTCCTGGTCGGGCTGGATGTCGATGAGCATGGTGTTGACGGGCTGCGTTTGGGCGCCCTTGCGCGCATTTGTGCGTAGCTTGTTGGCCTCGTGCAGGGCCCAGTGCCTCTTCAACGTCTTCAGGTCTGCCTCGGCCTTTGTAAGCTCTTCTTTGAGTTCCAGGACGTAGCGCTCCTGGGCGGCCAGGACGGCGAGGATGTTGGGTTCGGCGGATGGGGAGGATGCCGGATCTGGCGAGAGGGGTGACGGGGCCATGGCCCATGACTGTGGCCGCGAGCGGGGTGAGTGTATGGGCGAGCTGGTGCCAGCGGCAGGTTGGATGGGAAATTGCAGCGACAGACGCTTGCCTTGGCCGACAACATCGACATGCGACATGGTCTTTGAGCGGGAGTGAGAAGCCATGTCGGGGGAGAGCGCAAAAGGGGAGGGGAGGGTGGTGGTGGGAGCGGTGGTGGTGGGAGGAGAGGAGGAAGGTGTAACAGGCGGTGGGCGGCTGAGAAGATTGGATGGTTGGACCAACCCCTGATCGGATTGTGCTGGCGCGGCTCCTCGATCTCCATCCAGGGTTCGTGTGAGGCCGTTTTGCTTGGGGCGAGCCTGTGCGCGGTCCGTTGATTTTGGTGCTGCTGGGACTGCTCCTCGGGCGGAAGAGAGGGAGCTCATGGTCGCATCGTCCTTGGTGAGCGTGCAAAAGAATGAGCGGCGAAGGCGGCGGGACAAGAGGCGGATAAGCGAGCTGGTGGCGGGCGAGATCCAGCCTACTTCGAGACACAACCCCAGCAAGCCTATGGGGAGGCCAAACCACGACAACCACGTCTTCAGCAGCGGCGGGCGAACAGCGCGGGAACCCATTCCAGGGCGTTTGGGGATTGCATTTCTTGCGGGGATTGAGGCAGAGTTGAGGTGTGAGGGGGAAGTGAGGCGTTGTTTGGACAGGTCACTGTACATCAGCGCTCGCCTTGGTCTTTAGGTGTCGCGATGCTCACGCGCTCAGACCACACACAAACAAAACCAGTCAGCGAGCATTTCTGGCCTGTCCATGGACTGGCCTGCGTCTCTAGCGCACAAAAGCATGAGTGAGCTGGCCAGTTGCCTGGTGCACGCAGAGGTGTTTTGCCGTGGCTGCTGGGCCAGCGGGCATGGCTGTGGGCGCTGTACGGCCTTCACAGGGAGACACACGAGCACGAGGGGCAGCACGACTGCGATGCAAGAGGCAGTGCCTATTCTCCGCCAAACGCTCGGAAGAATAAGCACAGAGCCAAAAGAAAAGGGCGGGAAAGAAGAGGGACGCCGACAGCCGATCTGTCTGTGCAGTGCAGCGCAGTTCTGTGTTGTGCTGTGCAGTGTTGTGCAGGCTGGACGGGTTAATTCGACACGCTGAAACGCAGGGCGTGGGTGCGTGTGCGTGTGCGTGTGGTGCAGCGTCTGGCACTCGGAGACAGCGCAGACCCAGCAGGAGCAGCGACACTCGTCACGAGACAGGGATCCTGCTCCGCCCACTGTGGATTACTTCTGCCGTATGATGATCTGGGGAGGGCCGGGTTGCTCGAGCGTTGTCCGTGGTAACAGGTGGCCCAGCGATGTCATAGTGTTGGCTCGAGCCCCGCCGCGTGAAGAGGAGCCTCTTGGTGTCGTTGTGGGCGGCGGGCCGGCCAATGGGCACGCCGACACAACTCGGGCGCTGCCGTCAGGGCTGGACGCAGCCGAGTGTTATGCAGGGCCGCTGTCCACACGTCGCCAAACAATGGGTCTGGCGCAGCAATGGCTTTGCGGGCACCCGCCCTCGCCAAAACGGCCACAACCCCAGCGAGCAGTCCTCGAGGCGGAGCGCTTCTTCACAGTCGCCGCGGGCACATGCAGAAGCCCAAACACGCTGTGGAAATTGCTGCAGCGCGCCCAGAGCGTTTGGGCGTCATGGTGTTGCTAGCGAGCAGCGAGCATCGTGGAGCGTGCGTTGTCTGTTGATGCGTTGCTAGGGCAATCGCGTGGACCAGTGCGCTCGACATGTCTGATATGACACTCGACGCCGCACTCGAATGAGGAGCCGTACCAACGTTGCATTGCATTGCCATTGCCACACCCTTCCCTATTTCTACCCCCCGCCCGTACGCCTCAAGGCCCGCCCGTCCGTCCATTCCCCCAGCCTGCCCTCGCCCACGGCCTGAAAACTCTGAGCGCCTGCAACATCGCTTCTCCACGGGCCCCAATGGCCGACAACTACCAGGTCCTCGAGGAGCTGGGCAGTACGTCTCCGCCACCACGCCAACCACGCACCGCGAAGCTGACAGTCGCACAGGCGGGAGCTTTGGCAAGGTGTACAAGGCCATTGACCGAACAACGGGCGAGACAGTTGCCATCAAGCACGTATGCGCCAGCCTGTCACGTGTCACATGCACCCAGCACACACTGACCCCGCCCAGATCGACCTCGAAGACAGCTCCGAAGAGCTTGCAGACATCCAGGCCGAGATTGCCCTGCTGAGCACATGCCACAGCCCCTACATCACCGCATACAAGACCAGCTTCGTCAAGGGCGTCAAGCTATGGATCGTCATGGAGTATCTTGGCGGCGGTTCGGCTGCAGACTTGGTACGCAACTCGGAGGGAAGGAGCACTCGACTCGACTCGGTACTGACAACCACAGCTGGCACCCGGCACCTTTAGCGAGGCCCACATCGCCATCACATGTCGCGAGCTCCTCCTCGGGCTCGACTACCTGCACTCGACTGGCAAGATCCATCGTGACATCAAAGCCGCCAATGTCCTCCTGACCGACCAGGGCAAAGTCAAACTCGCCGATTTTGGTGTTGCCGCACAGTTGACCAACATGAAGTCCATCCGCGTCACGTTTGTGGGAACCCCCTTCTGGATGGCGCCAGAAGTCATCCAGGAGGCTGGCTACGACTTCAGGGCCGACATCTGGTCACTGGGCATCACTGCAATGGAGCTGGCTGAAGGAGCCCCACCACATGCTGGTGCGCACCCCATGAAGGTGCTCTTCACCATTCCCAAGAATCCCGCGCCCCGCCTACAAGGAGATCGCTGGAGCAAGGACTTCAAAGACTTTATTGCGCAGTGCCTCATCAAGGACCCAGATCGACGAGCAACGGCACAGGAGCTCCTGAAGCATCGATTTGTTCAGCGCGCAGGAAAGGTCGAGGCGCTGCGAGAACTGGTCGAGCGCAAGCAAATGTGGGACTCGCAAAGAGAAGCACACGCCGTTTCCCAGCCCAAGTACTATGAAGAGACCATGTAAGTCTGCTTTTGTCAAGGCCTGGCATGACATACTAACATTCTCCAAGGATTGATCTCTCTTCGAGAACGCGAGACGACGAATGGGTCTTTGACACCATCAAACCAGGCACCATTGCACCAGCGCGTCAGTCTGGGCGTCGACGCAAGCTCGCACGCATTCCTTCTGCAGACGCTTCTGACGTCGATTCCGCAATGCAAAGCATGGATCTAAACGCCGCACCACTAGGAATGATTAGCGAATCTCCTCTGGCCGAGCGCCGTCGATCTCCATCTCGGACATCATCACAAGCCACCGCGTTTCGCGTTTCTAATGGTTCAACGTCTACCACCCGACGTATTAACAACGCTTCCAAACAACCACTCGGTGTCGACCTCACCTTTGGCAACTCACCATCGACTGTGCGACACTTTAAACGAGTGCCGTCTGGAGAACGTCGTGCTGCTCCGCGCTCAAGCCCTCCGCGTTCAAGCCCTCCGCGTTCGAGTCCTTCGCCTGACCAGAGCAACAATGGCAACTGGTTCAACCCTCAAGCCCCAACATTCCGACCCTCGCCACCAAACTCTGCACATCCCCTAGATATGAACAACGAGAATGCACCGCCGACTCCCGAACATCCACCCATGCCAGTCACTAAAGATGCGCTGTATGGCCGGCGAGCATACAGTAAGGTCCTTGATTCTGTCTTCCAGGAGGCATACGCCGACTCTGGGTCTGCTCATCAGCGTGAGGCACTAGGGCGGGTGTCCCAAGCTTGGGCGCAATTGGACGAGGTTGATCCGCACGGCGAGTTTATGCTCCTCAAGGCAATGGTTGACCGCCTGAAGAATGATCCCAAGCTGGCATCTGCTCTTGGTCTCGAAATTCCTCCTGCAAAGTCTCCCATGAAGCACAACACCAACACAAGCGACACAAGCTTGAGTGGCACTACCATTCACGGAATGGGTACCAGCCGCATCCGGTCCAACACAACTTCTACAACCTCTACAGGCAAGGCCTCAGACGACTATAATTCATCATCGCCCTATCAGACTCCAAACAGCACACCAATGAGCTCTCCCACCAAAGGCTCCAAGCTTGTTCTAGCACAAGGCAACCCCCATCTCAAATCACATCGTCGTCGCCAGAGTGCGTTTGTAGGCGGTGAGAAGATGCAGAATGCTGATTTCCACGGTATGTTGGACGAGAGGAAGTTGCCTGGGCACGTGGACAAGGGTATGGAGCAGCAGGGTCTGCTCGCAGATATTCTCTATGGACAATGGACACAAGGGCTGCGCACTCGTTGGCCACTGTCATAAGTCTTGATGGCTGCTACGACCTTTGGGGAGCTATTCATCATGCCTTTCCGCCTTCTTTCTTGCGGAAAGATGATGCTGGTCCGAGACGATGATGATGACGATGATGTTCTTCTTGCATATACACGTTTTCTTACTACTTTTATTGCCGGTCGTTGCGTTGTAAGCCAGTGGCTTGAATATTAGGATCCTGCATCTTGGCAGGTTCAGTTGTTGTCATGTTTTTCTTTCGCGGCACACCCCCATATTCTCCGTCTTGATGGCTTATGTACCTTTTTTTTTTAAATCTTTATTTACTGCATAGTAAGTACAGCATGGCATGCCACTCCATGCATGGGTAATGAGGCGTTTCATTCTTTTTTTTCTCTCTCAAAGAGTACAATAGGCATGGGTTATTGGGTCCGATAGACAGGCAGGCAGGCAGGCAGGTACGCAGCCATTAATTACCTTTTTGGGGAGTTGATTGGTCAAATATGTCTGTCGAATTTTTTTTGTGTTGCTTTCCTCTCTCACCTTTTGGTTACTTAGATGGCGCGTGCTGGGCAACAAGCGGGTGGGGGAATTAGGGCTCTTTGCGTTTTTTTTATAAATAAATCTAGCTAGCCAGTCTAAGTAATGACTTGTGTAATTCAGATACATTGAATGAACGAATGTATGGAAACTCTACTTCTTTTTTTTCTTTTTTTTTCTTCTCCCTCAAAGCTTTGTTGGAATTTTTTAATTTTTAAATTTCTTCACTCCAGGAAGATCTTGTTCTCCGGGGGGAGGATAGTTTTTTTCCTCTTCCCAATGTTTTCACTTGGAAAACTCTTTTGTTCTGTTTTGTTTTCGTTTTGCTTTTTTGATTTTGATTTTGATTTTCACTCACAATTTTTTTTAAGAAGAAGCGTGGGGTTTCCTTTCTTGATTTGGTCGTGTCATGTCTAGTCTAGTCTATCCAAGTGTTGTAATAAATCCATCAACACAGTTTTTTTAGTTTTTTTTTTTTTTAAAAAAAAATGGTCGAGGGTTGTTTATGTTAGGAAGGAATTTTGGAAGTTTGGAAGGAAGGAAGTTTGGAAGGAAGGAAGTTTGGAAGGAAGGAAGTTTGGAAGGAAGGAAGTTTGGAAGGAAGGAAGTTTGGAAGGAAGGAAGGTTGGAAGGAAGGAAGGAAGGAAAGAAGGAGGATTGCGTAGGGTTATTTTGTGTATGCACGCACACATACATGTACAGGACAGTAAAATTATGTAGGATATATATTCTTGTACGCAACGAACTTTTTTTCTTCTAAAAGAGTCTAGTTAGTTTATTCCAGTTTAATTTAGTTTTGTTCAGTTCAGTTCAGTTCGGTTCGGTTTTACTTTGTTCCTGTTCAGATTGACTTTGCCCCTTCCTCGCCGTGCAGTGCAACGTGTTTAAACGAGGTGTTTTTCTGTGTGTGTGTGTGTGTGTGTGTGTGTGTGTGTGTGTGAATGCATTACTTTGTAGTAGGAAAAAAAGTGGCGAGGCAGATGGGGGTGGTATTTCTTCCTCCGTCCGTCTTCTTTGCCTGCACTGGGTGAGGGGGTGTGTTGGGTTGGGGAGTTCTAAAGTTTTGCATGGATTTTATATAGATGTGGGTGCTGGCTTCTGGATGGGGTGGGATCGATGAACGGATGGATGCATTCTGGCTGAGAGGATGGAGAGCAGGTTAAGATATCTTTTGGAGAGATAGTGATTTGTTTCTAGAATGTGTGGGGAGGGAGTGGAAATGAAAATGGGATGTTTGAATAGTCTTGGTGCTGTATCTTGGAATGTGCTACAGAGGAGCAGTCACTGTTCAGTTGATTTGCTGGGTCAATGGAGACGAGGAGAGGGAAGCGGCTTGGGAAGGGGCCGAGGGCTGACCCAAGGTGAGCCGCTAGGAATCTTCAGTGCAGAGGTGTAGGTGCCGAAGATAAGCTGGATGAATGGGAATGGATGTAATGTGTCAGTGGCTTGAGATTCTATCCAAGTGAAAACCCGAAGATGGGACCGATGACTGAGAAATCCGAGATAACAATGGGTACTATCAAGATACATGGCTGCAGTGCATATCTGGTTTGCCGGACTGCAGCAGAAGGAAAGTGGCTTCTATGCTTCTTGCTGCACAAGGCGTATCGTTGACATTCATGACAGATCATACCTCGTGTTGTATATCTCTTGGTACTTCAGATAAGATATCTCGCTACGAGCAAGTGGCTCTCTGTTAGAGTCAGGCTGATAGGAGAGAGGCCCAAATCTATGCACGCTATAACATGTAAAAATACTCGCCCTGGAATAATGACGCGCATCGAGTTTCACAGCCCTGTTGTATCGGGTACAATCTTATCAAACGATACACATATTGCGCAAAATGTTGGTCCGGTGAGATCTCACAGCAAGCGCAGTCGCTTTGCGTGATATGGTGCGATGCAAGCCGTGCACTCGACGGGCCGACTCGGTAACGATAACATCAATATGCGGTTCATTGAAGAAGCGTGTGACATAGCGGTGAGCACCTCATCGTTAACAACAGTGGTGTAGACAATTGACGCATTCTACCCCTAGAATACCGTATCTGGTCGAATGTATCGTGTTGTTTTATTAATACCGCGGCTCGTGTAGTCGTCTGTTTAGAGTTGCACTGATCGACGGGTCCCGCAGCGGGAATATGAGATCTGGAGTACTGGTCCATCCATCAAAATGGCTCATGCCATGGCTCACACTTTGCTGGGGGATTTGAGAAGAGGGATTTGAAACAGGCTTTTTTGATGAAAGGTTGAGGCATTATCATGCTTGCCTCCCTTTGCATCTGCATGCTGGTGGTGGCTATGACGAGTGATGACGGGGTGTAAGATCAGAGATGAGTCGCGCAGAGCGAATTTTTTTTCACATGCCCTGGTGAGTTACAGATTGTAGATTACGGAACGCTATGCCGATGCAAAGCAAATTCTCACGATGCAAAATCAAAGTCTTAATCAAGACAAACAGGAAGGTGGGTTTTGTGTGCGTGTGCAGCGTGTGCCTGGATGGCAGCGTGTGCCGAAGCTTCCGCGCTTGGTGGGCGTGCGCATGTGGGCTTCTCGGCCCCGCTCAAAAACGCCACCTCTGATCGCCAGCACCTGACATGTCGTGTCGTTAGAACGGCGGTACCTTTTTGCATCGTGACGTTTCGTTTAATGGTTCAGCGCAGCTTTGTACGTAATGTGGCAGTTCTGGACCGCGGGAAAGCTGGAACACCCATCACAAAGTTCCTCGAGACACCTGTTTGCGATGGCCAAAGAATGTCGTCGCCCCCGATGGAGCAGTGTTGCAGGTTCAACGGTGGTGGGTCCGTGACGCTGGGTCTGCGAATTTAGAACAACGCGTGTGTCGGGAGGACGACTTGGCAGAGAAGGAATGATCGAAAATGCGTGTGGGTAGAAATCTTGGCTGGCGGTTTCTAGCGGCTGAGGTTGGCAAATGAACGCTTTGAGCTGCAGATCGCAAAAGTCTAGAAATGGGCGCCCCCGTCGACGTGCATGGACCCATCTACCGGTGTGAACCCAAAGGGAAAGTCTTGCAGAAACTTTGATGGCAGATTCGAGAAACGTGGTAGAGGCAGTGGGTTTACAGGTTGTCAAGATACGAAAAACGCATGCATGAGTGAAGTGTGTATCAAGCCAAGTCGTTATCAAGCAGATAAGACACGTCTCGTCGGAAAGGCACAGCGATTGTTGGTATTGATGCACGATCCATGCGTCCGCTGCTGGGGTACAACTGCAGCTTCGTCATACTCGACACGAATAACGATACTAGCTTGTGTCATGGCGTGTCTCCAATAACCATACTGCTAGATGGTACATGGACGTGGCGGGTCCTCAGTAACCGGATCATGCAACGGCGCTGGGCATTCAGTCATGAGGTTCCACCATGGGGTTGTCACGAGAAACGCCTCCAAGAAGCCATCGTGAGCACCGAGAGAAAAAAATTTGAAGCCAGTATATTCCCATGCCAAAAGTATCTGCCGTCCAGGGTATTTGCATGCAGTAAGGCTAGGAGAAGAATGGCGCGTCAGCTGTGCCCCTGAAATCATGGCTTCCCCAGATTTTGTTTGGCTGGCTTCGGGTCTGGCGGTGTGTGGAGAATGTCAGAAAATGGCGCAGGGCGGAGCCTGGCTGAATCACTTCTGTGGACTAACACACCCTACGCCAATTAAGATGCAAACATTATGGCTATGATCGTGATATGGTGATGCGTACGTCCGTGTGTGCGCCTTATGCTGCCGTCGAGATGCGATTGGCGTGGTTTCTGGTTTGCGGTGTGGTCCTGGATCGTGAAACTTTCAAGGGGGCTCATCGTGTATAAAACGATGGCTGACTGCCCGCCCCGATTGAGAAAGCAGATCAATCCCATACCTCATTTCGAAGCAACTCTATTCATCCGACTTCAATATCAGTCCTCCTGAACAGCACATATCAACGTCAAACAACTATCCTTGTACAAACCTTGAACCACTACATCATCAGCATTCATCATGCCGTCTCTATCATTTCACGCTCCCTCGCCTAAATCTTCCCCCTCATCTTCTCCTACTTTGTCGCCTGCCCTGTCGGCTACGCCGTCGATAGTTCTTCATCCCTCATCGGGTATATTTGATCAACCAAACTAAGACTTTCCATCTAATCTCAGTGCAGGCGCCTCACCAAAGCGTGAGCTACACAAGGCAAAAGAAGACGCCGCGGAAGCATATCGCTACCGTTACGCGCAGTATCTCGCAGCTACATTCAGCATGTCGATACAAGCTGCGCTGGCCGAGGCTGATAGCCAGCTGGCACCTCGTCGCTCATCGAGTCTGTCCGAGGCAGAGTCGTTTAGGATGATTTGAGATGCTGAGGGCGGTGGTTGACGAGAAATAACGACTTTACGAATTCACCTGAGAAGGATAATAAGCATTGGATATGGGGTTTCTGGCGCACACTGGTCGTCATCGGAATTAAAAAGTTGCTGTTCTTTCGACTCTTCCTTGTGATGTCGGAGCTTGACTCCCTTACTAACCTCATCTTGAAACTATGATGATTGGTTGGCTCCTCAATGCCGCGGAGCCTCGAAGTACGTGATGATGAGCTCACGTGTTGTCAGCATAGACGGCTGAACCATGGTGGAGAGATGGCACGAGCTGCGAAGCCTTTGTGTGGTTGATACTGACACTGACACTGACACTGACACTGACGCGATGTGGTACTACCGTACTACGGAACCCCACCTTTCTGAAAATACGTTGTGGAGACGCGACTCTCCCCTGTCGGCCCTACCCCTCATTTTCAACGACGTCCGATCAGAGATGGGCTCTCTGTATCCTCTACCTAGTCTTGTCGACATATACTCCTCTGCTTGGACGTCTTCGCTTTGATCCTTCGCAGCTATTTTTTACTCCGGAAGCTGGGTACGCCCCGCCTCGATATCCTAATTGGAACTGTAAAAGCGTTGATGAGACGTCGATTTCTAGTGTAAACTCTGGGCGCTGCACAACCTCCGCACTGGTATCGGCACCCAACAGTCTGTGAGAGGCTTCATTGGTGGCACAGCAGTATCCTCATCCCGACCAGTTACACCTATTGTGGCGAGCACCACCATGTTTGCTTGCGCAATCGCTGCTGACGCAATATCATGGACCACTAATAACGCAATGTGTGACATCTGTCATCTTCAAAATTATTACTAATCTGTTAAGATAAAGCCCTCTTGCTCTCTATGGATATTAAAACACCGATTCAATACAGTGCGACTATCCAGATAACTACTTTACATGGCTCTCGAAACGAACAAATAAGTCTACTCGGCATTGGGGCTGTGCAAACCGACGTTGCTAGGAAAATCCGGGAAGCGGCACTGTTTTCTTGGAGCCGTCAGCCAAGATTCTTGTTCTTTTGACAATGAACACCAAAGACATTTTGTATATTACAGAGATGTTACTGCTGGCTCTGTTCTGGGAACATTTATTGCGGCTGCTAGACGAAAAATCGTCTTCTTTAGATTTGCGAATCCTTATCTGCAAAACGTTATGCGACATGCTCCAAACGAGTGGTGAGTGTTGGCGATTGCGTCCTGAATGGCGAGTAATTCCAAGCCTTGGATGGACCCACGTAAGCCCCACGTAGCTTGTCTGGTACGCGTGACCCCTCCCATCTTGGATAAAGAAATGGGTATAACTTCCACGTCGAGTGCCACATTACTGCCTCCACAACAACAGCACCACGGTGTCTTTTTACATACTTGAATGGGTGAAACTGTCCTGCCTACCGTCGAGGAGACCGCTCCTCAGGAAACTGAACCCCCTATAGGTGGTTTAAATGGGATAAATACTACAAACCATCAACGGCCACTCCAGCCAAATCAAGTTCATGGCGATACTCCGCCTACGCTTCACGCACCGCACACCCTCACCTTTGAAGAAGTTGCAGAGGCACTGCGTGTAGATATCAAGTGAGACAAGCATATGTTGCATTGAACGTCTCGTGCAACAGCTAACCCTCGTAGCCATGGACTCAGCACCGCTGAAGCAGAATCTCGCCTTCAGCTCTATGGACCTAACAAGGTTAAAGGAGCTGAAGGGCTATCCATGTGGAAGATTCTCATGAGGCAGATATCGAATAGTCTTACCTTCGTTCTCATCATTGTCATGGCCATCAGTTTCGGTATCGATGACTACATTGAAGGCGGTGTCATCACTGCAGTCATTTGTTTGAACATCATTGTTGGATTCTGGCAAGACTACCGTGCTGAAAAGACGATTGAGTCCCTTAAAAAGCTCACTGCTCCAGAAGCAACTGTCACTCGCAGTGGCATCATGGATGTTAAAGTCAAAGCAATTGACCTTGTTCCTGGTGACATTGTCCAGCTGAATGTTGGCAGCATCGTGCCTGCCGACATCCGCCTGATTGACGGCGTCAACGCCTTTACTAACGAAGCTTTTCTCACAGGAGAATCCATTCCTGTAGAGAAGACACCCCTGAAAAAATTCGACGACGATGACATTGCCACTGGTGATCGGACCAACCTTGCATTCTCGGGCAGCGAGATGACCTCGGGACGATGCCGTGGTATTGTTGTTGCTACAGCTATGGAGACTGAAGTAGGAAAGATTGCCACCATGCTTCGTCAAAAGAAAGACGATGGCCCGCAATCTCAAAGCTTTTTTGTTAGATTGGGGAGGAGATTCGTTCGTGGCCTGAGAACCATCCTCGGTCTCGTAGGAACTCCTCTCCAGATCACCTTGAGTAAATTCGCTCTCTTGCTGTTTGGTCTTGCTATCCTCCTTGCCATTATTGTCTTCTCCGCAAGCAAATGGGAAGTAGATGGCGAGGTTCTTATCTATGGTATTTGTGTAGCCGTCGCCGTTATCCCCGAATCGCTCATTGCGGTTCTTACAATCACTATTGCCGTTGGCGGTAAAGCAATGGCCAAGGCTCACGTCATTACCAGGGTCCAGTCTGCCATCGAAGCTGTGGGTGGTGTTACCAACATTTGCTCTGACAAGACTGGAACTCTTACTCAAGGTCGCATGGTTACCCGAAAGGCTCTCATTCAGGGCGTCGGCACAATTTCCATCGACGCCATCACCGATCCTTTCGACCCCAGAAGCGGCCATGTCACCCTCAATGGTGAGCTTTTAGGTTTAGACAGGTACCAGCCAAACACTTCACTCGCTCGATTCCTACGTACTGTTGCTTTGTGCAACAACTCCAAGGTCCAAGCACCATCTGAGACGAGGATTGAAGAGAAGAATGATGCTGCAGACCGCAGCATCAGTGATGACGATCGTGACACCGATGGTTCCACGATTCAATCCGTTACGATCTCCCCTGCCTCAGGACCATCGTCTGGTCCATGGATAGCACATGGAGAGCCAACTGAAATTGCGCTTCATGTTCTTGCTTCCCGGTTCAACATGGGTAAAGAGGACTTGCTAAGGGGACTCAACATCTCTCTCGCCACCGAATTCTCCTTTGACTCAACGGTCAAGAAGATGACAGTCGTCTACAAAGACAACTACAACGGCAATATGGACGTTTATACCAAGGGTGCTACTGAATTCATGCTTCCAGTCCTCAATGTTTCTGAAAAGCAGAGGGAAGAAATTCTGCAGGCGGCTGAGGTTATGGCCAACGAAGGCCTGCGTGTTCTCTGCGTCGCTCACAAGATGCTCCCCTCTGGTACTGATATCCACGAACGCGCCTTGGTCGAAGACAACTTGGACTATATCGGCCTCGTTGCCATCTATGATCCGCCTCGTCTAGAGACTAGAGGCGCTGTCCGCGAATGTAAGGTTGCTGGCATCACCGTGCACATGCTTACCGGTGATCATCCCGGTACTGCGCGAGCCATTGCCAAAGACGTCGATATCATCGACGACAACACCCCAGATTCAGCCGTCATGATCGCGAGAGATTTTGATCAGATGACTGAAGAACAGATAGACAACATGGAAACCCTGCCTCTAGTCATTGCCAGATGTAGCCCTAAGACCAAGGTCAAGATGGTACAGGCTTTACATAGAAGGCAGCGTTTCTGTGTTATGACCGGTGATGGTGTCAACGACTCCCCTGCCCTCAAGCAAGCTAATGTTGGTATGGCTATGGGCACTGGAAGTGATGTTGCTAAAGATGCCGCTGAAATGGTGCTCACTGACGACAACTTCGCCTCAATTGTGAAAGCAGTCGAGGAAGGTCGACGCTTGTTCGATAATATCCAAAAAGTAAGACACGTCACTCTTCGATAACTATTTCACACGCTAACAACCCACAGTTCTTGATGCATCTCCTCATCTCCAACATCGCCCAAGTCATCCTCCTCCTCATTGGTCTTGCCTTCAAGGACAACGACAACCATTCCGTCTTCCCGCTGTCTCCCATTGAAATCCTCTGGGTCAACCTCATCACCTCCTCCTTCCTCGCCATCGGCCTTGGTCTCGAAGAGTCACAGACAGACAGCATGTTGCGCCCACCTCGCGACGTCAAATCCGGTGTCTTCTCCACAGAACTCATAACCGACAAATTTATCTATGGCTTCTTCATGGGCTCCCTCTGTCTCTTCTCCTTTGCCATTGTCGGGTACGTCGGCCCTGGTGGCGGCGACCTGGGCTCCGGCTGCAACGAAAGCTACAACTCCACATGCGATGTTGTTTTCCGTGCCCGCGCTACAACATACGCTACAATTACCCTGCTCCTACTGGTCACCGCCTGGGAAGTCAAGCACTTTGCCCGCTCGCTGTTCAACATGTATCCCCATGCGGACATGGGCGTGCCACGCGGTCTATCCATCTTCCCTACGCTCTGGCGCAACCGCTTCCTCTTCTTCGCTGTCATCGCGGGACTGGTCATGATGTTCCCGATTGTGTACATTCCTGTCATCAATGAGAAGGTGTTTAAGCATAAGGCTATCACTTGGGAGTGGGGCGTTAGCTTCGGCTGCGTGGTCATTTACATCTCGGCGATTGAGACTTGGAAAATGATCAAGCGAAGGTGTGGCATTTGGAGTGGTGCGCATAAAATTGTTAGTAGAGAGGATGCTGAGGCCAGAGCGGGGCTGGCTGTTAGTAGTGTGAGGGAGAAGCAGTAGGCTTGTGTGAAGGGGTAAAATGAGATGAGATGAGACGGTGGAGGATGCACAACAAATTGTCAACGGGGGAGTTTTTCTCCTACTCTTTGTCTTTATCACTCTCCTTGGATTGACCCTTGGTCTGTCATTTCTGGTCCTAGTCCTAGTCTTGATTAACTCCTCACACTCATTACATAGCGCTGATTTGATGTAGTCATCGAGAAAATAAACTCAACTTGGTCACTCATTTACACTTATCTTCCTCCTCTCAATCTCCCCACCCATATCCCTTTTGTCCTCTTCTTTCCCAACTTTTGTTCCTTCCCAACTTTCGTTCCTTCCTCCCCCCTCACGTCCTCGTCACATTACTAATCCGATCCATACTCGTCTCCTTCCCAATCTCCACATGCGTACCCTCTACATGTCCATGACCATCCGTTTGCTCCAGCGGCCCGTGGCCTTTACTCTCCTCCGTGCTATCATTGCGGAAAGGCTTCTTGAGAGCCTCTTTGATTTTCGAAGCGGTAGAAGGTTGAGCTTCTATGAGAATAAACGTCAGACAAGTATAAGAGGAACAACGTAGTGGTAGCAACATCAAAAGCAAGAGCCAAGGAAAATTATGTACCATGCGCAGCCTCTTTTATAAATTCCGGAGAGGGGTTTTGATTGGACATTTTCTTTCTTATTGGTGCGAGTACGGTCGATAGTAAGGTACTGAGATTGGGGATTGGTGTAGCCGTTGAAATGTTTTCTTCTTCTTCCTAAGATGTGTTATAGACCGTGACACAAGAAATACGTAGAGGTTTATTTCCCCAGAGGGCTTGAGCAGAGGCGTCAAAATGGATTGGACAGGGAATTCCGGGATGACAGGGTATGATAAATCAAGGGGATACGGTTATAGCGGCGGCGTCTGGCTGGCTGACGTCACTTTACATCTGTGGGTTCCATTGTTGTGTCGGGCGCGGGGCCGCCCCACGCTATTGGAAAGATGTGAGGTTTGTAGGTTTGTGTGAGTTGTCGGATAGGTAGTGGCGCGCTAGACAAGTGTGTTGTATTCAAGACTAGTTGTGTGATAGGTGGAATGGTGTGCAAGACCGACTGCACGTTGTTTGAATGTTATGTTACTTCGTTGAGATGTTTCTCTACAAGAAGACTATGTTTACAGCTAAGAATTGTGATTATATGCTTTAGTAGGGATTGTATCTGATTTTCTTCTCGTCTCCGCCTTTACGCTTCTCTTTCTTGTCTTTTCGCTTTTCCTTGCGGTCCTTGCTTTTCTTTGTGGGTTCGGCTGAGTCGTCAATGTCCATTGTTTCGCTGTCTGAGGACTTCCAAGCCCGGATGTGGCCGTCTTCGCCGCAGGTGTATGTTGTGCGGGTCTGTGGGTCATTAGCAAGAGCATTAGGGGGAGGGTTGTTTGGAGGACTAACGTGGACGTCTGTGTAAAGGTCGCGAACGATTTCTTCACCATGGGCGCTGGGGATACGGATAGTTTTGTTGAGATTGAATTGGTAGTCCAAGGGGCCATTAGAAGCCTTGTGCAATGGAATAAGATCGAAACGATTCTCGCTGGGTTTGATTAGTATAATGCGTGCATGGTTGAGGATTGAGTTGCATACCTATGCTTCCCTGCTGCGACATATGCCTCGCTGCCTACCCAATGCATTTTCGCGAGATACTCGCATCCTAATGCCTCCCTTACGTCGCCAAATGCTTTTGGTGCGGGCTCTTCGTCTTCCTCCTTCTGGCTCTGCAGAGCGTGGAAGCTCATCGTTTCGTCAGTACCTAGCGCAAATATATCTGTGCTTGGGTACATGAAGCCTGCATGCGCAATAGCGGAGCCATGATTGATAACTTGGTACAAGGCGTCTTCTTCCTCAGCCTGCGATACGTCGAAGATGTTAACTAGGCCATCTGTGCTAGACGAAAGAAGAAGGGTAGGGAGTGTTGGATGTAAGGCGAGGGAGGTGACGGTGTCGGTGTGAGATTCTATCAGAGAAAGGGTGGGAATTGAGGGATTGCGCTGATCCCTATAATTCGATTAGTATATTGTTCTGTGGTTCACAGCATTCCTTGCGGTGTCTGCGTACCAAACGTAGACGGGTGAAACGCCGGCTCCATCTTCTGGGTTTTCAATACCCGCTGCAATGAAGCTCCTCTCAGCGTCGCATACGAGTGACGAGATGAGTTTATGAGCTGTGATTCGTATCAGCGTTGAATTCTTTGAACCCTGAAATGAAATATTGCATACGGCTCTCGATCTCCAGAACCTTTTTCTTGCTCCTCTTGTCCCAGAACCTGACAAGTCCGTCTCTTCCTGCTGTCGCAACTATGTTGCTTGGCAGATCATTGGCTCGCTCAAGACATGTGACTTTCTGGTTTACATTTTTTACAAGGCCATCAGGGAGCAAGTTGAGCGTCGCAGGGTCCAGGAATCGCAGTGAGTCGTCCGAGGAAATGATCGCGAGCTGATCTGTCTGCGAGTATGTGAGCGGGTCCTGCCGCGCTGCCGTGGAGATGATTTTGTAGATGTAGGAGTTTGGCGAGAGCCCGGCACTGGAGCTGAATAGTGGTGCAAGAGAGGCCATTGTAAACTCCAGCAAATATTAATATCAGTTGTCACTCGGTTTGGGGTGGAGTCGGTCAGGTTATAGCATGAAGGCAGGTGAATGAGAAAATTTGCATCAAAGAAGCGTTACGACCGTCACCAACTGGTCAACGCTACTCAAACAACTGGCAACATGCCCAGTAGGCTTATGTTGCAGTGTCACGAAAGTGTGGTGTTTTTGACTCTTCACAAACGAACGGTGCTCTCTTGCACAATGACGCCTGAAAATTTGGCCGTCTTTTGTTGACACGTAGACGCGCACCGCAAAGCAGTTGCGTTGTCATTGGGACTGATAGGAGCGCTACACGGCGAAGTGCTTGTGCGTGTATCACCATCCCCTTTCCACTCTACAAAGATATGTTGCCTTGATATGAAACTCATAGTAGCCATTGATTTTTGACTCGACGAGCGATTAACTACGGGCGTCTCTCGCAGAACTCTCAGAGCCCAGTCCACTGACATAACGCCAGCAGACAAATGGGCCGTCACTCCAACAAATCAGCGCTTGCGCTCATTGCCGGCGATATCGAGGTTCGTAGAGAGGAAGAGGGTTGCGAGCTGCGAAAAAATTTCGGGTGGGTAAAACCATGACTAAGCAGAAGTAATCTGACTGGCGCTGATTGGGTGGTGGGATGACGGCAGACCTCGGGTCGGGGCATGTTGGACGTTGGAGGTGTGAGCCGGGCGTCGACGACATCACAACGACTCACGACACCCTCGACTCCGCAATCGACACACGCAGAGCGCAATGGCTTCCCAGCGAGTATTCCAACTTGGCCTGCGCCGGGCAGCGGCCCCCAGCTTCAAGGTCCAGCCCGCAGGACGCACTGTGCAGCGCCGGTACGGGAACCCATGACGGCAGCGCCATTGTCGACTGTTTCCCCCCGCACAACCTACTAACACCAACTGCAGATTTGCTGCCACCGAATCTGCCTCGCATTCGCAAGCCCAGGAAATCCTCGCCAAGCAGCGCATCAATCGCCCTGTCTCGCCCCACCTTTCCATCTACAAGCCGCAAGTCACCTGGATCGCCTCGTCGTTCAACCGCATAACTGGCGTTGCCCTCAGTGGCTCTCTCTACCTCTTTGGAATTGCGTACCTCGCCGCCCCTACCCTCGGATGGCACCTCGAGACTCAGTCCATGGTTGCAGCGGTCGCAGCATGGCCTCTGGCGGTTAAGCTTGGCCTGAAGAGCTTCTTCGCGTTTCCCTTCTTCTTCCACTCGTTCAACGGACTAAGGCATTTGTCCTGGGACCTCGGTGTTGGATTCAAGAACGCGCAGGTCATCAAGACAGGATGGACAGCTATTGGATTGACCGTTGCCACCTCGTTGTACTACATCTTCTTCCAGTAAACGTGTAGGATGCGAACCGATACTTGGAGATCATGTGGGCTGTTGATGTGGAAGAGGAAAACGCCGGAGTTGGAAAAGCGAGTTTGAGGTGGAGCAAGAAGGGAAGAAGGCGACATTGAGTCGTGGGGGACAACAGCAGGTGGGGAAGAAACATAACCTTGTACAATTTGTGCGTCAAATCAATCGAGTTCGTTTTATTTTCAGATGCGTCTGGACAGGTCCTATGGGGAATGCTGGTGTCGACGATAGCTGTGATCAAAGACAAGACATGACCTCCAAGCAGCCATGGACAAGAAATTCAGCTGAAGACGTTGGATTAATCTACGTCAGAGCTAACACACTTGACGTGACTTGACTTTAGTATTCTCCTATTTTGAAACGGTACTGACAGTCTAGGTTAACGCTGAATTGTGTTTAATAATCTCGCTGTTGATGAATTTTCTTATTTTGTACAAGACAATTACATTTCTAGCTTTGATTGACCTACTATGTGTCTCTTCACTGCTACACAGCAATTCTTGGCTGAATTTTTCATATGTGAGATGCCCATTACCAGTTTAACAAGGCACGTGATACCGTGTTTGCGGGTAGCGGCGCGCAACAAACCGCGAGACGTGCCCCCACGACTGTCTGGAGACGACTCTGGATGATGAGCTCACGCAATGGCCGAGTCGCAAGCCCTCACCGTGTTGGGCGACAATCTGTACGACGTGAGTTCCCACCTGCTGCTCGCACGCGACTGGCAATTAATTGTAGACACCCCGGTCGACGTGCTTGTCGATCCTATCATGAATCGCCCATGTCGCTGACCATGTGCGCCGCTGCAGGACCCGTCTCAGCTCTCGCAAGCTCTCCGACAGCGCGCAGGCAGTGCTCGGGCTTTTCCCTTCACTAACTCAGACGAGATTCGTCACTCGAGTGACTCTGCCGCCAATTCCGTGGAAGCGCATCACATTACCGCAGCGCAGCAGCTGCCCGTCGCGCCTGCCCAACTCAATCACGCTCCTTCCCCACGACGCGCCACGATCGCGAGAAATGTCCAACCGCCTCTCGTTAAAAATCACAGCGCGCCCACGATCTCTGGATTCGAGCTGGAGGCAGACGACGCCCAGAGGATGCATCGCAGCTTGGCCGCCATGGACGCTCCTGGCGACACACAGCCCGACAGCCAGATGCACAAGTACTGGACGAGCGCCGACCATGGGGCAGCAGAGATAAGCCGTTCTGGACTAGGTCCAAGATCGTTATTCGTCGAGCATGAAGAGGAGGAGGACGACGATGAAGATGGGGACATGCTCACTGACAGCATCGAGGGGGTCGGCTCCAGTCCGCGGCGTCACAGTCCAGTGGTCACTAGCCCAACAGTCTTACAGGAGGATGAAGGAGATGCTAGCCTGCGCACCGAACAGAGCAATACCAGCCCCTTTAAATTCGAGACTCCTGCGGTTACAACTCGAACCAGGGACGGTCCTGGACAGTTGCTGAGCTCGGCTGCGCGCACAATCACCACACCAGCTACGGTAGCATCCGCATCTGCCTTTGGCACAGGCTTTGGCAATGGCAGCACTGGACAACTCATGTCACTCACGCAAGCCTACAATGCGACTCAAGCGCCAACCTCTCCCGCAATAAATGGAGCGATCGAAGATCCAGTGTTCCAACGACCATCCCCAAACTTCTCCTACCCACGCAACTCGAGTCCCATTCCACCTGTTTCGAGCCCCATCAAATTCTCACGAGCGATTTCGAGATCGGACCCAGTCGTACGGTCGTCCAGCGAGCCGCGCGCCGAATACATCACGATGAGAGAGTCACAAGACAGACGGAAACGGGAAGCTGCTGTCAAGCAGCGTCCTGCACTTCGTCAGGAAGACAGTTGGGATGAGCTGTCGCGTCATTTAAGACAGAAGAAAGCCAATCAACAGGCCAGGGAGAAGTTTGACCGTGATGCTGCCAAGTCACTTTCGAACATTTCAGCCCCCATGCTTGCGTCTTCCCGCTCAGTCAAGAAGCTTATAGCAAACCCAAAAGAGCAGACCGCTGAGGACTCGCCAGATGGATTCTTTCGCGACTTTTTCAAGCATGACAGCATGAGCAATGAGATCGAGGTCCCCAAAACGTCCTCACATCCTGATCGGGAACACTCAGGAATATCTTCCCTCAACCAATCTCAACATGAGACTACAATATCGCAGTTTCGAGCACCAGCATCACAATCTTTTCTTCGAGACTCATTTCGACCGCAGAGTAGCAGAGACTCTGTTGCTGTGATGGATTCACAACCGGATGTGACTGCCGAATTTGATAGCGTCCCGCGGCCCAAGTCCATACGCTTTCCCTCTTCACCTTCGATAGATCAATACAGCATCAATCAAACTACAATCACCACCAAGACTGGATATACAAGTCAAATTGTTTCGTCCTCAATGCCTCCGATGCCGCCAAGTTTGAGTCCTGAGATGGATGAGACACCTGATGAAGTTACGCCTGGAGCTGAGGAGCGTGTACCTAGCAGTCCACCTGTACTGTGTCCCCCTGAAGATGATGCGACTCAGCACACATATGACGAGTACGCCGAAGGGGAAGACTGTATTGCGGGATCCGAGATTGTTGATGAAGATACAGTCATGGATGAGGATGACGATTTCCCTGCGACCGAGCGAGACTCTAACGTCGACGACTCAGAGGTCGAGGAAGATCAGGAGGAAGAAGAAACAACGCTACTTGAGCCGGAGAAGGCCGGCCCTGGGGTAGATCAGAATATCCACTCAGACGAGGATGTTATTATGCAATCACGATATGTGGAAGAGGAACAGGATGTTGAAATGGAAGAGCCTTCGCAGATACCACCGCAGTTATATCGACAAGATACAATACCCGAGACGGACGCCCTTGAAGAGACACAGCCATCGTTCTTTCCAGTACCGGATCCTGTAATGTATGCAGCAGATGTAACAGTCGATACTTCCGATGGGAAGAAGGATGTACCTGGTGATCTCATCAGTAATCACCTGCTCCTCACTGTTGAAGAATCCCATTCTAAGTTAAACGTCATCCCACCAATTCCAACCAGCTCGAAAGATGCTGGGAGCGATGCTATCCAAATAGACGATCGTATGCGTTCATTCCATGAGATTGCCAATCTACCAGAGACACAACAGTCTGATGAAGAGGAAATCATTGAAATGCCTCGCCTGAGTGGTTTGGACGAGAACGAAGGAGATGCTTTCATGGCCAATATGTCATCTGCACCGCATGTGGCAAAAAGGCGTAAGGTTTTGTATTCGGCAAAGAAAAAGGGCTTCCCTAGTCCTGTCAAGCCAGTTGTTGAGCCCTTCTCTGATACAAATTCCTCCTCACCCACACACCGCGAAGACAGTCCTCCTGTTGTGTCAACGCAAGCACGAGAAGATCAAGGAGCTTTTGCGGCGGTGCAGGCTAGGGAAGAAGCCCAAGCTCCTTATGCAAAGCCAGTAACGTTGAAAAAACGAAATATACCGAAACCCTCGAAACCACAACACCAAAGGAAGGGCGCTCTCAAGCCTGTGGCCAGGGAGCTTCTGCAAACATTGTCTTCCCCGGTCACGACACCATCAAAGCCGAAAGCTCCTGCGCCAGCCCGGACCATTACGCCTCCCTCGCCTATTGCACCAAGCATTGAGACACCAAAGGAGCTGGTCGATATTGCTATGCAAAGTATGAATCGGGAGACTGCTGAGACGGCTGGGCCTCCACCTAAGACTGCGACTGTCAAGCTGATGAACGAAAATACACTGATCCCGCTGAGTACGCCTAGCAGAGATGTGACTGTACCAAATCGAGTGTTCGCCTCGTGGCCTGGCAGTCATTATTATCCTGCAACATGCATCGGTCGATCATCCTCGCGTCAACATCACGTTCGCTATGATGATGGTAACACGACATTTTTAGAAGCCAACCAGGTTCGTGCCCTTCGTCTCCAGGCTGGAGATCATGTCAAAGTCGACGAGACAGGTATGAAGAAGCAAACGTACGTTGTTGTAGGGGTAAGGGATATAGTAGAGAATATCAACTACGAAGAGTTCCCTGTTACAGATCAATTTGGACACACAACCGTTGTCCTGGAAGAGAAGCAAAGAGACAGCCTGCCAGCGGCAAAGGCTATCCAGCCAGCAAAACAGATTGCAGTGCCCATAGCCAGTGTCTATCTGACCACTCAGCTATGGAAAAGGCTTCGGGATCGCTCTTTTGACTTTTCGCCCACGTCGTCTCCGAGTAGAGCAGCCGAACAGATTGAAACTCCTGCAAGGACATCCATGCTCAATACGCCATCATTTACCCGTCGAGGAACTGCAATACCGTCTTTTCTTAGAGATGCAACCGCCCGTGCTGGGTCTGTTGCCTCTACTGTGCGATCGGGTAGCGGAGTATTCTTGAACATGGCTTTCGTGATTACGTCAACTGCTGATGATATAGACAAAGACGCGACCGCGAAGCTCATCAAAATCAACGGTGGTCAGGTGTTGGAACATGGATTCCATGAGCTTTTTGAAATCGAATCGTCTGACGAGATGCAGTCTTTTCAGAGCCGACGAAGATCTGCTTCCGCGGGGGGAGATTCTGCTGGACTGATACTTAAAAATGAATACCAAGATCTCGGCTTCGTGGCCTTGATTTCGGATTCGCATTCGCGCAGCACAAAGTACATACAAGCCCTTGCGCTGAACGTCCCATGTCTGCATCTCCGCTGGATCCAAGACTCCTTGTCGGCCTCACGCGCTCTCTCCTTTGCAAAGTATCTCCTCCCCGCTGGAGTCTCAAAGTTCCTCGACCCCAACGGTGTCCTACGCTCCCGCACTATGCGCATGTACGATCCATCCAGCGACTCTGTTTCATTTGCGCAGACCATCAAAGACCGAGACCTCCTCCTCCGCCACCAAGCCGTCCTCCTCATCACCGGCAAATCCAAGAAGGAAATCGAGAAACGCCAGCCTTTTGTCTTCCTCACACACGCCCTCGGCGCGGCAAACGTTGGTCGCTGCGCAGATCTCAGTGCTGCAGCAGAGATGCTGCAGGACGGGCAGTGGGATTGGGTGTACGTCGACAATGGCGAGAAGAGCGTTGCCGACGCAGCGAGCGAGTTGTTTGGCATGGAGAAACCAGCAGGAGCGAAGAGCGGGAAAAAGGGCAAGAAGAGGAAGAGGGAAGGGAGTGAGGATAGAGAAGAACTCGTTTCTAGAGGTGAAGTTGGCGCAAACAAGGTCAAAATCACTTGTGCAGAGTTTGTCATCCAGAGCCTGATTTTGGGGGCGCTGGTCGAGGAGTAGTAGGGAATGAGCGGGTTGATGTTGTACCGTCTTTTTTTTCTCCTTCATCTTCTTTATTTTCCTTGTAATTACCCTGGGGATTGGATCGTCAATGGAGTTTTCTGCCGTACGCATACACGGAAGAAGAGGGATGTTTTTTTTCTATAACAAGGGTGGGGTAACGGTAGGGTCGGTTGGGGATTTTTTTTCTAAAAACAGTGCTCACTTGAGCCGGCATTGTGAAGGAATGGGAGGAGGGTTTCCTTTTTCTTTTTTTGTTTGGTCTACTTTTCAACTTTTCAACTAACTGACTGGCGGACTGAGTGGCTGACTTGGTACCCGTGTCTATTCTATTCTACTGTATGCTGTGTAGCATGTAGCATGGCTCTTGGATGGGTTTTGCCACATTGTATGGAGGGGAGAGGGGCGTATAGTCAGTGTATGTAAATGGAGTAGAGTAGATGAATATTTGAGTATGAAGAGCAAAAAATTCGAATTTCACAAGCACATTACGCTACATCGCGTTGTTCATCGTGTGTGTGTGAAATTAATCATATTAATATCCCCCACTATAGTAAAAGCACTATTAATGCCTGGTTTTAAGTTCTCCGTTTGCCACTCAGTAAGGGTTTTTAGTGACAACTATGTGTTAAGATAATAATTACCAAGAACCCGTTTGCAAAGCTGCATGCATGTCTCCATCTCTTCGACCCTCCTGGGCTGCTCGCATTGCTGAATGATTGTCACTAACTGCCGCGCCTATTTGCCTCAACTTCCTAACTTGCAAGCTTACTTCTTCCTCTATTCTCACCATAGTCTCCGCCTCTAATTGAATACACTAAACAACTTTAAGGTGGAAGGGAACGATAGAAACGACTACAATTTACTAGTGTCTAATTTTTGCTGCGCATCATGTCCCTATGAGAACATATGAATAGGAACCGTAGGCGGAATTGTGCGCAATCGCATTAGTATTCAGCAGTAACCCGTCATAAATAACGCGCAAGAGTAAACCAACCCCTTCTCAAATTACCAGTCGTCGCCACTGCACATCTTACAGCTCCTCAGCTTCCTTCAGCAACACATCCCACCTCTCCAAGCTCTCCTTACTCCAAATCTTCCTCTTATCATAGTATTCTTCAAAAACCTTGGCTCCCTTCGCCCGATCACTCTCCAGATCAACCCACTCCATCTTCGTGCTCGTGAAAATATGCACATCAGGCCGTACTCTGCGCTTGCTCTCGTCATCCAGCGTCCCCACCTTAACACACACAACTTTCTTGTTCGCAGTAACTTGCGCAAATCCATAATGTGCGTACACTGCTGTAAGACACGTTGGACAATGTGCGACTAGGTGCGCGTCGCCGGCTGCGGAGCTGAGAGATGGGATACCAAGCACAGTGGGTTGTGTTGCGGAAGTGATGTTGAAGTTGTAGGCTTCAATCATGGCGTTGATGGCGAATGCAGAGCCGGATTCGCGTTGGCAGAAGGTGCAGTGGCAGCCGTGTGTTATCAGGGGTGGGGCGGTAAGCGTGTAGGTTATGCTTTTGCAGGTGCAGTGGCCTTTGAGGGGTGTAAAGGTAGAGCCGGGTTTAGACGTCATTGTGGACGAAGTTTGTGGAGATTGTTTCGTGGGCACCCGTGTGTTCTTGTGGGAGAAGAGCGAGTGAGCGAGGGGTGGTTCATCCGCGTACTTTAGGAGGTGTTGGCAGTTTATCTACTATGATCTTACGCTTTTGTAGTCCACAGACCAATGCACGCTTAAAAAATGTGGACCTAATAGGGCTGTGGTAAGGCCCGCCAGCTTAGTCAACCTACCTATCCAAATTTGGATATGACATCAAGGCACCGGTCATACTGTAAAGTATAGATCCAACTCCCAGAAGACACAACTTTGCCGCCTGAATAACATTAAAACCGCAAGTGTCAATCCTCCCATAATACCACTAGTATAAATCCTACCCCAGAATCTAGACGCCCGGCAAAAATCGTCGTTAAACAGGGGGGTAGGTAACACAGCCAGACCAGATCTAGACGCCATGACGAAACGACCAACATTGCAGTTCAACAAGACTGTTATTTTCTTTTTTTGTTTACACACCGGTATTGGGTGCGGAAATAGCTGGATGTTTGCTGGTAGGTACACTTACTATATCTTGATGGTGTACTTGCGTAGGGGGGGAAACAGAAGTTGATTGATTGATTGATTGATTGATTAGGGAAGGCATCTTGTTGTGGAGTGCTTCTTGTTACGTTGTGGGGTGGGGGGATATTAGGTATTCAGTTTATTTCTATTTTTTAGAAATAAAAACGGTCAGATTATGAATGGAAAATGGTCATCGTGTGTGTTGTGCTGTTGGTGGTGGTACTGTTGACTCGAGTTACAACTACTAGAAAAGAGAGAAGTGAATGAATATGTTCATTTTTTTTCAAGGCCAGGGAATGGATGCCATCTATGCCCCCTCTCCCTTTTCTGTAGTCTCATATTCTTTCATTCTTTCATTCTATCATGATTATTAGATTACTTTTTCTTTTCCATCCGCCTCTCACACTCTCTCTCTCTTTCTCTCTCACAAAATTGGCGCATCCCCGAACCGCTTTGCATACATGCCTAGCGCCTTGATGGGGAAGATGAACTTGTAATTTGGGTAGGAAATCATACTATTCACATAGGCGAGTTAGTCAATGTTTTTGTCAGTCCAACAAGGAAGGGGAAAGAAAAGGAAAAAAGAGAACAAGTACTAACCAACTCTTATTAAACACGCCTTCAATCGCTTCCTGCTCCCACTCTCCATTTGCCTTTTGGCGCTGGATAATCAGGCGGGCAGCACGCTCCAGGACGTCCTTGTCGGGGAACTCTGCTTCGAGCAGGGCAATCAAGACCCACGCGGTTTGAACGACCTGGCTCTGGGGGTGCTGGGTGTAGACGCCTGTTTCGCAGGACTTGTATGTTTCGCCCCAGCCGCCGTCTGGCATCTGGCGTTCAGTGAAGAAGGAGCAAGCGAGACGGACGCGCGCAGAGGTGGCGTGGGTTTCACCGACGCAGTGCAGGGACTCGAGGGCAAACATGCCGGCGTAGGTGAAGCAGATGCCCCAGCTGCCGTACCAGGAGCCGTCTGGGCGCTGGGCGGCGCGGATGTAGGCGAGGGCGCGGGCGCGAAAGGCGGAGATTTCGGCGGTGCGGTAGGAAGGGTAGTGGGTTTGGAAGGCGTGGAGGGCGGTGATGACGGCGGTGGTGCATTCCGGGTAGTCATATTCGATCATGATGTTGCCAAAGACTTCGGCGGCGTTGAGGTGCTCGAGGAGGATGGAGCCGCGGGTTGGTTCGTACGAGGCGCAGCCGCCCGAGGGGTTTTGCATGGTGAGGAGGACGTCGATGGCGGATTTGAGGCGAGGGGTGGGGATTAGGGCGGGGAAGACGGAGGGGTGGTCGTTTTGCAGGATGAGCACAGCTTTAAGGCCTTCCGAGGTGCAGTCGGAGACTGTGTAGCCTTGCTTGCGTGTGCTGAAGCCCCAGGCGCCGGTGCGTTGCTGGCGGTAGCAGGCGTGCTGGTCGTCACACTCCTCGAGGATTTGCTGATCTTCGAGGAACTCCAGGGCTTTGGAGAGCATGGGCTTCCACTTGGGGTCTTCAGTCAGGCCGCAGGATTCGACAGCTTGGACGAGAAAAGCCGTGTCCCAGGTCTGTACGCCATTGGTGCCATTCATGAGCATGCCTTCGTCCTTGACCCAGAGAAATTCCGGGAGGGTTTTGATATGTTCGATAAAAGGGTGGGATTTCGGGCCAAGTTTAATGTACGCGCAGAGAGTGTTCATGGGCCCATTGACGGGGCCAAGATTCGAAAAGGAAGTGTTCTTGTCCTCTGCCTCAATCAGCCACCAAACATGCTCTTCTGCACGCTTGATGAGCCGGTCTGACCGCAAGTAGGGAACCCACACCACAGCCACGAACCAAAACAGGAGTTTTAGAAACCACGTCTTGGGGTGGTATTCATCCTTGGGCGAGATGGTATTCCGATGCGCGCTGAAATTAATCGTATCAAACGGCTGCGTCAGCAACTCCAACCGCAGCTGCCTCGTCAGATCATTGAGCGGATACGACCACCTCTTGGAGTAAATGTACGACATGGGCAGCATGACCTGACGCATGTGAATCCACCACCTCCACGGCGCAATGGGGACCCAGTCGGGGAGCAGCCACAGCTCCGGCGGCACGGGATTGACCACCTCCCACTCCAGGACGCCCAGCACGCTGAGCCAGAACTTGGCCCAGTGCGGGCCATGCAGCGCGCCGCCCAGCTTCCACAGCGTGCTCCGCGCCTTGCGCATGCGCGGGTCCTCTGCATCGACGCCCAGGAGCCGCAGCACCGTGTAGTTCATGGCCGTGCCAAACACGCTGCTCTCCCCCTCAATGTGCAGGCCCCACCCCCCGTCGTCGGGGTGCGCGCGGGCAAACAGGTAGTTTCTGATCTCAATGGCGTGGTCCGCGGGGATAGGCGTCTCGGTCACGTACCACGTGATGACCAGCCCGGGGAGGAGGAACATGGGACCGCCATATTCGCAGGCCCAGTTGCCGGGGGGGAGCTGGAGTTTGGAGAAGAAGCCAAGGCCGTTGGAGGCAGCTTCGAGGGGAGTTTTGGCGGGAGGCAGGTCGGGTTGGTTCTACGCAGAAATCGTTAGCTTGCTGTCTTTGCAAGTTGTAGATTGTTGTGACTGTTGCGTATATGTCCTGTGATGTACTCACCGTATCAAGCCCGAGGAAGTACTTGTCCGCCGTGCTCTGCGGCCACGCCTTGACTTCCTCGTCCGTCTCTAGATAATGCCACGTCTGACACCCCCGGTCATCCTTGAGTCTCCAGCGGGAGTAATCCGTCTTCTGGTCGCCGTTCTTGTTCTTGGTCACACCCACCGCATTTAGTACGGTCTGGGACTTGTCTCCCCCTTTCGTCGCGCCATTTGTTGCGCCATTGGCATGTGCCATTTTGCTATGCCTTTTCTGTACAACTGCAAAGGATACTGCAGAGTCAAATGGGCACCATGAGAGGTGAGGAGGGAGCGGGAAGGGGGGTGAAGGTGTGCTGTCGAATGATCGGACAACTTGGCGCGTCACATCACCGCCAAAACAATGGGTGATGATAATGTCACGTAAGGAAAAAGCATTGGCTTTTGATTCGATATTTTATTATTTTCTTGGTGAATCTTGATGTGTGTACAGTGTAGACAGCTGGTAAATAGCTGTTTTCTTGTGCACAAAACACCGCAACACACACGCTCAGTAGTCGACTCGCTGTAGAGGCAGTGCCCCGGAAGACTTGGCAAGGCGTGCACGCGCATGCATGATCGACGAGCAGCATCAGGGAAAAGCGGCCCGGCGCTGAACCAAGACCGAGGCTTAAGACGCGCATGCTGGAAATGGCATGAAAGCTGGCATGGTAATTTCACTTTGAAGCAACATGACTTCTGAGCAAAGCAACAAGCTCCAGCAGAGAGTGTGAAAGCGAACAGTTAATGAATTCGCCTCCAGATAAGCAGTCAGACAATATATACAGGAATCACAGCAGTAGCAGCAGCAGCAGCAGCATCAAAACGAGCAAAGTCCACCAGGGTGCGCAGGGGCTCCCGGACGCGTGGACAGCTGAGACGCAACAGCACTCGACGACAACAGCCTGCTCGCTACCAAACAGTGCATTCAATCAATCCAAAACTCGCCTGTCCAAAAAAAATCAAGAGACTGTCGCAAAGTAAATCAAACCTCTATGTGAGATTAATGGCAATGCTCCTTTTTCCGTCTCTCGTACAATCGCTCTCAAACTCGTCTTATGTATAATCGTTCGTTCCTGGGTATCGTAGAATGGAATCTAGTCGCTAAGATCAGGATTGGCAATGAAAAGTCGCCCGCTGCTCATCGTCGCCTTGCGCTCGTCGACGCTGCCTCGCCGCACTAGGTCGTCCACTGTCTCCTTCTTCTTGACCTCTAGCTTGGGGAGGGGTTGCATCTGGCCCACCTCGCCAAAGCCTCGTTCCCCGCTGCTTCCACTGCCAAACGAAAGGTTCGTCTTGGAGCGCTCAAAGTATGCGGTGGATTCGTCGTCGGGATTTGGCGTGGGCTCCTCCTGCACGTCGTCGAGCTCGTCGGGTGAGGGGTTCTGGGGGGGCGACGAGTTGGTCGACAGGCGGCCGATGGGGTTGGCGTATGGGACGTGGCGGTTGGAGCCCAGGGAACTCCGCCCTGAGCCGGTGCGTTGATGCGTTCCGCTTGGGCCTATGGAGCCGCTGTCTTCCTCGTCGCCCTCGTCGACCTCGGAGGCGCTGAGCCTCATGGGCACGCCCGAGCCGGTGTATGTGACGGGTGCGTACTTGGAGGCCTTGGCCACGCCGTGATGGCGCACCTTGGAGCGCACGCCTGCGGCCATGCTCGAGCCTCCCGACGCGCTCCGTGGGGGTCCATGATGGGGCCCGCCAGCGACTTCTATGTTGGCCCGCATCTTTGCCTGCTGCTGGGCGGCGACGATGCGCGGGTCTTCGTACTGGGCGCGGTCACACCAGACGGTGGCCTTTTGTTTCCGCATGAGGGCGACATAGGACGTGGGCGAGCTGCCCGAGCGGGTGCTGGAGGAGCGGCGCATGGCGCCACTGTTGGATCGGTTCGGGGTGCCCGTCGTGGAGCTGGTCGACGAGGTCGGAGTGCGGCGGAGGGAGCCTTGGTACTGGGTAGGGTACTGGGTAGGGTACTGGGCTGGGTGCTGGGTTGGGTATTGCTGATTCATCATGGTCGCGGTCGGCGATGCGGATTGCACAGGGAACACGCCGGAACTAATCGTCCGTGTCCGTGAATGTCCCAATTGACTGTCGAGATGGGGCTGTGACGGCGGGCGCATGGACACGCCTGGGTTCGCTATGGGCTTGCGGCGGACAGGAATGGCTCCGTAGGCCGAGGGCGGTGGTTGCTGCATCATGGCTGCTTGCATGGCGCGATGCGATGCGCTGCTGTGCTCTACGATACGATTCGATGCGCCCAAAAGTCGCTCGCTTGACAATCACTCGGGCTGAAACACGAACCCAAGGCCTGACGTCAAGGCAACAGTGTCAAAAGAAAAACGGCAGCGAGTGCAGCACGCCACGCAAAGACTGCCGCCCGCCGGCGAGGGCGCTGGCGGTTTATGTATGCAGCGGCAGCAGCGCGGGTGGGAAATGTGCCCCGCTGTGCCTGGCACGCTGACTGGCACCGCTTGGGCGATGGCCTGACCAGAGGGGAGGATGTGTGATGCTGAGGAAATGGCTGACTGGCCGGCTGTGTGCAGGAGTGCAGGCGTGCAGGCGTGCAGGCGTGCGGGAGTCTGGTGTGCAACTATGCAAGGAACTGCGAGGGCTGCGCGGGATGATGAGTGGGAGTGATATGGCACGTTCTATGGGCCAGCGGCGAATGCAACCTTAATGTCTCGCCCTGCCGGGCGTGGACGAGCGCTAGGCACGGTTTGGTCTAAAGAAAGAACCATCGGTTTGCGGACACGAGCCATTTTTTCTCAGCTCGCGACTCCAGAGGCTAGCTGGTGCTGGTGCTGGTGCTTGCATCCGTTGAGCATAGGTCGCGACAACGTGGGCACCGCGTGCTGCAGCCAGTGGCAGGCAGTTGGCCCAAAGGCTCAGAGCTGGCCTGCCATCCCGGCAACTGGCCAATCCGGCATGGCAACGCTCCTACCGGCATCCTCAGCCAGGTACTATGGTACATGTGCCCGACTGCATGTCGTCCCTGTCATCATCCATATCCATATCCATATCGACATCCATATCAATATCAATATCAACATCAATATCAGTATCAATATCAACACTGACACCAACACCAACACCAATACCAACAGGGGCGCCATCAATGCAGAGGATGCAAACCCTCTCCCGTGCTTGCCGTTGAAGGCGATCCCGCTAGGAAGTTGAATCGCTGCCGGATCCACTCAGAGCCGTTCATGACGAATTATTTACACATCACACACCATCCACCGGAGCAGCCCATCTTTATCGGCGCGCCTGCCAATGCCGCTGCGGCTTGACTGCACACAACTTTCCTGCTTGACCCCGACCTCCGACCCCGACCCCAACCCCAACCCCAACCCTCGCACAACAACCTGGCCCTTGGAATCCAAACACCTCTGGGCCAGGCTCTGCAGGTGGCTGTTTCGACCATGCAGCTGGATAGTAGACACGGCTCACCTTTGACCACCTCGCCCAGAATCAAGGTCTTTGTCTGCATCGTCGCCTTTCTCCGTCTTCAAATCACTGTCGCATCTTCTGCCTCGACTCATGGGCATATCCCTGAGACTCAAACGAGCAAACAAGCTCGCCGTTTAGCGCCCGAATCCAGCAGTGTCCATGTATTGCGCGTGCAACTACTATGCAGTGCGCGCACATCGCAGGTGCAACGTCTGACAGATCGCTTGTGCCTAACCGTGGTTCCCCCTCGTGAATGTATACGAGCCCATGGCCCCGGGTCTATGCCAGCATGACCTCACACCCAGCTTTTGCTGCTCCCCCACCAACAATGCTGCTGAAGAGGCTCGTACAATTTGCCCCGTGTCTGCGACAACCTGCTGCGACACGATCAACCTCCAAGCAAATCACAGCCTCTTGCTGCTTTAGGGCTGCGGGGGGCAGAACAGGCTTGCATGCATGAAATGCAACGCACCCGCGATCTCGTTCCCCGCTATATACCCAACCGAACAAATCCACACCTTGCAACCACGGCCGTGCTCTTGCCCTTTTTGATGTCAACCTCTTCTGCAACAGCTTCGGTTGCTGCTCGCCGAATTGCCGCCACTACCTGAGGTTTAGTTCGATATTCGGAGATAATTGTGGATTAGGCTTGGGAGAATAGAAAACTGGAGAAGGCCGCCTGTGGCGTCGTATCCTTGGACACCATCCTTTGGCGAAGTGGCGCCGATCATTTCCCTTTGTAGCAAAGGGTTGCGCGCATCCCACGATGTCGATGCATTGGTAGTTTATTTTGGGTGAGATCGATAAATGCTTCGACGCGAACAGTTTTATACATAGAACCATGTTGCAGCCGCAACGTCCACCACGACCTACCGTAGCGTTGGTTCCACCAGCTGTCCATATTGTCAATATTCACATCGAGTGCTGGTAGGTGAGCTGGTCGCGATTGCGTCAACCACCACCAACCCGTCTTGACACCCTTCCTGCACTCCTGACCGCCTTTTGAAACCCATCTACCCTGTACCACGACACGATCGGTTCGTTGCAGCAACGCACATGCGCCGTGCAATGCATCGTACCACGCATCGTGCACCAACGACTGGGCAAAATTTCACCTCGCCTGCGTCTTATCGTGGACTGCCCCTTTGGGAAATGAACCGGTCCGGTGCGAGATGATTTGGTCATTAGCGTCGGTCCTGGCAAGCCTTTGTTGCGGAGTGAACCGCTGCCAGATGTGAATGCTCCCGTCGATCAATCCATGTATACTTGGTTCTAGACCAACGCGTGATCATGAGGGGTTCGGCATCGATTCGTGACACCTTGTGCCGCTTCTTGGTACCCAGTGTCAAATGGCCTGCATGCACCACCCATCTAGCGCTGCAAGAGTTTAGATGAACTTGTAATCTCAAGTTACCCCAGGACATGGTAGATAGACAGGAGAAGCTTGTAGTTTCAAGAGTCTCGAATAAAACTTGAATTTCTGTAGCAAGTTGCTGCGCTGCATACTCGGACTTGATCCCGAATGGGCGTGTTCCGTAAAACAAAACAAAACAAAACCCTGTACCAGACCCTAGTACACAAACGGGATCAGGCGGTACTTTGTGTCGTGCTTGAACTTTTCCCACGCCTGTCCATATCTCTTTTCGCAGTACTCATTGAGGACGGGGACTGCTCGCGTCCCAAAGTCGGCAAGGAAGAAAGCCCCAACCACGGCACCCAGCGTCCACCCGCCGGCAGCCAGAGAGTATCCTGCGCGCCAGAGCGTGTATCCACCGTAGTTTATGTGCCGAGCATACTGCCACAGCCCCCCGGTATACGGCTTTCCCTTATTCCTAGCATCCTTCTTGAACCGCGCCCGCTGAATCTCCGCCACAAGCTCCGTAACAATACCAACAACATACAACGCACTACCCACCATCAGAGACGTCTGCGGGAAATCCGACTCCATCGACGCAGACGTAGCGCTAACCAGAAACGCATAAGCATTCACACTATTGCAAACAGCATTAAACGCCCCAATAAGAAACGCATTCCCCACCGTCATCGGCTCCCCAGACAAAAACGTGATCCATATGTTCTGCTTCACAGCGCTGCCCACTGCCATGCTCAGCAGCACAAGCCTATACGGCGACAGCCCCAGCCCGTCTATCACACCTATCCCCGTCTGAGATGCAAATCCAGCCGGTAGCGTACGCAGCCCCACTCGGTGCAGAAGCGGCGTCCCGACGCCATACGCGAGGATGGAGTACTGCAGCGCGGGCTCGATTGCGCGAAGTAGGAAGAACGTCGCTTTCCCGATGGGAGTGGATGTGTAGTCCCCCCGGGAAATGAGATCGCGTTTCTTGGAGGCTTCTGAGCGGGGGTCTTGGGCTTTTGCGCTCATCGTTGTGGATCAGAGCTTTGTGAACGGTGGGTGTTGAGGGGAGGAGCGAGGTATATCTCACGCCATGTGTATGATGATGGTGATGGTGATGGTGATGGTGATGGTGTATGACGTATGTGCTAGCCGAGGCTGGGGGTGGGGGGTGTGAGAGGGGGTCTCGCTGATGCTTCCTCGTCTTACTTGTTTTTCTTCTAAAAGATAACGGGAAGATGCGGATGTGGATGTGGGAATTTTTTTGAAGTTAGAGTAGTGCCTCGGAGAATAAAAGGGCAGGATGAGAATGTTTAAGTTGCTGCTTGAGTCGTCTGAACTTAGTCTAGCGCAAACGCGCAATCTCGTGATCCCGTGATGAGGGCGAGGATTAGTGTGTTGAGTACGCACGTTGCCCCGCGCTTATACGCCTTCAAACTTCAAGTCTGCGCGTATCGCCTTTTTTTTTACTCGCATCTTTTTTATCGTTTTGTCTTCTTTTTGTTCCGCTGTATTGGTTGCTCCTCTGATGGAGGTACGGTTGTGTCGATATATTCCCCTTTTCATGTGCGTGCACTCATACTTTGGATTTGCGAGTTATGTGTGTATGTGATGTTGGGGACTCAAACGACAGTCAGCTCTCGAGGTGCCTACCCAAAATAATAACAAAACTAGACCAAAAGGGGTTTTTTCTTGTTAACTACAATTCGCGTGTGGTTTTGGAAGTTGAGGCCGCGACGCATGGTCTTCTCTCCTGCCTGACAGGGACAAGCGCAGATCAATTATTCTTCCCAAATCTCGCATCCTTTTACATTTACCATCAATATATCTATGCGACATTGGTATCCGTAATTTTACTTTCAAATGACTGTTACTTTTGGCGCCATCTGCAGTCTTCTGCAAAGCATCGAGAATATTTCTACACGCAGACCGCGGTTATCGCCAGCGGGGGAGAAGAAATGCATACAGCAAATCATCTCAAATTGGTTCCGCATTCACAGGGAGGCTCTTGATGACCCAAAAACAAACGGGAGTGCTGTACTCTCCGCATTCTTTCCACACCGGAGAAAAGATCGAGTTTATGGTCTTCAAGCTCCTTTACTCGCGAAAAAACTTGCCAGGCTGCTTAACTTCAACAACGGCCATCGAGCACTGTTCGATGGGTGGAAGAAAGGAGCACTTGGAGACCTTGGGGTATATACGGAACGTGCAATGAAGGCATGGGACGGGACGTTTAGCACCAAGTGCGAGATTCCAATTGAAAGAATCGAGTGCTTGCTAGTTCAGTTGGCAGCAAAGTATAGGTTCTCTGACCAGGCCGTTCGCAAACAGCGGAACCATCACATGGATACTGACGCCGAGCTTAAAGAAATCCTCGTCAGGATAGAATCGTGGGAGGCGAAATGGCTTGTTCGGCTGTTGTTGAGAGATTACTGCACGATCGAGTTGAATGAGTTTTTCATTCTCCAACAATATCATTTTCTGCTGCCAGAGCTTTTAATGTTTCAAAACGATTTTGACGCCGTGTTTGGTATGTTGAGAGGAGAGCTCAGTTGCTATCCCTCTGTTCCGCATCCCTCGGAGGAGAAGACAATGCGTATTGAAGCGGCAAAAAAACTGAGAGTCGTGGTTGGTGTCAAGGTAAGATGTCAAAAATTATATGCTGTTTGAGAGGAAGAAGTTTAAAAATGAAATAGGTGGGACGCCCGACATTCTACAAGGCTTGGGTAAGTTTGCTGTAAATGCTAAACGAATTGAATGTAACTCATGTAATTTGTAGTCGCTCAAGAATTGTTTCCAGCTTGTTGGAGAGCGGGCTTGGGCTGCTGAAGTCAAGTATGACGGAGGTAGGACTATTTCCTCACTTTTTACCCGTAGAGCACATGATTTTCACTTTGATTAATTTCCTCTTACTTATCTTGGCTGATTTATACAGAATACTGCGAGATTCACATAGACTTATCCAATACCTCCAACAGTATCAAAATTTTCTCCAAAAATGGCAAGGATGCCACAGAAGACCGCAGGGTGCTGCTTAGGTACGTTTAGACCGCATACATGCCCAATATAGTTCTGATCTGTATAGTACAATTCGGGATGCTCTACGCATTGGCCGTCCCAACTGCTCTTTCAAAGAAAAGTGCGTTGTGCTTGGTGAAATGGTGTTGTATAGCGACACGGAAAAGAATATCCTTCCCTTTTCCAAAATTCGAAAACACGTTTCCCGCTCAGGATCATTCATCGGAACTCTTCAAGATTCCCTCCCACACGAAGATGAGCATCTTATGATTGTCTTCTTTGACGTCCTTGTCTTGGACGATGAACCCATCTTGCGTCGTTGCTTACAGCATCGTCGTAACGTACTTCGGAAACTTATTCGTCTAATACCAGGTCGATCGATGCGCTCGGAATGGACTCTGCTCAACTTCAAATCAGATGATGGCATAACAGATCTCAAGCAAATATTCGCACAGAACATTGCCAACCGTCAGGAAGGTCTTGTTCTTAAGCCCCTCCACGCACCATACTTCCCTCTACTCTCCGCACAGGAACACCGCCAAGCAAGTTTCTTCATCAAACTCAAAGAAGACCATCTCGCCGACTTTAGTGATGAACGCGACATGGGTGACTTTGCTGTCATCGGGGCGAGTTTCGACCCACAGCTCGCCCCAAAGATGGCACTCAAGCCACTACATTGGACGCACTTCTACTTGGGATGCTGCACGAACAGAAAAGCTGTTCGGCACCGGACAGGAATAAGGCCACACTTCAAGATCGTAGCATGTATAAGCATTGAAAAATGCATACCAAAGACAGACGTGAGGTTCCTAAACATCCACGGCTACATCCAACAAATCGCACTAAGACAAGACGGATCCACTGAACACATTGACATCGAGCACCCAAAGAGCCACCGCCAAAAAATGACAGTAGCGTTCAAGAAACCATTTGTCGTAGAAATTCTCGGAAGCGGGTTCGAAAAGATGCAAAACGAAGTATTCGAAATGTTGCGCCATCCTCGCGTCAAAAAGATACACCACGATCGGACTTGGGAGGATGCAGTTACCATGGAGGAACTTGAACAGATGGCTGAGGAGAGGTGGGAGGTTCCAGATGCGGAGAAGCTGGATGGGCATGCGAGGGATGTGGCGATGCTTGTTCGGAGGTATACTGAGGATTTGGTGAGTTCGCAGGCGACGAGTACTGTGTGTGAAACTACGCAGGAAGTTACTCAGCAGGATACACCGTACATGTTACGGAGTTCAGCATACCAAACACCAGCAGATGCTGCGATTCAAGAAACGCAGGTCGATGCCCCTTCTACCATACAATGCTCTGGTAGCGCACACGACAACGGCATTAGACCTTCTCGAGAGCTTCGTATTTTCGTCCGTGAAGATACACCCGAGCGATTGGTCCCCTCATCTAAGGTTCTGCAACCCATGTCTTCAGTATATATACCGTCGAGTTTCTCAACATCTTCACTGCAACCTCTTTCAACCAGTACAAAGAAGCGTAAGGTGTGTTCTTAGGTTAAGAGATGTACTGTGTGTCAGGCACAGGTTCTGTCCCACGTGAGCTAGCACCACAAAAAGAAGTCTAGCGATCTTGAAAAGGGCTGCAATGGATATGATTGTAGATATCTCATAACAGGATACATGGACAGAGCTACTCAGGCTTATTAAACAAAAGACGGCATTCCTGGCAACAATTAGCACCTGCTGCAAGCAGGAGTTTTATTATCTGCTTGTGGTCTCCAGCTGAAGCTGCTTGGAGTGCGTTGTCGTGCTTTCCACCCTGCGCATTAACCTCGGCGCCGTTGTCGAGCAGTACCTGAACTATCTGCTCGTAGCCTCTAGCTGAAGCTGCCTGGAGTGCGTTGCCGTAGTGTCCACCTTGTGCGTTAACTTCAGCATCTTTGTCAAGCAGCATCTGCACTATCTTCTTGTGGCCTCTAAATGAAGCTGCCTGAAGAGCATTGCTATAGTGTCCACCTTGGGCATTGACGTTAACGTCTTTGTCAAGCAGCATTTGAACTATCTGCTCGTAGCCTCTAGCTGAAGCTGACTGGAGTGCGTTGCTGTAGTATCCACCTTGGGCATTAACTTCAGCGTCTTTGTCAAGCAGAATCTGGACTATCTGCTTGTGGCCTCTAGCTGAAGCTGCCTGGAGTGCGTTGCTATATTCTCCACCTTGTGCGTTAACTTCAGCATCTTTGTCAAGCAACATCTGCACTATCTGCTCGTAGCCTCCGGCTGAAGCTGCCTGGAGTGCGTTGCCGTAGTCTCCACCTTGTGTGTTAACTTCAGCATCTTTGTCAAGCAACATCTGCACTATCTGCTCGTGGCCTCTAGCTGAAGCTGCCTGGAGTGCGTTGCTGTAGTGTCCACCTTGTGCGTTGACGTTGGCGTCTTTGTCAAGTAGCATCTGCACTACCTTCTTGTAGCCTCCGGCTGAAGCTGCCTGGAGTGCGTTGCTGTAGTGTCCATCTTGGGCGTTGACGTTAGCGTCTTTGTCAAGCAGTATCTGAACTATCTGATCGTGGCCTCCGGCTGAAGCTGCCTGGAGTGCGCTGCCGTAGTTTCCACCTTGTGCGTTAACTTCAGCATCTTTGTCAAGTAGAATCTGCACTATCTTCTTGTGGCCTCCAGTTGAAGCTGCCTGGAGTGCGTTGCTGTAGTGTCCACCTTGGGCGTTGACGTTGGCGTCTTTGTTAAGCAGCATCTGGACTGTCTGCTCGTGGCCTCCAGCCGAAGCTGCCTGGAGTGCGTTGCCGTAGTTTCCACCTTGTGCGTTGACGTTAGCGTCTTTGTCAAGCAGAATCTGCACTATCTTCATGTAGCCTCCAGCTGAAGCTGCTTGGAGTGCGTTGCCGTAGTGTCCACCTTGTGCATTGACGTTGGCGTCTTTGTCAAGTAACATATGTACTATCTGCTCGTGGCCTCCGGCTGAAGCTGCCTGGAGTGCGTTGCTGTAGTGTCCACCTTGGGCGTTGACGTTAACGTCTTTGTCAAGCAGCATCTGCACTATCTGCTCGTGGCCTCTAGCTGAAGCTGTCTGGAGTGCGTTGTTGTACAATTGACCTTGCGCGTTAACGTTGACGTCTTTAAGTAGCATCTGAGCTATCTGCTCGTGGCCTTTATATGAAGCTGCCTGGAGTGCGTTGCCATAGTGTCCACCTTGCGCGTTAACGTCAGCGTCTTTGTCAAGCAGCATTTGAACTATCTTCTGGTGGCCTTTATATGAAGCTGCCTGAAGTGCATTGCCGTAGTATCCACCTTGGGCATTGACGTTGACGTCTTTGTCAAGCAGAATCTGAACTATCTGCTTGTGGCCTCTAAATGAAGCTGTCTGGAGTGCGTTGTTGTAGTATTCACCTTGCGCGTTGACGTTGGCGCCTTTTTTAACTAGCAATTGAAGGATATCCACGTTACCGTTGAGGCAGGTATAGTACAAAGAAGTGCTGCCATTTTCGTCTTCCTCATTAACATCATATCCTCCCTCTAAAAGTCGGCTGACTGCACTACTCAAGCCTGCGGAAGTCGCGAGGTGCAAAGCATAAATTGGGGCCGATTGGTCGATCCATCGTTGCCTTATAGTAGGGTTGTTGTAGAGACTAGTGCTGTATACAATTGTTCCAGGTGTTACGAAGAAGTTCGTGGGATCAAAGCGCCGCCAGGCATCGATGATACCGTCAACTTGCAGAATTCTTACTTGCAGGATTGCTGCAAGAAATGTACTCTTTTGCTGGAAAAGTCTCTCCAGTTGATCCATAACATCAGGATGAATTTCATCGCAGTTTAGAATGTGGTAGTCGAAATTACAACATGCGTAGTTGTAGAACTTACTTTCTTCTAGTCGTATGAGAAGGTCATACATGCGTATAGTTGGAGAACTGAACGCCATCAGATGAATGTACGCGAGACAAGCTAGGCCAAGTTGCCTATGCACAGAGTTTAAGTCTGAAAGCTGAGCTCGTATAGTATGTCGTGACGGTCCTTGAACAGTGGTCTTTAAAAATTCTTGCACCGTGTAGTGGATAGGCCGAATCGCATTATTGGTTTCTTCGAGGAGGTTGCCACAAGCCTCAAGAATTACACTTATTTCGTCTGTTTGTAGTTCATGTTTAGCTGGGCAACTTGAGTTGACCACTAGCGCATGTTGTAATTCCCCAGTGCTGAGAGGCCTCCGAGCATAGATTGTCCAGGCAAGACAGTTTAGTGCCAAATCCCTCATGTACACAGACTGGTTTTCGATCCGCTCTAGTATCCGAACGTAGGTATCTGGTAAGCCCTGCGGTAAGGTCTCTAGTGCGGCTTCTACTACATAATCCTTTTTTGCTTTACTGGCTAGACAGAGACTGTCCAGTTGAAGATTGACCCAAAGAAACCTATCCTATATTCAGTCTGCAAAAACCTCATAACTGACTACCAGGCATAAACTTACATTCCTTCCGCCTTTGTAGTGAGTGTCTGAATGATTTTCTCCTTGAGTTCATCATCAGTAACGTAGAGGGTCTCCCCATTCTCACCAGCCAGAAGCTTCTCGACCTGACTGCGAGCAAAAGTCTCTATGTCAACGGTGACATTCTTGGTCTGGATTTGAATTGTAGGTATGTGCTTGTCTCTGAAGGCTTTGGCAATGTCCATTTCATTTCGACTAGTGACGAACACCTTGACGTGGCAGCCGATCTGCGCCGTCACTATACTAGTGATGAAGCCAAGCATATCTTTCCGCTCTTGCTCTGGACATTCATCAAGAGCATCAAATACTATAAACACCTGAGATAGATCTTCAACTACAGAAACGAGTCTGTCCTGTGTACCTACTAAAGATGGAGATAAGGCATCATGCTTAGTTTGGAGCAGGTTGTAGGGTATTTTGTCTTTCCTTCGACACAATTGTTTAAGCAAAGCGGCTACAACCTGGAATAGCTCTTTTAGCTCCATGTTTCGATAGTTGTAGTACGCAAAGCAGAGGGCAGCATTCTCCCGCAACCCGATTCTTTCTGTGATGTCTTCTATGACATTAGACCTAGACCGTAAGAATTTGACATTTGACTAAATAGTTATTGTATTTACTCACGCTAGGACTGATTTCCCAATACCGGCTAGAAATTGTCAGCAGACTACATTTATTATAGAGAAACACAGTATAGCCTACGTTTTCCATGGCACCACAGGAGAGACGACGCAGGGCTGCTGAACCATTGCTGATACTTTGGCTCATTTATTAGCCAGTCGCACGTGTTTTTGTGCTTCTTCGCATAGATGTCTTGGTGAGTTTTCTCAAAATCGATGTTTGACACCCATTCGAGAAACTCTGATCTCTCCTTTCCTGAATAGATGTTAACATTAGAACTGCGCTCATTGCGTCAGTGTGTAAAGCCTTACTCTCCTCCTTACGAAGTCTTGCCTCTTCAGCATTTCTATAAAGATTGAAATGAATTGCTTGGACAGAATGGCGCAGTAAATAAAAATGATGCTGCAGATCTTCCTTGATAGATACAAACTCAGACTCAAACGTCTCCCAGTGCTGGCGCATAAAGGCTCTAAGAGATGTATACTTTCGTTGCTCACTGTTGGCATCAACAAATACACGACGTGCCTTCCAGCCAAAGATGAGAATGTTCGCGTAAGCATTAACTACTGTCTTCTCTACAAGATCAATGTCTTTCGCCTGTGCATACTCCTCAAGAGGACCTAGGTAGTCTTCGAAAGTGCAGATCATGTCAGATAGCTTACTAAAATACATTGTGAAGTTTAGAGCAAGATCGATAACGACCCTAACTGAGCCAACTATCAGAGACGATATCTCAGGGCTCGCTTGGATGCCGATAGCAACGCCTCCCATGAATCTGTTGAGCAAATCCAAAAACTTTGAAAGACGCTCAGCGTGAGGTCTGAAGGACGAGTTGTCTTTGTGGGCCGCATCGTAAGCCTGTACTCTGACTAGCAAGGTTTGCTCGTCGATGGTCTTTGACGCCTGCGCGAATGCCGCTTTCTCGGCCTCAGGGAGTTTTTCCAGTACTTTCGCCAGTGCCTTTTCCAATACTAACCTTCTTGGCGCTGTTGAGGCCAATGTACCTCCAGTCGATGCAGTCGGGCATGGCAAGAGTGATGGCGGTGGAGTATGAAGAGAAGACGTTTGTTGTGCAGGCGGCAGGACTGTGCGGGGTGGAGCTGGACAGGTCGTGTCCGATGCGAACAATGCGCGCAAACGGTCTCGTTTTCGCATCATATATAGGAAACGTGGATCTAGCGACTTTGATCGATACGCGATGTGTTTTAAAAAGAATGCTGGCCTTTTTGCGCTTGCAGGAGTTTTGCGAAGTCGTGGGGCTCAGTCAGCTGCGCCTTTTTACTTCATCGTCCTGCAGGGCATCTGCAATCCGTACAGCTTGTTGCGACAAGGATTAGATGAAGGTTGTAGGAATGCAATTGTACCGAGACTGAAATTTTTGCTCTGCATTCATTATGAGAAAAAGCAATAAGTAAGGGAGAATAACATTCTAGGCGTAATTGCCGAAATCTCTGACGGTAACCAGTGCGAGAATTATGAGATTCTGTCTTGACAGCGCATTGATTCGTGCCACGAAACACCCTAGCCTCAGCAAGTGTCTTCTTTTCCAATCCTTTCTGCGCACGACGCAGCAGAACACCACAAAATGACTCTTTGCGTCACAATTGCAGCACCGAAAGATTGCATTTCATGAGTAGTATCTGACCATAGGGTGTGGCACACGTGAACCTATTTCGAGCTGATCTGACCTCTATCTTCATGCCATAGTATCTTGCTACGAATCTTCCACTATTACACATTTGCCACTGGAACTTTCCATGATCTATGTGCAGTCTTCTCTACAGCAAGTGGCTCGCCCATTTTTGTCACCAAAAGAATCGCTGTCTTTGCTTCTATATCCACTTATATTGTCTAAGCCTTTGGCCCCGCCGCATTTGCTTTAATATAGCACTCGTGCGCTTTTGATCTCGACTCCCCCTGCCTTTAGCCTTCTGAGCAACATCTTTCTCGAAGTGCTTCTCTCTTGTCTTTTTGAGCTCCTTACAGCCTATGATGTTCACCCTCCATAGCACTCGTGACTTTGCTAATAATTGAACATTAGCTTTATTATCAACAATTATTATCAACAATTATTATGAACTGGACATGACATTGTATTAGCGGAATCTTCCAACAAAAGACGTTTGCGCAGCTTTTAACTAGTTTTTAAAGGTGTTTCTGTAGGCTTCATATGCTTGTCTCATCGAGAGTATCAGTATCCAGCTTGATGATCAGATCCTGTAGCTTCACAAGACCCTCTGATAACGCCATTGTAAGAGACTTATGAGAAGCTTCTTTCTGCTGACAAACCCCAGTGTCTACTTCATTAGCTTTTGGAATGGTTGACACAGCTGTCAATATACTAAAACCTTAGCGATGAAAGCTGATTAGTTTACTCAATGACGCGGATGGTAGTCGTAGTCTGGGGGGGATTTCGGTCTGAATTGCAAGGGAATGTTTCACATATCCACACCAAAGAGGGCGTCAGAGCATGTGTCTATGATCAGTGAGACCCAATTGAAGTTTGATGCCTCCTTGAATTATCAATGAGAGGTTTTCACTGCCCCTACTTCCATCGGACACGGAATTCAATTCGCTTTGTGCTGTGTCATCCGAAACAAACTACGAATTGAAAAATCACGCTGATTGATGTCTTAATACAACAAAAATCTATTCCATGAACGATTTCTATCGAAAGCAGTAGTTGGACTGTGGGGTGCTCTATTGCTACTTCTGAAGGGCAGTTATTTGACACCGTACTACTCAGTCCAGCCATGATTTTATCAAATATTTTAAAGAGTTCTGAGCCCATTCATCATTGATATTCGCAGTGTGGTCGAACCCGTGTTCTCCTTCCTGTATAATAATCTGGGGCTGAAGTCCCGGGTCGAGCTTGGCCAAGATGTCCTTTAGCTTCAAGCTGCCTTCTACGGGGACGACTGAATCATGCTTGCCATGCCACACCATTAAACCACCGCGAGGAAATCGTTAGCCATATTCCAGTCTAGAAAATGGACGTAGGGTCCTTTGCTCTTGTGAGAAAAATTGACCGACCAACCCTTGCTGGACCATTGACCACATAAGTGAAGCACGCTCGAATTTTGGGTCAGCGGACACGACGGCTTTGCCGGAACCCGCCACTTCCGCTGCACGAAGGTTTGACATGTGTTGTGTGAAAGTATCTTTTGGGAACGGTGGCAAACCGAAGACTGGTTTCGCCACGGGTTCAGAGAAATGAGAATCACCCACGTCGAGCAAGGGATAGCTGGCTGTGACAGCCCGAATATGACTGGGATGACTCAGCCCGATCTGGATGCTAAGGTATCCGCCAGCGCTATCTCCAGCGGTGATGATTCGAGCAACATCAATAGCGAGGTTGGCCTCTTGCTGAAGAATAGAGGGTAGTGAGTTGTGGACCCACGACCAAGCGTCCTCGACATCGTCGAGCGCATCTTGGACACTGGACTCGGGTATCAGCCGGTAGTTTGGGGAAACAATAATGGCAGAGTATCGCTCAGCAAGTTGCAATACCTATGGAGCAAAGAATACAGGGAAAAGGCTGGAACCGGAGATAAGGCCACCACCATGGAATCGGAGGATAACGGGGTGAGGTTTCGAATCTGGCGTTACACCAAGATTCTTCGAGTACAAGATATCGGCATCAATTGAATGCCCATCAACAGTCTTGTAGGTTTTCGAAAGGATGTTGAAGTTCGCAAAGCGAGAAAGGTCGTTAACATCGAATGAGTCAATAGTCGACGAGATTTAACGTGCTCGAAGATCGGCGGCAAAGAGACGATTGGTTAATTTGGGAGTGTTAAAAGATTCGATCAGTCACAGAACGATTAGTTTAAATTTCTTCTTTACATATCAGGTAAAAATGTTGCTGAGAGTACTTGAGATAGACAAGTTCCCACAGTCTATTTAACTAAGCCATAAACTACTGGCCAGGTAAACTGCCCGACGGGGTACATTAAAGCTTCTACCCATACTAGCGCTCTCCGATTTTATGCATAAGCAACCTCATGCCCCTGCCTAGTTAGCGAGAGATTTTGCACAGTGAAATGCCGAAGTAATTTGCATCACACCAAAGTTAATCACACGCCGGTCAGTACACGCGAAAAACACCCTCTGGCCAATGATCAGATCTGACTAAAACCTAGTCAATTTTAGTCGCGCCTTCTCTGCAGCTATATCCAGAAGCAAATGGTTTGGTGGACAGTAGATGAATTGCCGATTGGATCAGCACACCTCACCCCGCCACACTGATGGTATGGTTAGCAGTTCCCTAGCCTTTGCATGGTCTGGCAATTAATCTATAGATTTGCAGATCCGGGCTTAGAAAATGCCCCGTTGATTACATTTCTGTTATTCAAGCGACCGTACCCGTGTGGAAGCTGTACTTGAGACCTTAGGCTCCTATCGTAAATGAGGGAAATCAAATAGTTACTGACTCACTGAACCAAAACAGGCAATTTTGAGTAATTTAGTAACTGCTAATCAACGGTTTCCAATACCAAAAACGTTACTGCTTAGTAATTACTATCTATTTAGTATTTACTAAATTCCCTTCTTCTCTGGCTCTTAAACCGATGCATTATGGCTCGCAGAGGCACTTTTGCTCGCGCATTACGGCTGCAATACATTTAGTCTTCCCATAGTTTTCAGCTTTAGCCTGTGCCAACTTTCCCTTAGAGTTTAATCTGTGTTGTCTGAGTTTTGGTATTCTCTCGTGATTATATTGCCGTCTTCCGAGTTCCTACATGACTTTATTTTGAAGTGTGACCTGCCACTGAGCATAGCCGCAGTAACTATTTATGTCGAAATCGCTTCTGAGAAAGTGAGTTGTTGCTTAGGCTTGCTTTCGGGTTTACTAAGCTTGAGCGATCCCGCACGAATCTCCTCAAACCCAGTTGAATATGTCCAAAAGGCACCATTTCTTTGACACGGGGTCGACGATGGAATATTGGTCTGTTAGTTTCTAGTATAATATTGTGTCTATCCGATTCTGTTTTGTTTCTGAGGAGTGTTTTACATTGGAGGTAATACCATCCAGCTAATAGCTTGTCAAAGCAGGACACTACAAACATTGTTAGTTCAATCGTACTGTTCAGCGTATCATGGCAAAGCTTGCTCTGGAGAAGGTGTATTCTAAAATCCATGCGAACTCACAGCAAACTGTGTTTAGCTGAATTTGGGTGAGATTAAGGTACCTCTGGATTGTTTCAATACCGGGCGCGTCTCTCAACTTAGCAACTGACGCTATACGATCAAATATTTAAATAAAGGGCATTCGGCCTGGAATGAGGGACTTAAATCACCAAATTGCATTGATGTTTTTTTTTTTTTTAGAAATTATCGGAAACCTGTGTTGTCCCATTAATCCCCACAATTAGACATACTCGAGTTATTCCACAGAACATTACTCTTGTCAATATCGAGCCATTACAGTATCTTGCAAACCTACAGATAACATACAAATAAAGCCTCAGCCTATATACACAAATCTCGCAAATAAAACAACAAATGCGGATGATCCCTCGCCCTCGCATCATCCGCATCTCCAAATAACACCACCACCTTCTCCACACTCTTCCACCCAAGCTGCTTCTTATGCTGGATCAGCAACCACGCAACCCCACTCCCATGCGGCGTCCCCAGCAACGCCTTCCCATCATCTTCATCCATCGTGAAAGCAGTACCATGCGGCCATAATAATCCCTCTGCACTACCGGCCTCTCCGAAGATATCCTCGATAATGGCATTTGTATCGCTGTTTTCTATCTGGTATCGAAGGATGTATTTGATATTACTGGTTTCTTCAGTGTTATGTTGAGTATTTGAAGGGAGGGTTGGGTCGAACCACTGCAGATACGCAACGTCTGACCAGTGCTTGAGACCCGGGATGACAGGCAGTGTGTCGGATGCTGTGATTCGTTCAGATGTTTTGTAATATGATGCAAAGTTCTCTACTGCTATGAGGAGACCGTTCTTGCGACTTATAATGTTCTTGAAACTGGCTCGGAGGGAGGTGTCTACGTGTTGGTCAAAAACGGCGTGTTTAAGTGTGTGGTCGTCTGGGTCTAGGGAGAGGGATGAGGCTATATTGGCGATTAAGTTGTCTTTGTCGGAGAACTTCACATGTTGACGGATGTAGCTGTGTTGTGTTAAGGCTGACGGGTTGATGAATTGGCTTTCTGCAGAGGGGTGGGGCACTGGCATTAATGGTCCTGCAGTGGAGTCATCTGCTTGCATTAGTTTGAGGAGATACTCGCCTTTTGAAAAGGCATCTGGGTATGTCAAGTCTTTTGTTTTGGGGGTTGGGATTCGCGATGCTGATGATGAGTTCATGGCTAAATAGTGTTGTTTGAGTTTTGATAGTATACAGTATATAGACAGCTTGATGTTTTGAATGCGTAATTGAGATGAAGGACCCATGAGGATGACTCGAAGACGGTATATAAGAGACATGCTAATAAAGTGTATTGTGGTGAGTTGGCCATGAAGGACTCGAAGTATAAGCCTACGTTGTGGGAAAGTAATGCCAACTTCGGCCATTTAATAAGATGTGTAATGCATAGTGAAAACAATAACAAAGAGTCCTGGTGATGGGGAGGAGATAGAAATAAACAGTATACAAGACAAAGATCTATGAAATATTATAGATTCTTGAAATTCGATTTGGAATTTGTAAACAAAGGACAGGCCCGCTTGTAAAGTTGTGTGACGATCTCTTTCATAATGTTGATGACTCTTGACTTGTACGCAAACATGTGCTAGGAGTAGGTTGAAACAATCGTCGAATAAGACATCCTTCTGTAGTGGTGTTTTACATCCTGATATGCCGTGCATCTATTGACAGACTGTGCAATGTCTCGACAAAGGGTATCAGCGATGAAAAGCTCGCAAAAAACGAGCCACCGTGACATCCGTGGATCCGAACACGACGATGGATTCCAGCATGGCGTGAGACTGGAGTATCCAAGACTCCTTCGACTTCATGCCACCGCCTAAGAACACCTCCTCACGTGATCGACCAACATCAGCCGTCTCGACCCTCTCTCTTGAACTCATTTCTTCGTCAATCGTAACAATGGTAACATCTTCCATCCGCAGCTCCCACTCATAACGTCACTCTGCTCTTTTGCCCCGGCATTGTGCTCTCTTCAAACTCAATCTTTGTGATGTGTTGACCCGGCACAACTATGAGGCCAACATACCGGCTATTCCAAGGCACACTAGCAGACGGATTGCCAGACTCCTCGATGGCTTTGCGAATGCTCTCTGTGGAAGGTGCACGATACTCGTAAGCGAGTGAGAGGATGATATTACGATCCTTGGATTGTTAGACACCGAGTTTCAATTTACTCCAAGAATTTCAACCCTCAGAAAATCGCCACTTTGCAGAATCAAGTATAAGAACTCACTTTGTCAGTACACTTCATTTGCCCGCCAAAGACACGCCCATCAGAGGCATGAATACGCAGATTCTTCCCAATGAATTGCTCGAGCCAGAAAACAGCCTCTTCGTTGTCCATGAGCGTGTTGGTCTTCCAACGCGGAAAGATCCAGCTGAGTCGGTTGTGTCTTCTATAAATCGACATGAATGTGGGGGTGTGTTTTTGGGTGCTTTGCTCAGCCCCCCGGCGATCATTGTCGGAGGAGCAAAGCACCGATGCTTAGCGTGTTTGTCCTGTTTGTGCGGAAATTCTTAGTGGCAGGAAGTTCGAACTTTGGCTTGCTTCGCGCGCAATTCCCCCCAATCTCATAATACCAGGTACAATGCATTCCATACGGCGGAGCTGCTCTTCCGCGCTGCGGAAGTCAAATGACGTCTGCCTACATGTCAATGGCGCACGGCGCGCCTTCTCCCGTAGCAGCGTGTGCTCTCGAGGTTCGCCGTCCCGCCATGCACAACCCTCACCACCCACCTCCGCTCGCTAACGCAATGCCCAGGCGCTCTCCCCGTCTTCCTCACGCCCTCGACCCCCGAGCTCGGCGCCCTCCTCGGATCCTTCAACTCAAAAGTCCTGCTGCCATATCACCTGACAAAAGAACAAGAGAAACTCGTGTACAAGCTCGAAAACCGCGCAAAGCTCGAGGCTGAGCCCGTGGAAATCACCCTCGGCGATATGACACTCCCGCTCACACACATTGATCGCAACAAGGACTTGCCCGGAACATGGCGCTCGCTGCGGGACATTATCAAGCGAAGCACGACAAGAGAGGACTGGGAGAATGTTGTGCGCGTCATGGAGGGACTGGAAAATGCGGGCCGCCATGCCAAGCCTGCGTGGCAGGAGTTGATTGTTCGGAGCCTGAATAAGAATGATATGCAACATCTGGTACTCAAGGCGCTACAGAGGCCCAAGGCCACGGGGTTGAGGTTGAACGAGCCCGGTGTAGTGAGGCAGATATTGAGGGGTGTGCACGACAAGGCGGCGCTGGAGGGCTGGGAGAAGGAGGAGACGACCAAGGCGTTGAAATTGGCCAAGCAGATTGTCGAGTTAATGGATGATGCGGAACACCAATTGGAGAGGCAGAGAGGAGAGATGGCGCAGAAGGGGGATTTGAGGGGGACGCCACTAGTCGTTGCGGTGCCGACAGAATTGGTTGCCGTACTTGCAGAGAGACATGGTGGAGACGTAGCAGAAGTCAAGAAGATGGCAGGGAGACTCGTGAATGTGCTGGAGCAGTACGAGTTTATGGTAAATCCTTCCCCTGCGCCTTGACATCATTTCTTGGTACTAACCTGGTTCCAGCAACCTCAACTCGAGAACATTGCCGCCAATGCCTCCAAGACTTCCGCCGACTTCAAAAATGGACCCCGTCAAGCGGCCGCCTTGATGTGGCACTGCTACCAGCTTTTCGATCTGATCCCCGTCTGGAACGCGCTGCAAACATCACGCAAGGTGCTTGGCGCAGACATGCCCATGGCTGAAGAGGCACAAAGCCTCGAGCAGAAAATTGAGCAGGCACTGGAAAATGGTCTCAAGGGCGCAGACAAGCTACGGATGAGAAACGGCAAGGTCTTGGTTAGGGATGAGGCTGGTGGGCTCCCTGGGTACATCACAGATGCCATCAAGCGAGTCCGTGGGTGAGGTTTCACGACGTGATGGATGGTTCGAGACTATGTATATTGAGACGTGTATTATCTGTACGATGAATTGGACGGAACACGAATCCACAACCCACCCCTTGATTGCTCCTGTCCTGCCAGCCATCTTGGATGCGCTTACATTGTAGTTCTCGCGTGTTCGTAAATAACGCCAAAGTATCTTTGCTGTCCATGCATGGGAATGTGGTAGCTAGTAAATCTATGGAGGTCAACACCGTTCCCGCACCCGCCGTACAAATCTGCTTCTGCAGCCCTAGCGCAAGGAAATCCAACGTACCCAGCCGTCACTTGTACCTGCATCCGTTTAGTCGCTACCACGACGACGCGGCAGAACGGCAGATGCAGATCCGATAAAATCGAATCGAGTCGCCTCTAACCCTTCTCAGCAGAACAGCAGATCAAAGCTCACATCGATCAAAAAATGCATGATGCTATTTCAATGGAAGCACTGACCCAAATCTACCGAATTCGTCACAAATCGATGATGCAAGTGGGGAAATAGTTTCAAGCCGCATGCGAGAAACCGATGCTACTTTGTTTTTTTTCCTTGTGCGCACATGGGGAATTGGAGGAAGAGCACCGGGTTCGTAGTTTGGAAATGAGGTTGTACGAACGCGGGATGGGGGGGCCTGGGAGTGCACGGAGCAGAGCAGGGATGAAGCGTGGGGGCGAAGAGGTGTGAGAAATGAGGAATATAACGTGCTTATGCGTGGCAACGGGGAGGGATTAGAATTGCAGAACGAAATTGGTTGTGAGCGTGTNCCCCGCCCCCGCCGTACAAATCTGCTTCTGCAGCCCTAGCGCAAGGAAATCCAACGTACCCAGCCGTCACTTGTACCTGCATCCGTTTAGTCGCTACCACGACGACGCGGCAGAACGGCAGATGCAGATCCGATAAAATCGAATCGAGTCGCCTCTAACCCTTCTCAGCAGAACAGCAGATCAAAGCTCACATCGATCAAAAAATGCATGATGCTATTTCAATGGAAGCACTGACCCAAATCTACCGAATTCGTCACAAATCGATGATGCAAGTGGGGAAATAGTTTCAAGCCGCATGCGAGAAACCGATGCTACTTTGTTTTTTTTCCTTGTGCGCACATGGGGAATTGGAGGAAGAGCACCGGGTTCGTAGTTTGGAAATGAGGTTGTACGAACGCGGGATGGGGGGGCCTGGGAGTGCACGGAGCAGAGCAGGGATGAAGCGTGGGGGCGAAGAGGTGTGAGAAATGAGGAATATAACGTGCTTATGCGTGGCAACGGGGAGGGATTAGAATTGCAGAACGAAATTGGTTGTGAGCGTGTACGAATATGAGGTGCACAGAGCAGACAAGTTTGATTGGACACGGGATAACGCTGGTGGAGGTGGAATGAGGGTGGGAGGCGCCGCGGAGGTGGAACGCGACTAGTCAATACGTTTTCTTGGCAAACGCGTATCCACGTGCGTTGACCTTCACTCATGTATTATTGTCGACGAGCAGGCGCTTATCCATCATTCTTAGACTGCTGCATAATCGTGCCGCATGAGCTAGAGTCGCGAAGAGATCGGGTGGACTGCGGAGTGTGGTTGGCCCTGCAAGCGTCACCACAGATGCTGCATGCAGCCAGCAGGTATCGCGAACGCCTGCCGTTTCCGGGCAGACGACGATTGGATCTTCGGTTGCGCGACAATATGTGGTTTAGAGGGAGATAGAGTAGAAAGGTCAGGTGGGTGCGGGCTGGTGTGGGTTGGGGACCTTGTGACGCTCAGTGACGCCACAGGTAACGTTGAGGACTTTGGCAGGGTACACGATCCTTGGAGCAGTTCTTAATCTCACGTTCCTTGAAAGGCGAGCTGTTGAGGCGGCAGGCAAGAAGCCCGCCTGCAGAGGATTGGCGGCCTGATGGCAAGTTGGATGCCAACTGCAAAGGGCAATTGCGAAGCAAAGAAGTCAGCAGGCTTAAAAGGCGCAGTAGAGAGCGGTTGAAAGTCGGTGAGCATTTCATGGAGGAGGTCGCAGGGTTGATTACTCCGATCGCGTTGGCTTGGCAGATGCAGGTATTTTGGGCGTCATGACGTCTTGGGGGCGGCAGGGTCGATCCAGGTTGGCCACACCGCGGGTTGTCGAGCATAATTTCACAGTGTCGAGGTTTTCTGGTGACGGGGCGGCAGGTTGCACAGGCACAAGCACAGGCACAAGTACAAACACAAGCACGCGCACCGGCTAGTTTGAGGTGTGGCCATTGACAGGCAAGACAAGGCAAGACAAGACGTGCGAGGCTGCGGCGCGTTGACGTGAATGCGCGAAACGAAACGAGCCCCAGCCGCGGGGCACGGGTGCATGTTACGAAGAGGGGAAACCGATCAAACCCTCTGGCCTGCTAGCGCCTGGCACGATAAGCTAGGAAAGCTCCCTCACCACCGATAAAAACCCTGATTCCCTTCAACATGTTGAAAGGAGAGACCTGTTGACCCTTTTTGCCTGCTAATTGTGATCCCCCCAATCGCCCATTATGGCGCCGCCGGACCTCAACGCGCCGTTCCCGACGAGGCAGCTCATCATCATCGGTGCGTGCACTTGGTTGCTACTGTGTTCCATGGTGATGTCACGGCGATTGGAGCATCGCTAACAGCCGGACAGGAATATGCCGATTCTCCGAGCCTCTCGCCTTCAACTCCATCCTCGCCTACTCGCCTGCCATGGTCGTGGACCTGGGCATTAGCGATCATGACAAGGCCTTCTACGCCGGCCTGCTGGTTTCTGCCTATGCGGTTGCAGAGGCCATCACAGCCCCGCTATGGGGGGCCTTCTCTGATGTCTATGGCCGCAAACCCGTGGCCCTGATGGGTCTGCTTGGCGTGGCCGCATCGAGCATCATGTTTGGCACCGCCAAGACGTACTGGGTCGCTCTGCTTGCGCGATTCATCGGCGGTGCGCTGAATGGGAATGTCGCGATTATGCAGACAATGGTGGCTGAAATGGTCAAAAACCCGGCCCATGAACGTACGTTGAAAATAGTAAAGCAAGAATAATCCACACGTACTTACAGATACAGCACGAGCATACGCCACGCAACCTTTCGTCTGGACTCTGGGAGGCATTATCGGCTCTGCAATGGGTGGCTTCCTTGCACAACCAGCCATCTTCTACCCTGGCACTTTCGCCAAAGAGGGCCTCTTTGGACGCTATCCTTACCTTCTCCCCAATCTCGTCGCAGCCGTTGGAATCCTCATGGCCATTATTCAGGGCATGCTCTTCCTCGAGGAGACACTTGTGAGAGAAGACAAGGAGGAGGAAAGCGTGAACGGACGTGTCAACATCGATCGGAACGGTCATGACATCAACGAGAGAAGCAGACTTCTTGCCCCACATTCGCATCCATACCAGAACCCTCGAGAACGCGAAGTGCGCGGCTCTTTTGCCCAGTCTCTGCGTGGGCGTGGCTCTATTGCCAGCTTCACGCGCGAGCGTCTAGGATCAATTTCCGTGCAGGGCAGCATCAGGCACATCCGAAAGCGTGCGTCCTTTATGGAGGAGGGTATGCCCATGCCGTATTCTCAGAATTTCGATATTCGTCGCTCATCCTTCGGTACCATGCATTCCATCCGGATTGCTCCGCACAACGTCCTTCCCTCGCGTCAGCCAGTAGCACCGCGCAAGACGTTTAACAAGACTGTGGTTATGGTCATTCTCGCCATGGCTATTTTCTCATTTCATCAGATGGCTTTCATTACTATACTTCCAGTTTACATCACTGGTGAGCGAGCGTCTCCCGGCCTCGACTTTCAGGGTGGTCTTCAGATGACAATCCACGACGTGGGCATTTTCTTCGTCATCAATGGGTTTATTGCATTGTTTATCCAGGCCTTCGTCTTCCCAATTTTCGTCGAGAACGTTGGTGTATGGAAGTCATTCGTCTGGATGATTATTCTGTACCCGTTAACCTACGTTATAGTCCCGTTTATCAGCGCTTTGCCTTTTGAGCTTATACCGTTTGGCATCTACTCTTCACTGATACTGCAGGGATTCTTCGGTATCATAGTGTTCCCTTGCGCCCTTATTCTCATGAAGAACGCTACACCCTCGCCCCTTGTTCTAGGCCGCGTCAACGGAATAGCCATGTCCGCATGCTGCCTTGCTCGAACAATTTCTTCGCCTCTTCTCGGACTTTTCTACTCATATGGAGGTTCCTCAGCAGCGTGGTTCGGTCTCACTACGTTTGCAGTTATCGGTATGATTCAGTTGTACTGGGTCCCCAAGGAGGACATAGGCCCAGTAGAAATCGAAAACGGTTTAAAAACAGTCATGAATCATGACGACGATTATGATAATGCGGTGGATGATGTGTCAGTCATTGATTCCGTGCGATGAACGTACCGACTAGACTTTTTTTTACAATAAGGAATATGGATACCTTGGCGGAGTAATGTTTTGGGGAATAGAAATCCATGGGTGGATTTCTCGGTTTCGATGCATAGTCATTTGGCGTTTATGGAGGCTCTTACCAGCGGGCCTCGGATTTCCAGCAGCCTCCGGGTCATGCGTATGCGCATCTCTTGCATAGCGAGTCGAAGTCTATATCAGATCTTTCACTGCACGTTTGAACTGCGTTTATGGCGTCTTCTTGATTTTGCGGACCAGTTCATTGTTCTTGCAGGCGTGGATACTCACATTATCACCATCCAGACATTGATTATTATCCAAATTGAGATAGTCTTGCGTTCAAGAAATACTGCCAAAGCCATGAATGAGAATGTTTTAAATTTATGCTTTCATCCCCTATCTTTCCCAAAAAGAAAACTAATTCCTTCTAAGTTTGAGCCATCACATCACATCCCAGCCTCAATATCCCTCGACCATTTACTCTTCCAAAGCCACATCCACTCCCCAGGCCTCACCCCGTGCACAATTCCAAACGGTGTAACCACCGCATTCCTCGCCCGGCCATCCATCTCAGACTCTGCCAACTCACAAGAATTATCAAGCAAGATGGTCAACCTCGCAGTCTCCCTCTCAACAAACACCGTCAAAACATGCTGATCGCTCGGGGTATGGAATCGATTCGACTTTAGCAAGAAATCGCCATTCTCCCACGTTCTCGCAACCTTGAACCGAACCACACTCTCCACAGCAGGACTACCACACACCGACGGCCTCCTCCCGTTTTTCACGAGCGCCTCGTCGCCATACCCGCCTATCCCATGGTACACGCTCCTCCAATCCCCGCGCGTGCTAAAATACCCCGTCCACTCGTCGTTTGTGAAGAACTCCTGCGTCGTCATCCCCGCGACGTGGCAGCGCGCAAACTCGTCGACCACGTTGTCTGAAAACGGCACCGGCAGCGCCATGAGCTTGGGGAAAGGGATTTCCGCTGTGCTGGGTGGGAATGCGCACCCGTCGAAGTTCTCGCTGATGGTTCGCTCGCCGCTGAGCGCGATGCGGAGCTCCGAGCAGAAGCAGCCGACTACGGCGTTGGCGAGGACGTGTTGCATTATGATGGCTGTGGCGGCGGCTTTGGGCTGCTGGGCGGTGGAGATGAGCCAGCGGATGCTGCCGAGTTGGAAGGGGGAGGTTTCGGGGTCGAGGGCCGGGGCGGATGAGGAGAGGATGCGTGTGGCGAAGCAGAAGGAGGAGGTTTGGGCGGATTGCCAGGCTGAGAGGGGGAATGGGCTCGTGGGGTTGGTCATGAATTCCCATCGGGGGTTTGGGTCGTCGGCGAGGCGGATGAGGGAGCGGGGGTATACGGCATTGCTGACGAGAGGGTGGCAGAGGTTGTAGAAGGTTTCTGCGAGGAGTGTGGAGACACCGGTGTCTGATTGTTTAGTGATTTGGCACCCATGTGAAGGGGTTGGAAATTGGAACGTACGATTTAAAGCTAAGAGCTGTGGGAGGTATTGCTTGAGTGCTTTATCAATGCTCATGTCATTCTTGAGATGTTGAGCTCGCGCATCTGCTACGACGTATCTCTTCCATGAGTGTCGAATGTGTGTGGTGAATCCAGGAGGGAAGCTGGGGTTCTGCGCGATGAGGTCACGCCACACAGTCCAGTCATTGCAAGCTTGGTGGATGGTGTGTGATGTGTGGAGAAAGGCGAGAGCGGACTCGGAAGGGAGGTATATGCATATTTGGTGAAGAATCTCGAGGGGGAGATCGACCAGCATGGTCAAGGTTTATGTTCAGATTTGTGCAAGGAGTGGTGGAAATGAGATGAAATAAAGTATAAATACAATGCTTGACTATAATAAAAAGAGACAATGGGTAGCGATTGAGGTAAATGCAAGCCCAGATCGTGGATACAACACAAAGAACCCGTATTCGCGCCTGCGCTGAATCAAAGGACATAACCTCACCATCTTATGCAACCCCATTGTCCCGCCAAGCCACAACGAAGATTCGCAGAAGATTCTTGATGCAGCACCCACACGCGTCTCACATCTCGATCGGTGCCCGCGTCCTCGCAAATAGATACTCGTGACGTGCGTGTGCGTTGCATCCTAGGCGTGCAACACTCAGGTACGCAGTCGGCCGCTTTGCAAGGCACTTTCGCAAACGCTGCCTCTTCGTGGTAAAGCCTGGCGTTTCGCAAATATACGCGGCCACGTGATGCGTCGCGCTCACGGTCTTCTTCGGACATGATGCGTGGTCGAGACAGGCCGGATGGGCGACGTGAGATGAGGCTGTATTGTAAGACGGCGTGACGTGGGCTGCGAGTCGCCCGAAGCGGCTAGTAACGCGAAGACTAGCTGCGCTTGGTCTGGGATTGGTAAGGGTCATAAACAACGTGTATGCACTGATGGTCTCTTTTGCGAGACCCCTTTGCTTTTCGGACGGCCTGGGATTGTTGATGTGAGATGAGATGAGATATTTGTTAAAGCTTGACGACGTGGTCATTGTTTGTCAGTCAGACCCAAATGGTCGGGTTGTCGGGCATAGAAGAGGTGGACCGAAGAGAAAGTCCGGACAATGACCACAGTTTCCCAGGCGGTCTGCAAAGACGTGTTACTCCTACTCTGCGTCATGCTCTCTTAACCATACGGAAGTTGTCGACTGCAGCTGTAACAACCTACTCCCAGCACCTTGGCCCTTGACCTGAACATCACCCGGACTGCTCCCGAGCACTTTGGTCCTCTCGTTTATCACCTCTACAAACCTGGATAAAGGACCGATTGAGGTCAAACTGACGCTGATCCTATCGTTGCTCCGCCATGGGACTCCACAAATAAGACGAAAAGAGAATGTTCAATCAAAAGACGAGTCAGAGCAATTCCGTCTGTGTTGCATGATCATGGTGCTACTGATAGACGACAGACCTACCCAAGAGATTACGAGTATGCTTGGTTGAAACTCTCACATTCCTTCTTCAACCATGATAGATTTGGAGGTTCTACAATTCATCATACAGTGTGCCGCACTGGCCTACATTATCATGAGATGTGTACTTTCCGAGTTTTACACCAAATGAGAGAAGAATTGTTCTTGCTACAAGGTTTACTGTAAAGTCATGAGTACAACAAGGAAATGTCTCGATCCTTCTTGGCCGCCAAGGATGTTTGATTTTGTCGTCTCCAGTTTTATTTTGCGGCACAAAAGCAAACATATTGGTAATGTATATATTTGAAATTGTTCCTTCAACCACATCCCGTACGACGCCGGTTTTCTTTGAAGAAAATGGCTTCTTCTCCGGAGCAGAGCCCAGAACTCATACGCTTCGTCATCATCCCACGCGAAACTGTTCGGGCCAGCCTAGAAGTTTTCGTCCGGTTGAACCATTCTCTCGGAAACGTGTACAATGAGCCTGTGGATATTGCTAAAGACCAATCTCTTGCAAGCGATCTTCTTCGTGACACGCGCTACGATTGGCCGCTGAGCGTGCCCGCAAGCTCCTTCTTCAATGATCGACTCCAAGAACTAGCCAACTTAGCTGCGGCAAGACTCCTTGAGCCGAACAACCAGCATGGGACATCCCACCTTGGAAAATATCTAGTTCAATTTCCTGACTTTTACGCTACCGATGTCCTGATTGATCCGATTGAGTATTTCGACGAGGACGATAAGCTTGAAATTCGACATCCCAAGACTACGACGGTAACCCCTGATATGAATTGTCTAGGCAGATACGAAGCGGTCATAAAGTATGAGGACCATGATCTTGAAACGCTGGCTTGCAAGAATAACTTTGATAAAATCATGTTGGCAGCTCGATTCAAGAGTGCATTTTACCCCCATCCTAGCATTCGCCAGACCGGCTGGTACAGGGATAGACGAGCCACATCGTTCGGCATACCCGAACACCTCAAAAATGTTTTTTCGGTCAGCGAGAAACTAACTTGAGCTTCACCGGACTTAATGTTGGTAAGAATTGTACAGATCACGGCAGGAATGACGGTAAGTTTGATTCAAAAAGCGGAAGTCTGCTTATGCGTGGCATGCCACCGACTCCTTTGATAGAGTTCACAAGAGTAATCACCAACGATTTAAAAGACAACGATAAATTTGAGGCTATCAATCCACCTCCCGAACCCCTACTCTCCTTAGTTCATAGATGTAACTACTAACAGTAATCCAGATTCTAAAAAGGATCATCCATCTTGTACTGCCTTTGGGATTCAAACGAAGAAAGTGGATATTGCAATCGGTAGGGCTCCAAGTGTTGGATTGGACGTAGTTGAAGCAACAGGGTCTCAGGCAACTTGAACCACACTGAAACACGACAAGAGGATATCGTCAAATTAGCCCAGACTATGGGAACAAAATAGACAAGCCATGATTTGATTCGCTTAGGGCGCAATAGCAGTAGACCGAGAAACCTTAACTTTTCTAATCAGAAGTATCAATGAATTGTACCTAGTGGCCGCTACCTCGTTGGGCAGTTTCTGAAGGGCGTTCCTTGGTCAACATGTGAAGACGGTACTACTTCCGGCCTTCTTTAGTGCTTATTAGCGGAAATAGTGACTGCTGATCAAGAACTTGCAAGCTCATCGATCGTTAAAAGTTTCATCAACTCCGCCCGCAGCATGTTCGCGTGGTGCAAGGGAGCTAATAGCCTCAAATAAGGTTTACGCTCCAGAGTGTTGTAATTCGTTCGCTTGATAATATTTGCTTGCTGATATATTGCCTCTCCAAACTCTGTGTCTACAACTTTGCTCCAGGCCCTCCACATTTCTAGAAAAAATCATGCACACCACCCATTTTTTACTCGGATCAACATCCGAATGTCACATGTTGGGCAGTATTCATTAGGTATAGTAGTGGGCTAACATGGAAAACTAATCGACGAGCGGGTAGATCGAGCTGATGCCCCTCTTTGCCGGATACGACAACGACCAAACAAAAAGACGACACCCCACCTTTAGTTGAAGTGCACACTGTAACATTGCTGAAGGAGCCTATCTTAGGCGTTCTATAGTGCAACTATGATCTATTTTGAGCGAATCCGACAATAGTTCAGCATGTGTAATTTTTCGAAAAACCACATGAGCTTGTGACTGAGCTCCAAAGGGAAATAAGAGCTATTGAGGGATATTTCAGAAAATACCTAGTGATTTGGTCTATTCTCAAAATGCAAATAGTGTGTTTCAGTTCCCACTAACTGGTCACAATCCTCACTGCTACCACTGTATCTCACTTGTGCTCCACGGAGTTCCTTCGGGTCATTCCTAGACTCAAGATCTCATTCCCACTATACTGGGACTATACCTATCTCATACGTTACCAAAACTAAGTCAATCCGATTTTCCGTACCCCTCTGCCAAATATTCTTCGCTGAATGCGTAGTCCACGTACCCCACTGGTGAACCAACGGTATAGAACGTGCTCCTGTCGTAGGCATTAAGCTCCAATCCATGCCTGATTTTAAACACAAGGTCTGGATTTGAAATAAAATGCCGGCCAAACATGACCAAGATCTCCTTGTCTGGATAGTTTTCATCGACGAGTTTTCTTGCCTCTTGAGGCGTATATCCACCTGCAACAAGCAGCGGGCCGTCCCAAAGCTTGTACGCAAAATCGAGCTGCTCACAGTTCTCGATATCATTGCCGCCAGAAATGCGTGACTCGACAAGGTGGAGATAACCAATACCTAAGCGGCGGGCTTTGACGATCACATCTGTGAACTGCGGGATTGGGTCTGCCATTCGCATGCCTTGGTAAGTACTCCAGGGGCTGAGGCGGAGTCCCACGCGTTTTGGGCCGATGGCGTTGGCAATGGCCTTGAGCATGTCGTCGAGTAGGCGACTTCGGTTCTCCACACTTCCACCGTACGCATCGTGACGTTTGTTGCTGACGTCCTGAAGAAACTGATCAATGAGAAAGCCATTAGCACCATGGATTTCTATGCCGTCAAATCCCGCTCGAATGGCGTTCTTCGAAGCCTCTACAAATTCTTGGATAGTCTGCTGAATCTCCTCAATGGTCATGGCGTGTGGCGCTGCGATGCCTTCTTCTTTCGGGATGGCACTAGGTCCCACGATGGGGAAGCCATCCTTTGCGGCTGTTTCGACATCTGCAGCACGACCCATGGCGAATAACTGACAGAAGATGGAGCATCCTTTGCTATGGATGTCATCAGTGATGGTTCTCCAAGTAGTGACTTGGTCTTCGCGCCAAAGTCCCGGTGCGTTGGCGAAGCCCCCGCAGGCAGCCGCTGATATGAAGGTTCCCTCAGCGATGATTAGGGTGCCAGGTACAGCGGCACGTTGGCTGTAGTACTCTTTCATCAGGGGCGTCGACGCTCGGTCATCAGTCGCTCGGAAGCGGGTGAGTGGAGCCATTCCAATGCGATGCTTAACTTCTACATCGCCTATTTCGAGGGGTTTGAAAAGACGTGATTGAGACATTGTCAAATGTTTCCTGGACACTTGATTTCAGGTATGAAAGAATGAAGGTATTGACACTTGGATTTCGAGGACTACCAAATACTTATACGCATTATTCCATAAAAACATAACGTAGGAATCGGATGAATGCCATATCGCCTCAAAGATGTCCTAACTAACTCAGGTAGAGACATATGTCCTAAATGGGAAAACAAAAAGCTCAAAGGGGAACAGAGATACTTCTGTTTTGGGAAAGTGGTTCACCTACCCATTTATGGCATGGTCTTGCGAATCTGGCCAGTCAAAGCTCAGCTCGCCCGCTATTTTTGGCGCTAAGATCCGCTCCACCCGTACAGAAAGCTGATGATTACAAATGGAAGAACAACACAGGTTGTACAAATGAGGAGTTAGCGAGATGACTGGTGCAAATGAACAAAGTAAGTAGGCAATATTAGACGTAAATCAATCTTATCATTGTGCTTTTTTCTATAAGTAAAGCCAAAAATGCCAGTCACAGGTTTCCATGAAGCTTCCATATTTAAAGAGGCAGATTAAAGTTGAAATTGAATTTTTTTTCATCAAATAGTCTTCGGGAATCGACGTTTTTCTACCTCAACATCAAATTTTTGAGCTATAAGTTTCTTCCCAGAATTCCCTAACCTGTGCCATGAATGCCTTCTCTGACCATATGAACTGCCTCAAAACTGTGAGTAAATCAGACCATGATATGTATAAGTCTCTGAATCTAGTGTTGCAATTCAAGCGCAAAAGAACTACATAGTCTGATCGTATAGCTCCCGAGGGAGCAAAGGCTCCACCAATATATATGAGCCAAGCTAGCAAATCAGGTTGGTCGTCCCATACACAATCGTCGTTTGATTGCTGTAATTTGCAGAGAAGTTGAAGCGAAAGATGTGACTATGCCACTTGATGTCAGTTTAACAGACAAAAAATCAAACTATCACGAAGTTGGCTTACGGGAACAGTTGAAGTACGCCAAAGCCTGCAGCGCAGCATTGCTGAGCATAAATATGCTGCCAGATGGCAACACTCCGAGATGGAGGAGATACTTGGTAAATTCACTAGCCGTGACTGAATAGATGCTTGGTGGTTATCGATATGTGCCATCGATATCACATCCTCTTTGCAGAAAAAGGTAGAGTCTCTGATAAATTGCAGTGCAGAGATGTCGTTTAGTACCTCAACGAACTGTTTACCCAATAGATATAACTGGTCTTTGAATCCAGGCGGTAGAATGAACAAATCTGACAAGAAAGGATCTCTGCGCCACTGAAGCTCAGAAAATGTTGTGTGATCAACAACTCGACTCGACCCTGTCAACACTGAGACATTCAGGTCTTGCCTGTGGGTCATTGTGAGGTTGAGCAATCAAGAGGTGTTGCATTTTCGCTCACCAGAAAATAGCACGTTTGATACCATCACTTAAATGTAAGCCCTTCCTTTGACAAATGCCAAGAAGCTCATGAATCGCTCCCATATGAATCTGAACTTGACGCGGCATTCCGAGTTGAGCCTATTAAAGCAAAGTATCAGCTCTTGCAGCTGTATACTTGATGTATTCAGAAACTTCATCTACAAAAGAATCACGGACCTCTACACCTGCGAGCAGGAGAATCGCCCCTAATGTTGACTCCGAAGTCGCTCTATCCGAAGAACTCAACCTTTGACGAATGGATCTCAGAGCCTCGCTTTGATATTTGAGGTATTCTTTGTCGATACTGCTAGCCGTGGTGGCAAATGCAATCGTGAGCATAAAGGCATTCAGGAGAGCGTGATCATTTTGTCCATTTCGAAAAATAGGACGGAAATTTTGGAGCACAAGCTCATCTGAAATACTGAATACAGGCTCTGCGATATGTCGAATCTTGTCTAACGCATTTAAATAAGCCTTTATCTGTTATATCGGAGTGTTGCATAGAGCTTACGCTGGCTACGCAATGTCTGTAGTCTCGGTGACTCTGCAGCAAGCATTTGAAACGGGTCAGGCGCGTCTGCAGGGAAATGGAGTAGTGATGCAACAAGAGGTTGGATTTGTTTTGTTTTGCTTGCAGGGTTTCCATGTTTTTCTTTCAAAGTCACTGTACGAAAATTATGACCCGACTTTTGTTGAAGCTTCCGCTTTTTCTCAAGGCCCCTTGCTACAGCATGCGACCGGGCTAGGCGCTTCGCTTCGCGATCGTTCCCTTCATTTGGATTCTGAATCAAAACAAAATGAAATTGACCTCCTAAGAATATTGATCATTGAGACATAATCGTGCTACCTTTAGACTTTGACTTACCTAAATTGAGGCCACTGCGGTGCTCTTGGTTGGCTAATTTGCCAGCAATAGTGTGTCGAGCCATGAAAACAAGGGTATTAGGCAGACTTAAAATTTTAAAAATTTCTCGGTAGTTGAGTGATACCATGAGAAGGTAAATCTGTTTTTAATGTAGATAACAAGGTAGTGGATTACAAATCGGAGACGTTAGATCACGTGATACCAAGACGAAAATGATAAATTCGGGGACGTGAAACTGGCCGATGGTAAATGATGTACTAAAGATTCATTTTAGATATCAGATTATCAATTTTACTCACGCGTAGGCAATCGGACAAGTATTTAATATGAGAAAGACATGGTGTTTTTCAGAATTCCAAACCTATCAGAAGATAACATTGTAACTTCTATACACAGTTATTACTTCTTGCTTCTATTGTCCTTTCTCGTAAGAATATCATGTTCTCTTATTTTTCACTTCCTTTGTATACAGGTGTCATCGAAATTGTCTATTTCTTGAATGCAATTATAACGAATTTCGCGCCACACTGCAAGCAGGGGCCCCAATACCCTACTCCTTGATTATTCGTGAAAGTAGACATTTGAAAGAGAGACCCAAGTTAGCAAACCATTAAATTTGTCAGCATAAATGCGACAAGTCGCCGATATCGAGCTTTTGCACAGCTTAGCTTAGGGCCGCCTGCTGCCTGCAACGTTGACCATAAACCTACTAAGCACAATGCTGAGCATATACTAGATGACCAATTCTTGAATGCGAGGTATAAGCTTACTGTTTAAGTATAAAACAGTGTTCAACCCGCTTACAAAAGAAGGAAGTTGATAGGATCTGGACAGTATGGGAGAAATTCTCTGTCAGCCAACATGAACCTATCACGTGGATCAGCTCATGAATACCCAGTGTCTACATAGTCTCCTTTTTCTCCTTAGCTCATTATACGAAAAGACACTCCTCCAATTGTTCTCCCATATTCTTTTATGCAGATTTGACAGTTTTCCTTGGGCATTTTTCCTATGGCAGAACATGGTTATAACTGCATTCAAGGAGCATGTAAATTGAGACAATTTACAAAGTTATCTGGAGGGCTCAAGTGTTTAAAGAGTTGTCTAGGAACCACAAAGATTCTGTTAGAGCTACTACCTCTTAGGCTTGAAGTAATTTACTCAAAAACTAATTTGTTGCTATCATAAAGACTGCAGTGTTTACTTTCAAGATGCAAATTGACTTAAGACGTGCAGTCTGACAAATAAAGCTGGTGCAGTTTCTTAACTCACACAAGCCCAGATACCAAGAGTTGCAGAGCTTAGCAGCATAACGCCTCTCCAGAGGTTAAGCTTTCCCCAGGTCTCCACTAGTTGATGTGTATCCTCCTTGTCCTGCTTCTCACTAGAATATTTAGCTCTCCTTTCTAGCTCTGAAATGTTATCCCACATCAACAGCCTAGTATATGGCACAAGTCCAAACGCAGCGACCGCCGCCGCAATGTATAGATTCCTCTGCATATGTAACGCTACACCCCTAACAGCCGTGGCTTGCGTAAGCGTGCTTCGATATGCAAGTGTAGCGAAACCAACACCCGAACTCATGACAAGAGATACAACTGGTGTGATACCATTATCGAAGAGGACTTTCCATTGTGTCGCGAGAGACGGGGCTGGTGCGTGGAGAAGTGCGGGTAGGCTTACAATAGTAGTGCTGATGTTTGTGCCTATCATAAACTGTTAGCATGTCGATGAAAGAATAGAAAATGAGGATCGCTATACCAGCTGCGAGCGCAACGGCAAGGACACTGTAGGATTGCAGGATAGAAATGAGGTTGTTGGAAGATATATGAGCAGACATCTTTATCGTAAGTGTTAATTAGGCCTTCAATTGAAATGGACGTGGAAACAGCGGGACTTGTGTAGCTAGAACGGTAAATCATTATCGTCAGGTCAAACGAAACGCGCTCCTTTATATAGCTTGTACTGAATGTGTCTATCTCTCCCACGTATGTAGGACTCACTAACATCTACCTAGCTGTATTAGTAGCGATAGCGCATACTTTTTACGGCCGGAGCGTCAGTGTTACAGCCACTTACGAGTTTTCCGCTAAAGCGAAGTACTAGCAGCTTATCGCACATGTGCTGAAAGTGTGTTGCTAACCTAGGCGATTTTTGTAAGCCATTGCGTCATGATCCATGCTCGAAATGTAGCGCAAACGTACTTTCTCACTGTCCTATCCGTTGGGCAAAAGACAACGTAAAACAAGAAAGCTATAAAGTCTTCCGCGAGTTTCCAAAAAGCTTCCCACTCTAGACACTTAGTTTTGGAAGGAACAACAACTTCTCATACCTTCTATTTAAATTACTCCTATTCTATCGGCTGAACACGACATCTCGCGGTCTATTACGAGTGTGTCCGCTTCCTCAGTTAACCATCATCATTCAGCTAGAGTCAGAGCCAGAGAAAATCCTGTATACAAATTCTTGATTTACCTCAAGATGAGCCAATTCAATGATCAGGTCAATGACAAATATAACTCCGTTACATAGCAGCATAATGCTACTCGAGAGTTCCATAGTAGTTCCTGCTCTACTCGACGTAATGCAAATCCATGGGCCATTAAACCAGATAGTAAAATAGCGCCTTACCCACATGATCTCTTAGCCAAACACTCTGTCAACTCTTCCAAATGTGACAGTAATCTTAAATCTTCCCCGGATCCAGCACATCAAACCGCTCATTCAGCTCTTCCAGAAAACGACTCCTAACATCCTCAGTCGGCCATCCCTCTTCAGGTATCACAATGCCTCCATCATGCCTCCACTCTCTCGGCTGTGGAAGGTTCTTCCCAGTCGCCGGGTTAACAAACCCAAACAAGAGAAATTCTAGGAAGTACTGTTGAACATGCAATTCTCTTCTGACCCCTTCCGTGATGACGAGGTCAACAGCACTCTCCATCCTCCCGCCATCAACATCCCATCCCTCTTTACACATCAAGCCCCACTCCTCTTCAGGAACCCCATTATCGAGCTCATCGTCTAGCCAAGGATGAGTATCAGTATCGAGATCCTCGGTAGGATATGTCCGCACCAACATATCCGTAGTTTTATCGTAGTCTAATTCCATCTTACCAGTGAGAACCCCATGCAGTAAAGACAAAGACTTTTGCTTCAACAACATATGGGAGAGCTGACAGATGCCATTCCCGAGGATGGGGTCCGCGAAACACATGTCCAATTTGACCAAGAAGAATTGAAAAAGCATAATGTCCGTATCTCTCCATATCGACTTGTCTTGCAAAAACGCGAGACGTAAAGCAGTGGTCTTGGTCTCCATCAGGCACCAAAACTTCATGAGCGCGGCCTCAACACCAGTAGGCATATTGCCTATTCCGCCATCAACTACCATCTTCGTTAGGATTCCGTATACTACTTTCTCTCGCCAGAGAACCATACCAATCCATCGGAACCCTGGTACATCTCGAGCTAGCCACTCGCGTCCGTCCATGGGTCGAAGCATTGGGTCGCTAATGCATAGTTCGGGGTAGAGCACCCACGTAAATATGTGCGACGCAAGAGGAGCATGATACTTGGCATAGTCGTGGATGAGCGAGACGCTGTATTTGTTGAGGCGGTAGTGGAATTCTTTGTCGATGGTGTAGAGAGACGTAATGAGGTGGTAAGGTAGGCGAAGTGCAAATTGAAAGAAGAGGTTTGTGTGGCGAAGAACCGCTTTGTATATATTAAATCGGGGTTGCGCATGCGAGGACGTTGGAACTTGGCATGTGGGGGGTGTCGTGGTCAGTGTAGGGGCTACTGCTGGCGGTGTGGTGGGTGTGAGCGGGATATCGGGACCCCAGACTGTGGCTGCTACATTGCGGCGACGGTGGTGGAGGCGGCGGAGAATGTGTGGTGCGTCGTTCTCGGTCTGGTTGCCTACTGCGCTCGAGGTGTCTTCTGCTGCACGTTTCTTACTTGTCGCGATCGAGAATTCAACATCCATTCGAACTGATGGAGGACACACAGTCGCTTTATTGGGATTGACGTGGAAGCGGATAGTGTGATGTTTTCTTGACTTGTTTCAATCAAAGCACCGGGAAAGGTTGTGTTCAAGGTATGTAACAGTGCTTAAGAAGTAACAGTTGCTCATTTGGTGAAACCTTCAGGCAGCAATTAAAACAAACGAGAATGGCTAACAAATACTAGCGGCACTATGGTGAAAGTGAGGCGCAAGTTATAGTAGGTTCCGGAAGAGAACAAGTCCTTCTCCAACGGATGGATATCTGTTTATGAGAGCCAGGATCTACGGTAATGAACATTGTAAGAGATCTTGATGAAATTTGCAGTTTGTTTTCTGTTATTACTCATTCAAGCCGAAGGAGTGCGTTCCCTCATACTCGAGCTCCAAGTTGACTAGTACGACGCTCAATCCACAGAGTTCAAGGCTTGCGATTCAGTCCACTCCACCATACTCATCTTCTGTGTCGATATCTAGACCCATATATTCGAGCAATCCTCCGTTTTCTTCAATTTCGTTTGAAACGTCTTCGGAATCGTCTGAATCGTCGTCCTCATCTCCTTCACTAGCCGTCTCCCATTCCGCATCATCGTCATCAACTATAAGAAGCAATTGGTCCAGATCATCGGAACTATCACTACTCAAGTCACCATTCGTACCGTCAAGATCCAAGCCAATGACAAATGGTACATTATCAAGATGCTCCGAAAAGTTCAGGAAATTTACATTCCTACGAATGAACCTGCGTCGCAAATCTCGCATGGTACGACTGACTTCGCCATTGATACGGTGAATATCGACGATGCCTAACTGATCCGTTTCTGGTGGATCGCTCTCTTCGGTTTTTCTGCGCATATGCTCATCGGTATCCGCCCCCTGTGTATTGCTTGTCTCGGGAGATGTAATATGTGCGTAAGGAAAAAGTTCTTGTACAGCAATATCTCCTACCAGATCTTGCAGAGGGATTTCCCCTGTGTGGGCAACAGCCTCGATATCGTCTTTTATATGCCGGCGGAAACCAACCAAATCAGCGTTGTATAAACACTGAATTATCGGAACTTGTTCACCATGAAGATAAGGTGGTATGAGACTCGAACTTCTGTGCATTTCCACTGTTATTTTAAGGTTAATATCATTCTTAAACAACTTGTAACCATACGCGTGGCGATCCCGCAAACTCTCAGAGTCGCAGAGATGATCGAGGACTGATAGAGGACACCGAAGGTAGAAAGATTGAAGAAACTCAAGCGTCGTAAGTGATGGTAGTGCAATGTATGTTTCAACCGGGGGAAGTTGGTCGAAGAAATCGGGAAAAACATCCCAGTGGCGACGGATCTTGAGAGTTTCTAGGTTTGGCGGAGCAAGATCATAATTCATGATGACAGCCTGATGCAAGAAAGAACCTGTATCACACTCTATGGATTGAAGGACATGGAAATTTCGCAGGCCCTCGCCAGTAGGACGTAAGCGGCCTGGGCGAAGAGCATGGTCGATTCTCCAGCTAGGATCAAGATGCTTGAGTGTCTCCAGGGAGTGTGCAACAACCGAGAGTGCTTCTAGTGATGCGTTGAAATCTTTTGTGAGTCGGGGCGCAAGTCGTGTCGTTGTGTTGATGTTGAAGACATTCTCGCCAAGAGTTAGGTGCTTGAGACGTTCAGGAGTGCTCAAAATGCGCAAGAGACTTTTCGGTTTCAACTCGCATTCGTCAAATTCAAGTGTTGTGAGAGGTGTTTGCTTGAGGTGTGACTCCAACTCCGGCAGATCTTCAGGAAATGTAACACAGGAAACGTGGAGAAATCGAAGACTGGGATGGCGAAAAAGACAGTGGAAGCCATCGAGAGTCCAGAAATCAGCATATGCGCCGTGCGAATGGATGGTCAACGATTGCAAGACCGCCAATCCAACTGTTCGATTAAGACTGTTGCCTAATCGATGCTTACTCCGAATTCGGGCCTCCTCCCCAGGCCCTTCGATACATGCCTTTTCAAGCGCTTCTCTGAAACTTTCCATGTCCCCCTCTACCCATTCATTTCCACCTTTTTCCCAGTTGAAGTTGTCATATGGCGACTCGATATGCCACTCTCTAAGATGTACCATCTGTGACACGCATTTATTGAACACTCTCCTCGTCTCCAGGCTGTTCTCCAGATGTCCAGTTACATATCTGTAAAGTATCTTGAGTGTCTGAACTGCGCGAACACGTTCATTGCGACGCCCAAAAGCTTCAATGATCGCGTGCAAATCTTGCACGGAAAGCAGCTCGATTTTCTTGTAAAGTTGTTCTTCAGCCAACTGTTGCAAATCTTTGCTTGCTCGCGCAAGGTTACATAACGTGTTGTTATCGCCAGAGAGCTGCTCAATAACGAGAAGTGAGTTCGTTCGGCAGGTGGTGATACGTGCTGCTTAGAAGCGGTGAAGCCATGGCGCCTGCTATGTACCGTGTCACAGAGGCTGCTTAGCGAGAATAACAGCTGTTTTTAGAACGACAGGAAGGAGAATGTGCACTCCGAGAATATGTAGTTTTACTGCGGATTTTTTTGATGATAATCAAATGTTGTCTACCTTGGGACAGATGCAGAGGGGTGGGGTTCAGCAAGAAGAACCGCACACAAGTGTGTGCGCACGGACCGGGATGACGTTGATGTACTTTTCTCCACGCAACCACAAGGTTGCCGATTGAAAAGGCAGTTGACATATACCGAGTTTTGCAGAAAGGAACTATGCTAGCGATCAATTCCACAAGCTCAGGTTTTGTTATTTTCAGACACTATATTCAGGCACTTATTCAACCAGAGAGATACAGAGCTACCGTCTTTCTTTGACTCCCACCAATGGCCAAACCTTGTAGCAGCGTACACATTCTTTTCAGATGCAAGGTAAATAGTCAAAACAGAAAAAAACGAGAATTCGCATTGGAAACAAAACAATGTAGAACCTATTTTCTTGTGAGAGATGACATTGTCAACTCAAAACACAGGTTATACATCTGAAGCCTTGATTTCATGTCACAATTACAGTTGGATTCATGATAATTTTTGATTCTAATTTGACATACATGATCATTGGTTGTAATCAAAGGCAGCATCAGCTACCGACCGTAACGGACGGACGATTAGGTAGGCCATGGCTTCGCACATACATAAAAGAATAGGTGTAGTCCAAGGCAATCCACATCGTTGATCTTAATAGACGAAGATCAGTCCAACGTAGCTTGCCCGGTCAGTCCTAATACCTTGAATCACCGCAGTCGTATGTTTCCAATTGCCCATGCCCAAACGTTGAACGCGCGAGACGCGTGCGTCCGAGACTCGAGTATCTAAAAAATCAAACGCCCAAAGGTCGAACATCTCGAACCCTGGCGCTGCCAAAATCGAATGATCTGACCAATATGATTCCCTCCCATTGCTTTGCCAGAGCTTCGTCCAATCGTCCACTTCCAAATGAAATTTCCATCTCTTCCATTGTTGTTCAGATGAGTACACTGGGCCGCATTCATACTAATTCTCTACCATCTCCACGTAGAGCAGGCAGCAGCCCGTGGTCGCCTCTCGGGAACACTCGGTGCACCTGTTGACGTACCAGGATAACAAGCAAGGAGACGTTAACGGCGTGACGTTGTCCCAGCTCTGGTTGATCTTCTGGCAATACTCTGCGCTACATCGCCAAAAATACACCTTGAGGTAGTGAGTGTAGAAGTACACCTCCAAATTAGTGTAAGCCATGAGAGTGTATTTTTTGTTGGTCTCAGTGAGCTTCTTGAGGTTGGCGCGGTTCAGGGGATCTGGACTGCCGCTGATGACATCGGTGGAAGTGGCGCTGTCTGATGAGTCGCTGTCACTGTCGCTATCACTGTCACTGTCGCTGTCGCTGTAGAAATCGACGTCGACATCGATGCTAACGTCAATGTCGAACAAGTTGTCTGCGTCCATGATGAGAGTACAGGATTCGTTCAAACTACGCTACGATGACACGATTCAGTAACACGTTTGTGTTTCCTCGCAATCGTACTTACTGGTCGTGTTTGAGATACTGATGGGATTTTCTCTTCGTATGTGTGTATGTGTGTATGTATGTATTGAGGAGAGGTCAGGCGTGAGCATTATTTATTTACCAGGTGAAAATGGGAAAATTTTATGTTGTCTAGGCGACTATTGGCAACCCATGAGTGAAAGAAATGTCCAAGTCGTACTTCGTTGCGACCCAGCAGACCAGGAGTATCAAGATAGTAAGTGATAAGCTGATATGAGCATGTACTATGGTTATTTATGAACGGTTAATACCTTTTGTCAGATCTCGAAAAGCTCTTAGGGCTACACGAGTAAGACACCTACTTTTGTCTGAGGCACTGTAAGTAGACATGATGTAGAAGCGAAAGCGGCCTCTAGGCAACACATGAACCAAACAAGATAGAGTTACCTTTGTTGTCATCCAAACAAGAAACTGGCGGTAAATTGGGAGAGCGGCATGGGGACTGTCGCAAATTCAAACTTGAGCCTCCTGTGCTCTCCTAGCTTTTATCTAAGTTATCAAGAGTATGACCACGCTATTTATTGACGTTGTTAAGATCGAAAGCAAATATTTTTACTGCTCTCCGAATTGATCAGTGAATACATGGATTTTGAACGAAGTTTTCAAGTCGTTCTCGTCCAATTGCGAACTTGGCAAAGATTCTGTCATAGCAAAAACCAATTGAACTCTGCTACTAAAGCTAGTAGACTGATATACTCATACGCAACAGATTCTGAATCACAGGGAGGGTAAACGAGTGGTAGATGCAAATCTTCTTCTTTATAAATAACGCCATTTTACTTAGTTATTTGAACAATCTGGTTTCTTTATCACTGTCTTCATAGGACAAATTTGTTGAGGGATTGAAATTGAGGAGAATTAACCTGGAATAGTTTGTGGTTGCAAGTGTTGAAAAATGACGCATAGAAACGAAATTCATTCAACGAAGAGGAAGATCCTATTAAATATGCAGATATTCGCCATTGGATTTCAGGATAATCCGCCATGTTCACTCAATTCTTCTCGTCATCCTTCAGCCACTTTGCCAGCCTGAACTTGTATCCACCATTTTTCAGTTGCTCCTCAATCCACTCAATGTCTGCCTTAATATACCACGGTCTATTCACGACCGCACTATCCTTCATAGCAAACTCTTCGAAAGCACGCGTTGCATACTCAGGAATAGTTTCGCGCCACGCAACCATCTCCCAAATTCTAATCCTATTAAGGGAAAATTCGCGCTCAAGCTCCGCGATCTTCGCCCTTGCGCGCTCTTCAATTGAAAGAAAAGGAAGGAGCGTACAACCGGTGGCGATGCAGTGTTGAACCGCTTGAGTACTACTCTGTGTGTAGGCGAGAAGAAGCCAAGCTTTCTCTCGGTCCAGCTGTGCGAGGCAATTTATATAACGGTCCGGATCAACCGGTTCGTTTTCACTAAATGTACGATTACGCTTCTCAGCCTGATTCAGATACTGTAATGTCTCCCATTCTCTTCGCAAGTTATTCGACTCCCATAGTATCTGATCATCCGTGTTTTCACATACGCCACTTGAGCACAGTCTTGCCAAATCTTGTTTTGGGGAGGAAAGCTCTGCTTCTTCGCTCTCGAGACTCGATTGGATACTATGCACACGCCATTTGAGAAGCCATCACCCACTATCGTTTGTCACTTCCTCGAGAGCGTGTTGGTACTGTTCGATTTGGCGTTTGGTATGATGGATACAGCCAAGTTCTTTGGGTGTGTCCATAGTGGCTTTCTTGCCTTCCAGCTCTTGTATGCGTTTGTAAGCGGCTTCGGCATCGCCATAAATCGAAGGGTTGTGCTCTGCGCGGATCAATTCTGCATTGAACAGTTCAGAATTGAAAGATTTTAGCCGTCCATTTTTCTTTAGCAAATTCCTTAAAAAGGTTAAATCTAAACCTGATTCGCTTTTTTGCTGGCGTGTATCCCACGGTGTCCACACAAGTGTTATAGCAGTTTGAACGACACGTCTCAACAGTGTCGGTGCGTCAAATCACATCGTTTGATCAACATTGTTACTTTGTCCTCTTGTGCTCTGTTGCATATATTTCTCATTCATGCCACCGAACAAGTTGCTGAATCCACCATGATATGAATTATCTTGCACACTCCATGTGACCCGGTTCTTACCGTCAAATACCCGTACGCTATGGTGAGATGTATCGTACAACAATGCCAACTTCTCATCGCTACTCCAAGGCCAGCTAATACGTTCCCAAGTCGTCAGTGCGATGGTTTTACTCGTCTTGTAAGACTATGGCAGACCTGTATAAAGCGGATCACTGCTCTCTTTCAAGTGATCTGGGCATCGATAGTCGACAAACTGATCACCGTAAACCCACTCCTTATGTCGAATTTGGAACGTGCCGACGTATGGAAGGAGTTCCATAAGACGTAAAACATATGGGTCATGATCGCAGGGAATTGATAATGTGTTGACAAAGTGTGGTCCGCGTTTTATAGCTGTGTGTGGAATGAAGGTCATATTCGCTAGTGTTGTGTGGATGTCGTCCATTAGTGAGGCGATCTTATGAAGTTGATGTTCATTTTGGACGGCAAAATGTTTGATGATTTTATCGTAGGTGATTGGGACGTATGAAACTGCTATGGGTGGTAGAAGGAATATGACAAGAGGATGTTGGAACCATCTATATAAGGCATCCAAACAAGTAGGTCCTGCATGGCGGTATGGGTTCCCTGATCGATCTCCTTGGGTACGTCGTTGCATATTTGGAGACACTGTGAATTGAGAAATGTGGTGATACTGGAAAAAAGTACAACAGAGTGCCGTCCTGTGATTAGCCTGTCATGAATATCGTTGACTGATGGCATTTTGTCGAATTGAGGCTTCCGTGGTCTACATTTAGCATCCAAGTTGCAACATCGTTTTTGAGAAAAACGCCAGTCAGCATGTTGCAAGAGTCTAAGTAGACAAGTATTGCTCTTAGATGAGAACATGTCTGTAAGGGCGTCAGAAGATGGGTAAGTTGAATTGTGAGGGGCAGTCGCGCTAAGTCGCGCTCCCACGTGCAAACGCACAACAAGCAATTCAAATGTACAAGAGCCCCACCATTGCGACGTCTGACACGACACGTCCTGCTCTCACAGGAATACTGGCACGGACACGCCAATAGATAGCTCTTGCACTCTCCATAGATTGTGTAGCTTCAAAATGTCATTGGTCGCTGCAACTCAGAAACTGGACCAATTACCCCCCGAAATGATCGACTTCACGCTGCTCAAAACCGCCGGAGCCCTCGCACCGCGGCTTGGACGCTTGTCTGTACCTGGGAGGAAGAGCATCCTCACGCCAGACTTCCTCGGTAGCACATCACGGGGCACAATACCCCACATTTCCCAAGACAACTTCAGGAAGAATGTCAATATCAACGGCGTGTACATCGCCCTCGAAGATTGTACATAGCCGGTCCCCTACAAGCCTGCACGCAGCTCACCTCTCCTAGTCGTCGAAAAATATCCCGAGAAGACACCGCCAGTCCTCAGCTATGGTGGCCCCGACCCGCTGCGTGCGTTTGTCGCCCTCCCGCAAGACACGCTCATTGTCGTCGGTGGGCGTCGCAACCCGCCCATACCATGTCCCTCGGCGAATACAAACAAGGCCATTTCTCTGTTGACGTCGGTTGGCTTCCGGACGCTGAGCTCGGAGTACTATGCGATGGCGGTGCGCAAGCTGCAACCAGACATTGTGGTGGGACTCGCGGACATACCATTTGGCCAGGACTCGGTAGGTACAAGGCGGAAAGGCAAGATGGGCGACAGAACAGAAACGTGGCTGAAGGATCTCGTGGCAAGCAAAGGTGCATTAGGACACGGAGACGAGAAATGGGGTGTCTTTGCGCCGATACTGCCCATTGAGCGAGATTTGCAGTCGTGGTATCTGGAATACCTGGTCGAGGACATGGTCGACAAAATCAACGGTGTTGCAATATACGATGCTTACCTCCTAGACGACTTACCCGAGCAGCTCCACCATCTCCCCCGGCTGTCTTTCCACGCGCCTGCTAGCCCTCACGAACTGCTACGCCAAGTCAGCCTGGGCATGGACCTTTTTACTATACCCTTCCTCGCAGACGCAACCGACGCCGGCATCGCTCTCGACTTTACGTTCCCTGCACCGGAAAAGACCGAATCTTCAAGCACGCGACAGTCTCTAGGAATCGACATGTGGCTCGACACCCATGCCATATCCGTTACTCCCCTCTCCGCAACCTGCACATGCTACGCTTGCACCAAGCACCACCGCGCGTACATCCAACATCTCCTCACTGCGAAAGAGATGTTGGGCTGGGTCCTCATCCAGATGCATAACCATGCTATTCTCTCCTCCTTCTTCGCCGGACTCCGTGCCTCCATCGAAGCTGGCACATTCGATGCTGACGTCGCGGCATTTGAAGCTTACTATGAGTCTGTATTACCAGAGAAGACTGGCCAGGGACCCAGAGTGAGAGGTTACCAATTCAAGAGCGAGGAGCATGCAAAGAAGGAGAAGAAGAATCCTAGGGCGTTTCAAAAATACGGTGAGCAGAAGATCATAGATCTCAAGGCTACACATGGACAGCAGCCAGGGAGGAATCCAAAAATGAAAGATACCATTAATGATGAGGCGCTGGCGGGATCAGTGGGGTTGGGAAATGGTAGAATTAGTGCGGATTCGACAGAGTCAGTAGAGGGAACTAAGCTAGACGACGACAAGCAGGCTTGAACACTTGTTGCAGAGAAAATAGATATTTTTCGGATCATGTGGAATGGATGGTTCCCGGAGACCTAGAGCGTGTTCTTTTCTTCTTATGTGCATGGTACAGCATGTTCTTTGCTAACTTTTGTTGAATATAGGTCTTGTTGCGAACCGAGTTTCGACGAATTAGATAGCGCTTCACGAACGAACGAAACGAATAATCACAGAATTCGAATGCTGTTATGCTATCTGCTCATAAACAAAATTAACATTCATCATGCTCTACACTGTCTGTCCAGAGACTTCAGCGATAGCAGATTGAGCGTCTGAAACTACAGCTCCATAATCACATATCCGCGGCTGGATTGTCAACTAAAAGCAGTTGCTCTGGGACTGTATCTGCTCAACTGTGCACTCTACGTCCTGCTCATCTAGATACTTTTGAACAGATCTTGTCTAGACTATATGGACTAAAAACACCAGGTGAACATGCTCATCGAGCTAGCTGAGCCGTCAAGTAGACTTTCATTCAGTAGTATTGGCTCAAAAGTACCCAAAGTCCTCACTATCCCGCGAAGATCAACAGCATAAATCATTATAGCATTCTTCATTAAGACCACGAACATCCTCAAACCACTTTCGTAGTGTTCATCGCCTGCACCCACGGCTTCCAGAACTCCTCAATTCCTCTCTCGTAGTTCCACCCTGTCCAATCTGGGTTTGTCATTCCCCACGTATCCGGGAATCCCTGAACGCCAGACCTAATCCTGTAAGATCCAGCAATCGACCACATCATCCAGCTCACGCCATTGTCGATAGTGTACTCTCTCAAACAGTTCTGCAGCGTGTTGTTGAACAGCGTCTCATCCTGTGCGCTTCCAAACTCGCTGATGATAACGGGCGTCTGGCGCACCGCTTTCGGGCAGTCGTTTGTAATATTGCAAGCTGGTGGCGCATCTATGCCCAAAGCATTGAACCCATTGCGGTAGAAGTTTGCTTTCACAATGTCACATGTGCCTGTGTCGATGTCCTCACTCATGCTATACAGATGCAGTTCCCAGACGAGCTTGTCGGCCCACGCGTGGTCGTCGACGTTAAAGTACTCCGGCTTGCGGCGCTGAGCGTCACGGATAGCGGTACACTTGTAGCACGGGGCTGTGAGGATGTTCTTTCCGGTCGTCAGAGCAGAGAGGTCCTGGCCGTATTGCATACCAGACCAGATGATCAGCATATCAGGGTTGGCTTCGTGGATCGCGTCGGCGCCAGCGGTCATGTTTCCTACAAGCGTCTGCCAATTATAGTAGAGGTTTGTTACGTTCCATGACTCGCGGAGTTCATTGCGGAGAGACATGCTGGCAACATTTGGGTGGTCTTTGGCCCATTTAGCAACGTACGCGAGGCCGCGGCGCCAGTGAGAAGCGTTGAAGTTGAGATCGTCGAACCAGGCGTTTCCATCAATATGTGAACAACACCACTTTGCTTTCCCTGTATGAACATCCGGCGAGATGAAGATACCCTTGGTGGCGGCAATGCGGGTAATGTCGCTCCAGATCTCGAATCGTGTCGTTTGCGTGGTCCAGCCGGGGTTCCTCGCAACAATCTCGTTTGTGACCTTGGTGCCATTCACATATCCAAGGGCACTAATCATAGCGACCTCGAGTGGTACGTCTGTTCCATTCCTATCGTACACTTGATCAATCATCTCAATAGCGTAACCCATGCGAATGTAGTTGAATCCTACGCCGGCAATGTCATCGAGAATCTCTTCTGCGGATGCCCACTCCAGGCCTTCCGGAATCATGGTTTCGCCTGATTGTAAGAGTGAGCCTCAATCCTGATGCTGATTGTGACTGTGAATGACATACCGCTCATGGGCCAATTGACACCTGCCCATGTAACCTTCTCACCACGTGTATCGATGATATCCCTTCCATGTGTACTGTATGGACCATGGAAGGAGGTCCCGTTCTCAACCTGTCTGCGCAGGTTGTATCGAAAGTGAGAGTCACTTGCGGATTCTGGTACATAGGCGGCCGACGCGACCGCGCTCGCAATGGCCGAAGTAAGCAGGATCCTTGGTCCCAACATCTTGAGAACAACGCAATGATCTGTTGGATTGCAAAGGGACGGGCGACGTCCCGACCTTTAAGGTCCGTCAAGATCCGTCAAGTTCCTATGTAACATTGGCCAACTCCCATGTACCCAGGTAGTTTTCCTTGATCGAGGCAACAATGTGCTGATCATGGTCGCATTGCACCGGGACATCGGAAGATTGCTGTCCGAGTAACATCTTTTCCCCGTAGAAGCCAACGTCATGCACGTGTGATGTGGGGAAAAGCGTGCAGGCTTCACCTTCGCATTTTTTGCGGAGAAGCGTGCCTAATGACCAGATGTTGGCCTGCAACAGGACCGTGCCCAGCGAGACTAGGCCGCTTATAGATACACAGCCGGCGGATGCTTTACCCTTTATTGATCATATTAGCCTCATTGTCCAACTTACACACCACACTTGAACGTTTTGAGAGACAGGATTCGTGCGTCGCATTGTGCAAATTTTCTAACGGCTACTCCCGAGTTGCGTAACGCCAATTTACCGACAAAGGTACCGGTACTTAAGAAACATTTTGATACCTGCGTCCCAGAACCAGGATTCGATTTATCCGAGGTAAAATGAAACTCCTTCGATTCTTACGTGGGCAATGAAATAACAGCCAGATATAGCAGACTAATTTTTTAAGAAAATTCTCTACTCCAACAAGCAACCGTACGCTAGTCATCATTCACTCTGGTATATTTCGGAAGATACATACAACGATCACAGAATTGGTTCAGTCGATTCTGCACAATAAAAGGCAGCGTAACTTGCTGTACATTAAAAAACGCGATTGCGATGAAGACTTCAAAAATTTCCCACCCATCTAAAACGAACATATTCCTGAGGCTTCCCTTTCATATTCAAAGTCTATTCATATTATTCTTTTGCTCGACCCAGAATGAGATGCAATATAAGGTTAAACCTTCATCGCCTTGCCAAAATGATTTTTGCACAAAACTCAAGGAAGTTTGCAGCTTCAGATTGAATTCATGGAAATAACATCATGCCGGTACTTACGAGAGATATCCCACTCTAAAAAGAATTTATCATGGAAGAAGTAGCCAAAGGATGAATTTGATGCGCGGGTCAAACTCAAATGTGCTCTACCAACAGCCAAACTTCTGATACATTCCGCGGACTTGCCACGATAGTGGACATCATAATTTGAAAAATTGTAACAGTGCTACTCAGGTTTCACGTCAAGTCAAACTGCGACTCTGTTCCCAGACGATGTGGACCCTGACGAGTAACATAAAAGACTGGACAAATTTTTGACAATTGACATTCAGCATAATAAAAGGCAAGTCAGAAAGAGAGTATATTCAGTATGTAGTAGGTAGAATTTATGTACAGAGAATTGTCGCGAGTTTTTTTGCATCCTCATTTTTCATCCAATGCTAATAATATAGCCTTGTAGATTGAATCTAGCAAGCGGAGAAGCTGGTCTGTCCCTTGCAGTTGGCGGTGGTCGTGAGCTTGCTGCTGTCACCGCTGCCCTTCTGGACACCCTTGTATTCCTGGCAGACCTTCTTGACGCTGGTTCCGCACGATCCGGAGATGTTGGCGGTATCTCCGTAGTTGGAGTTGATGCCGACAAGCTCGGAAACGCCCTTGGCCTTGACGTTCGAGATGACAACGTTGCGAGGACCGCCGTTGTTGGTGCAGTCACCGCAGCCACGGTAGAGCTTGCCAGCGTTCACGACAGTGAAGTCCTTAATCGTGACGGTTCCGCGTCCGTTGTGCTGGACAACCTTGTCCTTTGCCTCCTGAGCTCCGCCACCTTGAATGAGGACATCTCCTGTTCCGAGCGCGGAGATTGCATCTGATAGCTTTCAGTTAGTAAAATTCCACAAACCCTTTCGAGTCATCAGCCACATACCCTCGCACACGTCCCTGAACCAGACGTTCTTGAGAGTGCAGGAGCCCTTGCAATGGACACCTTCAAGCTGGTTGATTCCGATGATGACGTTGCTCAAAGTTGCACCATTCTCAAGGATAAAGACAGCACTGTCGCTGCCGGTATCGGCATCAGTGTCGCAAGCACGGCCACGGTCGTACTCCTTGTTGCCAAAATCCTTCACACCAGAGATGGTACTGGGAGCAGAAAGAGACACGATCGATCCAACACGGGTGGGGATGTTCAATGTCTGGCCAGCGGTCAGGCCAGACACCGCCGCGCTGATGATAGCATACTCGAAACGCATTTTGAGGTGGTTTGAGGAAAATGTAGTTTGATTAAACTTGAGGAGAGGGGAAGTGACTGCAGAGAAGAGTGGAGGGCGCTGTGAGTGTATTGGAGTAAAGAATGGTTGCACAAGAACTCCTCTGATACTTATACATCTTCAACCTGAATTATTTTCTATCTCGGTCCATACTTTCCATCCTATGCAGCCTTGCTCATGACGACTCGCTGCCAGTCATACCGACCCTTCAATCTACCAGGAGTCATGTCGACTCCACTGTTTGGTGGAAGAAAGCTCCCTGCATGGTACTCTGAAAGTACATCTGACTGACAACTTACCACACCAGATCTCAATAATACGTACCAAGCACTATATCCAAGACAGTGATAGTAATCCATCACTCCGCGGGACTTGGCGGAAGTCTTGGTATTCGTCTTGGCTGTCTAAAATGGATGTGGGGAACAGGAGATCGATTGGTGGACGATGAAGAATTGCAATCAAAAGACCCCGGTTCTCTGCTTCCGCTATCGAGCAGGTACCTCGGCGACAAGAACTTTGCTACGCCAAGGCTATCTTAAGCAACTCGACCCTGTGAATCCTTCTACTTCGTAGAATTACCCAAATTTTTGTTACGTCTAAACTCGGAATTGCGACTATAGCTGGGCGCGACACGTCTAACCTTCTGGTTCGATTTCTTGCTTTGCTTTGGTTGCTAGTAGTAGGTTTTGTTGCGCTTGGGGGAAGAGCAGAGCATACGTTTCAAGCCAGAGCGGAACTTAATTTTCGGAGAAATAAGTGCAGGGCCAGGAGTTCGTCGCTAGAAAAATAATGCGGGGTTGAAGTCTCCGAAGGTGGTCTTGGCCATACGCGGTCAAGTTTCAAAGATGGTGCGAAACAAAGCAGTGGATCATGATGAGGACAGTAGCCGAGATTAGCGAAATCCTTCTATACCAAGGTGACTCTTGTCAGGCCTATGATTGACACAGCGGGCGCTCCCTATCGCAGTTTGCGGCTTTAAAACACTGTTTCGATCAACTTTCTGTTGAAATAGATTCTTCGGAACATGTGCAAGTGGAAACCGGCAACGAGCCAATTAAGGTACAAGCTCCACAATCAATAGGGTCGTGATCGGCTTTTGAGGCCCGGAATAAATGCTCAATTGTATTAGCCGACTATATGGCTGCTGGCCAAGCCAATGTTATCGGCAGACGATTGAAAGAGACTTCAATTCCTCCAATAAGGCTGAGAGAAGAGTGCAGTGCCTCTTGGGGAGTAGAGAAGAAAAATCCGGAATTACTGCACCTATTACGTATGATACCATTACAGTTCATTTCATGACAAGTGCGGTGTTTATTTGCTCGGAGCATCGAAGAGTGGCGATACGGGATAGCTCTAGCGTTCCGTAGGGGGGTATGTGACAATCCTACGCCAATGTTTTCCAGGATAGTTGTCAGGGTGAGATTTTCAATCGCCACATCGTGCCCGCTAGTCACGGTAGTTGTTTTTGTACCATACGCGTAATCCTCGCGCCCCTACCACCCCAGCGGTGAAGGGGTTCGATATGGCCAGACCCGAGCACATTCGTTTTCCTTACCCTCATCACCCCATCAGCTCACAAAGGACACGCGTATGCTTTATAAGAAGCAACCGGACGAAAAGAACCCTGGAGGTGGTCAATGGTTTTTTTCGAGAATAAATGAAGGTGCAAGACCTAGATACCTGTGTCTGGCTTGACCGTCTCAAAAGATCCTAGGGGCGGATGTTGTTGGGCAGAGCGATCTTAATGAAGCAGGTGCCACTCGAAGATCGAACTCCTGAAGCAGGAGTCCAAATGAGATAATGGTATATCTGGGATTAGATCCTGCTTGCATCTTCTCGCGGCTGAAGACATCCGCATCCCTAGAGAACAGTCGTACTGTGGGGTTAGCATGTGCAATGCTATAAACCGAAGTTTCAGCTAGAGTTTTCAGGATCTGTGCTGCATATAAGGCAGTATCTGCCAAACAAAATTAGAATATTTTAGGAATTTCTCCCTTAAAGTGTGGCAGAGCCTGGTTAGTTTGCACATAGGATATGTAATATTCCATCCCGTGATCTATCACACGATAGATCTTAGTACCTTTTGGCTTGCATGGCACAGTGGGATAGAGCCGTGTCCTGACAAAATTTTCACTTTGAAAAGAATACTTGGACGTTTAGAGGGTCTCGTCGAAAACTGGAGAGAGTCTTTTTAGTCGAACAGTCGAACAGTCGAACCGGACATGCTAAAGACTGAATCATGAAGCTCGAATATACAAGGGGTGTGTCGCTACATTTCTCAAAGTATAGCCACATGTCCTTGAAGCGAGATTTACCTAGTGACTACCTGTTTTGTCAGCCACTTGAACTTTATAGTGTTGGCTTATAGTACTCCCAGATACGATGCTCTGTTACTGAGCTTTCGGATCACTTGAAGAGATCATCTCGACATTTTATGCATAGCGGTGTTTCAAGGAAATCGGACGCACGGGTGGCCCTCTCCAGCGGGAAGAGATACTGAACAGCTGCATGTGTATATCTGCTTGTGATGTCATCTAGATCGTGATTTGTGTGGGAAAAGAGCATCGTGAGCCAAGAGATGGCTCAAAATCGCAAAGGAAAAGACACTTTAACTTGTCTTGCTTTTTGGTCTTATATTCCATCCTGGTGGAATTATTTTCAATCATGGAAAAGTATAGCATTTATCTCTTCTGTGGCCAGCAACGAGTTTTTCAAGGTTTACTCTCTAACGTGTGGAAATCGGACACTGCGCGATTGCTAGTTGCTTAAGACAAGGATGAGAATAGCGGGTCGATATGCCTTTGGAAGCACGAGACCGTTCTTGTGAAACTCAAATAAATTATGAACACATTATCCCGCTACGCTACCGTAGACGGCCGAATTTTGTAGTGGCGGTCTACCTCTGCAAACGTTGAGGCGGCCGGCACGCTGTGACAGCTTTCTAGAGAGCGTTCAGCTAGCGAGTACGGGTAAATGGCGAGGCTGATGAGCCAAGGTAGTCCAGGTCGTTTTCAATGGAGGAGGATGGTGCAAAGATTTACCGTTAAAATGATGGAGTATTGCGACTAGACCCTTGAGTAGTAAAATTCACGTCTTGTTGCTGTCCAGGCTGTCGACTTTCCTGATTGCATCATGCCTAACGCACTATCCGAGGGCTTCCATCGCGAGTTTGTGTTGATTAAAGGATGTCCCAGTTGGTCTGTCTGCGAGTTGGTCTCTCTTCTTCAAGCTAGCTTTGCGTTTTCTACCTCCGGCTTACCCGTTCTATTTGGGTTAGCAACCCCACGCTAAGTTTTGCTCCGATCGCGCTTCTCTATAATTCGACATCAAAATATTCACCAAGTCCGCCAAGAAATTCCGACAGGTGGCCAGTCCCGCCCAATTGTCTAGCTCTTCGACCAGCAACTTCAACTTACAAAGGCCTACTACACAGCCTCGTAACTCGCGGGCACGCTTTAGTCTATGGTTGACCAAGACATCCAGACCGCCTTGCCAGGATAAATTTCCAAGCAATATTGAGGTCATTACTCATCGAGAAAGACGGCAGTCAGTGTCAAACCAAGGCACTAAGAGATGTACGCATGTAGGGAAGGATCGAGGAGAAGGGTAGATGTAAAGGATGTGTACGACCCAATTGAGCCTCATCGTACTCATCGTATCCTGCGTACACCTTTATTTTTTTATTTTTGAGATCTTGGCTCAGGCACTGATTTACAGTGATCGGCGCGGCCCGGGATCCTTCCTGCCTGATCTCCTCCGCATACTCCGCTTGCCCCGCAAATCCAAGATCCAAGACCGATTTTGACAACCCATCCACGGCCGCGACTATCTCTGCGTGAATTAGCAAGCTTACTTGTAAGTGCTTGACTAGAACATTTGCCGTTTCTTCTCCATGCCAAGCTGCGCTTCAGGTGAAACACCCACCCGAGCCATTTCCAGCCAAGATTATCAAGTTCAAAATACAGATCGACTCTCCCAATTTAATTCGTCGGGTCGCGTCTGGACCGAAAGGCATTCTCCGTGCGTTAGGGGTTCACTACTCATGGTCCCCACCAATTTACTGTATCGGACCTAGGCCACGAGGCATTCTTCATAAACCCCAGGCATTCTTTCTCACAAGCGCCCAACGTGCTCTGTAAGATCCAAGTTTACGCGCAAACTTGACGCCTTCCAAGCAAAATCCAAGCGGAGCCAATGACGCGCCTGTAGTGGCTGCGCGTAAGTTTCGTAATTGTACTAATCTTGGCAGGACGGCAGTAGTGTTGGCGGTATTCACAAAGTCAGCTTGGCAACTTCGTTGTGATCGATAGACTTCCACGTGGTGTATGTGCTCAAAGAGGCTGAGCTCATTTCGTGAATACATAAATTCCTTGACTGCTGAGATTATGATCTCCATCAGCAGCTCTCCTCTCCACCTCCTTTACGCAAACAATATACAACGCGTCAAAACCATTCCAACTGTGGTACTCTTGTCATCATGCTTTTCCCTTCGCTGCTACTTGCCTCTCTCCTACCATCCGTATTGGGATGCCCAGATCACGAAAACAATATACAGTCTCACCTGGTTGGACGACAGGCCAACCCCACACAACGACCTAACTCGACCCAAAACGAGTGAGTAGAAGAGCAAGTTTGATCCTGGATCATAATGCTAACAATCTCCAAGCTGGGCATACGAAGCCTCCTTCAACTGGGGAAGAATCAATCCCGCCTACCGCCTTTGCCAGACTGGAACCCAACAATCACCCATCGCACTGTCACTCAGCAACGGCTTGTCTTTGAACCACGTTCCCAGATTCAACTACAAGAACGCGACATCCGGTAACTTTTTCAACTGGGGTAAGTCTCGCGTCACTAAGTAGTAGTCTTGAACAAAAAATCTGACAATTACTTTAGGCTATGGCCCTGCATTCACGATTGCGCATGATGGCGATTGGACCAAACACCCAAGCTTCACATACGACAATACGACACTATACATGAAGGGGTGGCACATCCACGCCCCGGCCGATCACTCCGTCGGTGGTGACCGTAGCAAGGCCGAGATGCATTTTGTGCACGTCGACTCATCTGGCCACGAAGCTGCAGTGCTTGCCTTCCGCCTTGACCCTGGAAACTTCAACTCGACATTTTTCGATCAGCTCCCTGCCATGATTGGCTTTGACCAGATGAGCATCCAACAATCCCTCACCATGAATTTGGACATCGCACTATCGAGCGTCATGCACTTCAACGAGTTTTGGACGTACCGTGGATCGCTGACCAGCCCTCCCTGCCTCGAGGGCATAAGGTGGTTCGTTGCACGCCAGATTCTGTTCACGGGTGTTGAGCAGATGCAGGCTATCCTGGGCGCGAGCACCTACTCTGCCCGAGCGGAGCAGGAGGTCTGGCAGCATCGTATCAACGAGTAATTCAAAACGTGGAAGACGCTGATGATGGAGTTTGATGGCAGGTTTTGTGAAAAGGCGTAAATTATGAATGACATGCTAGAAGCGTTTGATGTAAATCAATGTATAATTTTTTTTTAAAATATTCTACGACCTTATCAGCTGTGAATATGCAATTGTTATGCCTCGAATATTTTTGATGGAATTGCTAATACATTGTATGCTAAGTATGTGGGCGTGTGGTATAAATGGTACGTAGTTGTGGACCCGAGGATAATGTAAGACTACCACGTGATAATCTTATACATCTCTAACCCCGCAAACAGTCCACGCAAGAGCATTGCATGTGATGTATCATAGCAGGCTCGCTCAAATTCGTCACTGTCCATATTAAACAGGATACGCGTTCATCATGACACACCCAGCACCAACACAACTCGCCACCAAAGACCTGTTCAGGCTGGATGGGCGAACGGTTCTGAGTGCGACTCGCAGTGTACATAGCTTGAAAATCGCAGCTGACCTGAACATGTAGTATCCGGTGGCGCTGGCGCAGTCGGTATAACTGTTGCAACGGCGATTCTCGAAAGTGGTGGGGACGTTGTTATTTTAGATCGAGTTGATGCGACGTTTAACGACTGCAGTTTGTACACCGTTGATTCGTATATATTGGTAGGCAACGATGCTAATGATGTGAATTTCTAGGGAAGCTTAAATCAATCGCAGACAACTATGGTACAATAGTATGGCACTACCGAGTAGAGGTTCAAGACGAAGCCAGCATTATAGCCACCATGATCAAAGTCTGTTCAAACACTCGTCACCCCATCAGAGGCTTTGTATCTTGTGCTGCCATCTCTGGAGAGAGCGACGCTTGCGACTACTCGATGAATGTGTTCCGGAAGATTCTCGACATCAACATCAGCGGTACATTCCTCATGGCACGCGCAGTAGCAAACGAGATGCATCGCGCAAACGTCACAGGCAGCATGGTTCTAATTGCCAGTATGAGTGGACATGTTAGCAACCGTGGAATCAACACGTCCGCTTACAACGCGTCAAAAGCTGCTGTCCACCAGCTCGCTCGCTCCCTTGCAGCTGAATGGGGACACCCGCAAAACACCTTCCCAGGCAGTACGCCAAGTGAAACGAACCCAACTCCTTCGACAAGGCCGCGCGCGGTTTACCCTCCGATCAGAGTCAACACCATGTCTCCAGGGCATATTGAGACGCCAATTAGTGAAGCGGCGCGAGTGCGGGGACTGACGGATGAGTGGGCGAAGCAGAACATGCTTGGACGCATTAGCCAGCCTGAAGAATATCGAGCTGCAGTGCTGTTCTTGCTTGGTGAGGGGAGCAGCTTCATGACGGGAGCGGTGAGTTGATGTTGTATGATCTACAATATGCGCTTGCTCTATACCATAGTAGAGAGAATATAACTAACGGGTCGAGGCAGGATCTTCGAATCGACGGCGGCCACTGTGCGTGGTAGATTTTTTTCTCTCGACAGCAGGCGACTTCAACCTTTACTCCCCGAAAGTGGGTGGCTCTGCGTCTGACGTCAATGCCAATTCCTCTTGTAAAAGTCTTACTGATGGTTCGATTCAATGGCATTTGGCGTCAAAGTGACTTGCCTCTACCATCTCTTGGAACCGGCGTGATTCAATCTAAATCTACAGTGGTGTTGCGTGTTTTGCAGGCCTCGTCGGTGGCATGCATCGATGCCGTATGTTGTAACACACGGAGGTCGACGAATTAAGTAGGTCGACTACAGTGATAAGCTTCGCGGGTCCTTCCGAAGACAGCAGGTTCTCATGCTGTGTATGTACATGACCTTGCACCATGTAGCACCTGACTGTGCTGTCAATTGGCTCCTCGAATGGCTGCTGCTGACAGCAACTCCTCTGTGCTGTAGTACAGAGCCATTGTTTCACTCTGCCCAACAAGGAACATGACCCCTTGTCTTGCTTTTTTTATAATTCAATGACAGCATGTTTTCAGGATACAGGCCTTCGCGCGCACTCCATAGATAACAACCCCCCGGCCAATCAAGAGGCCAGCACCTCCGACAGCATTTCGGCGGCGATTGCGTAGCTTGTCCAAATCAAGCATCTCTGAAGAACGCACTGTGCAACGCCCAGCGCCCTACAGGCACTTTTGTAGTTGTTTAACGCGAGTCTGGTCGTCCTAATTTACGGAGGTAAGACGAAAGAAGAAGGCATGAAGCCTAGCGCGCATCGCGAATTTCCAAACGGGCCAATGGCAGAGGAAGAGTATATTGCGAAACTAGGACTAGGACATCACCTGCCAACCATTTCGAGAAGGTTGAACTTGAGATGGAGGAGAGATGGAGATCAAAGGTGTGTATTTAGGTAGGCGGACTGTCTGTTGTTTTTTCGAGAGACAAGTGCTCTGTTCATTCATTCCTGCACCTCCTCTGCTGCTCTTCAAGTCATCGCCGGCATCATGCAGTACTCTCTTATCGCGTCTCTGATTCTTCAGAGCACAGTTGTGCTCGCCGACCTGCTGCCTGTTCACTTCAAGGCTCCTACAGCCGGGCACTTCAGGGACCTTGTCCGCAACGACACGTATGACTTTGGATGCAGAGCAATTGCCCAGCCCACCGAGGACGGGCAGTTCAGGCTCCACGCGCTCCTCACCGAGCGCCAGATTGCCGACTTCAACAAGGAGTATGAAAACTCCGAGGTTTCCATCTACAAGGAGATTGTCAAGCGGGCGGCCACTGCTCCCATTGGAACCGGCGACCGATTCAGCGCTGGCACCATTGCGCCCCTGGGTCTTGGAACAAAGGCCGCAGGCTCAACCATCACCAGCATCATGAACGTTGCCGAGATCAACTCTGCCATCAAGGCCCTCGTCGCCACCTACGGAGTCAACACCGTCACTCTGCCCTACAAGACATTCAACGGCGCAACACAAACCGCTGGATTCGTCGGCGCCGGAACCGACAAGTCCAGCTACCGCCTCTACCTCAGCGCCGGCATGCACGCACGTGAGCGCGGCGGCCCCGACAACCTCATCTACTGGATCTCCGATCTCCTCGCCGCAAACAAGGCCGGCACAGGCCTCACCTACGGCTCCAAGACATACACCAACGCGCAGGTCAAGAGCGTCCTCGCCGCGGGCATCGTCTTCTTCCCGCTCGTCAACCCCGACGGCGTAACCTACGACCAGTCCTCCAGCTCGCTCTGGCGCAAGAACCGCAACACCAAGTCCGGCACCAGCGGGTCCTCCATCGGCGTCGACATCAACCGCAACTTCGACTTCCTCTGGAACTTCCGCAAGTACTTTGACGCCTCGGAAGCCCCAGCCTCCACCTCGCCCAGCTCCGAAACCTTCTACGGCACCGCTGCTGCTTCGGAGTCGGAGACAAAGAACCACGTCTCGGTGTACGACTCGTTCCCCAAGATCCGCTGGTTCATGGACATCCACTCCGCCGCCGGCGACATCCTCTACAGCTGGGGCGACGACGACAACCAGGGCACCACCCCGACGATGAACTTCCTCAACGCCGCCTACGACGGCAAGCGCGGCCCCGTCGGCGACTCCGCCTACAAGGAGTACATCCCCGCCGCGGACGCGACAAACATCAAGAACGTTGCCGCCAAGACCGTCGCCGCCATGCGTGCCGTCGGTGGGCGCGCCTACAGCGCCATCCAGGCCGTCGGCCTGTACCCTACCTCGGGTGCTAGCGACGACTACGCCTTCAGCAGGTTCTGGGCCAAGAGCGGCGCAAACAAGGTCTACGGGTTCACCATGGAGTTTGGCTACTCGACAAACTTTTACCCCACGTCGACCGAGTTCAACCAGAACATTTTGGATACCAATGCTGGGTTTATGGACTGGGCGCTTGCGGCGATTAGCGTGGGGTTGAACTAGAGTTTTGGGGAGAGAGGGTTTGATTAACGCAAAGGGAGGTTGGAGTTTTAGGAGTGGGGAGAGTGAGAAAAGGCAGTGTGCGCTCTCACAAGTAGTTTCCAAGTCGTAGCATGAAATTTTTATGAAATCCAGGTTCAAATTCGTGTCAGCTCTTGCCTTGATTTTCTCCTCGTCGTGTCCAGCCTTGTGCGGTGGAGAGAAACAAAAAAAATGTTGCAAACGCCAGTCCATGCCAAACCGACTCCCCGTCCATCTCCCCGCTGATGTCTTGGGATGGATTCCACCCCTACATTCCTTGTATTCAATTCAACCCCCCTCCCCTTACGTGGCCTTTCTCCTCGGTTGCTCCCCACCAACCTCCAACCGGTACCCCTCCCCACCCTTCTCCGTCTCCAAATCCTTCTTGCTCTTGATCTTTGCGCCAATGGCAGGAAAGTCAAATGCCTCGCTCCTCCCACCCTCGAGCGCCTTCCAGCTCCCCAGCGTCTGCCAATTCGTCCATGTCAGCGCACCAACCCATGGCTGCACGTTCCACCCAATCTCGAGAATCGCATCTGTGCGGTTCTGCAGCTTGCCCGTCAGGTCTGTGATTTGGTACTTGGGGCGCTGGTTGGCGAGGTGGAGTTCTCCAATGGGAAAGGGCGATTCGACGGGCTTCTTCTTGTCTTTGAGCGAGGCCTTTTTGGACTTTTTGGGGAGGGCGGATTTGCCCTTGGGGGAGGGGTGGATGTAATGGTTTTGGTGCCAGGGGGCCGAGGATGAGGCGATGATCGAGTCCCAGATTATGGCTTCTGAGGCGGGTTCATTGGGCGAGGTAGACGGGTAGATTGCCTTGAGGTAGAGGAAGACTTGCTTGGTGTTCCAGTTGAAGAGGGTGCGGAGGTCTGATTTGGATTAGTGTTTATTTTTTTGGTTGACTTGTAAGAGTGTGAGGAGAGTTGTGGTAGTAGTAGCGATAGTGATGATACCAGAGGAAGAAGGAGAAGAGTAGTACAAGAACAAACAAAACATACCAGCATCCAAATCAAACCGCACATGAGCATACTCCTCCTTCTTATAGCTGTAGTAGTGCGGCCGGCCCTTGACAACCTGCACGTTGCGCACCTGGATGCTCGCGCTCGGCGTCTGGGGGCTGACGAAGCTGCTCAGCGCAACCACGGCCGCGACGGTAAAGGCGACGGTGGTGAAGAAGCCAAAGACATTCTGCAGTCGCACGAGTGCGGAATGCATCGTGGGGAGGTGGTTGGGCGGGACGAGGTCGCGGTCAAGGTCGAGGTTTGGGTGGAAAGTGCGTGTGGAGAGAGAGCTGTGTCGGGGCAAGTAACACGTCTCTGGAGCTCTGACGCGGAGGTCGGGGTTCAGCCCTGTCGAGCGCGCTAGTCATGTGGCTTGGCAACGTTGGAACTTTTTGACGTTGAGAAAAAAGTGCGCATGGCATGCATGGGTGACAGGACAAATGTTGAAAAGTGAGTGGTATTATTTTCCTGCTGCAAAAAAACTAGCTACTCAGACGACAACGGCAGCAACAGCAGCAGGCTAAAAAGACTAAAGGTATCAAGAAGAGCAAACCAGTTACAACCCTTGTGTGGAAGAGAGAACGTATCCAGACGCCAAACAACGAGCATCAATGACAGACGAGAAACGACGCTAGCATAACCTCATGCTTGTGTACTCCAGCGCTAAATAACAACAAAGTGGGTGAAGATCAACCGAGAAAGAGAAAGAACCAGGCTCAAAGCTCGTCGCTACATGGCTCTTGTGTTGGAGCGAGAAGAGGCGTGTCTTGTGTTGATGAGACAGGTGCAAGTGCCTTGACAGCGCTTGCTTCTTCTGGTAGTGTTGGCTCTGATGGGGTTGGTTCTGGCTTCTCGACGACAGGCGTGGAGTCAGCAACGTTTTGCTCACTCGTCTCCTCATCCGCAAACGCGCACTCCTTGGACAAACCCGACGGCCTCTCCATTCCCACATCAACAGTAACATATGTATCCCTGTCGCATCCTTCACCGTAAAAGTCCTCGGGCACGAGGTCACCCAGCGGTCGGCGATCCTCGTCCATGGCATCTTGTGCAGCAGCTACCTTTGAACGAGCCTTTGCAACAGACTCTACTGGAGCACTCAGCTCCACAGTGGATAGCGACTGAGCGGCGAGGAAGCCTGGCGGTGGGATATTCTCCTTGCCGAGCTCCTCATTCAGCTTCTTGGCTTCAAAGTCATCGTCGGTGCTGATGTCGAGAACAGAGGCCGAGTGCTCCATCAAATTGGCGGCTTCCTGCTCGGGGGTGTCCTCGTGGATGGCAAAGAACCAGCTCTTGGGCATCGAATCATCCAGGGTGGAAACATGCTGGACGGGCGCAGGTGTTGGGGCAGGTACTGGTGCTGGCGTGGGAGCTTTGGGCGTGTGGTTTTTGAGTGTGCCGCTCAAGGCTGCGTCAATGGAGAAGGGAAGCGCAGGGCTCTTGGAGAAAGAAGGCGGGTCAATGCGTCGGAATGGCGAGGTGGAGGCGCGGCGCTTGGAGAGGGCGCCGATGCGGTTGTGTTTTGGGGAGCCACGGGTGTGGTTGATGGGCGTGGACCTGGCCGTGTTGGGGGAGGAGAGGGCCTTGCGGATGGATGGGGCGGGTGTCGCAACAAGAGGCTTGGCGGGCGACAAGGTGGTGAGCGAGAACCTCGAGGGCTTGGCAAAGGCGCGGGCGTCGGTGAACTTGGTCTTCTTGGTGGGCGAGTTGAAGAGGGCGGGGTCGACGTTCTCCGAGTCGGCCTCGTCCTGGAAGACGTCGGGCATGCGCTGGCGCTTACCGGTCGAAGGCGTGGGGGCGGGCTTCAGTGGCGACGCGAACGTCGGCGAGGACAAGACTGCAGGCGCGTTTAGTAGTTGTTCTCTGGGGCGTGATTGATGAATCCATCGACAGATCGACAAGTCGACAAATCAGTCGGTACTCACCATTCTGCCTGTTCTTCGCGCTGTGCAGGGCGTGCAGGCGCGGCGTGCCGAGCTCGGCAAACGGCTGGCGGGTGTAGGTGGCCATGGTAAAAGTAGCGGAGAGACGGGTCGCGTCGAATGAATGTGCAGGCGGAGTTGGCGATGCCGTCCAGAGGATATGTCAGCGAGGAGTGTGTCGTCCCGAGTCAGATGGGACGGTCGTGGTGTTATGGGTCGACGGCAGTGGTCAGAAGCGGGGCGGCTGTCGTCGTCGTCGGGCCAATCAAGTCGACGGCGCACGCAGGACAATCTTCACGAATCGAACAAGTCAAAGCAACTACAGGCAGCGACAATCTTTCTCAATGGCAGAGCAGAGTCCGGACACAACAAGTACTAGATGGAGACGGAGAACTGCGGGGGAGAGAGCGAGGAAGAGAGAGGACGAGCGAGGAAGAAGGCAGGTGGTGAGTGAGCAGCCGGCCAGCTACATAGTACATGACATGCATGGCACCACCGCCGCCCCGTGCACGCTCCTCCAAAACGCGTCTCATAGCGCGTCACGAAATCGCGTCTTCCCCTCGTATCAGCATGCGCATCACGCTCCACACGCCGGCTTCGCATGCTCCCCGCCCGGACAATGCGTTGGCTGACAGCCGTCGTGCCCGCCCCGGAGAGGCGCACTCCAAGACGCGCTCGCGGTCGCGGTCGTGGGGCGAGAAAGCGCGCCGCAGCTGGTGTGCGGGGGACGTGCGGCGCATGCGCAAAGGTTGGCTTGGTTGGGCGCATGGATGGGCGTGCGTGTGTCGATGGAGTCGGGGGGGTTGGGGTCTCACCAATGATTAATTGCACCGCCAATCTGACCCCTCGTGTGCGTGCTTTTGGTCGTGACCGTGATGCAGAGTGCGCAACGCGCGAGCGTGGTGTTTCGCGACCGCGTCCTTTGTGCGGGCTATTTGCACGCGCGCTCTCTGGTTGAGGCTGGGAGATGAATGCATGGGCTGTGTGAGGTCATGCCTTTGTTGGTCTTGCGGCTGGCGTTAATGGGCCAACTATTGAATTGCTAGATTGGATTGCTGGGTTCAGGCGCTCGAGTGCATGTGTAGCCTGTCTTGTCGAGTCTGTTCATTTCAACATTCATGCATCGTCTTTTCTCAATCCCATCCTCGCCGTATCCACCTTTCCACCACTTTGTCATGCCCACTCGTCCACCACTTTGTCGTCCCCACTCTTCCACCACCTCGTTTCTTCTTCGCTCTGCGCCTCGCCGCCACACCCTCTTCCACCCCAACCGTCGTCGCTTTCCTTCTTGCGCCAACCACCATCGCCCTCCTTCTCACTCCAACCGCCATCCCCCTCCTTTTCACTCCACCCACCATCGCTCTTCCAGCCATCATCATCATCATCGTCATCACTCACCGCCACCACACTCATCCTCTCCTCCCCCCAACTCCGCTCTCCGAAATTCGTCCTCAGGCTCGCATCGCTCCCCACGACACTAACCTCACTAGCCGCCTTGATCCGCTCAAACCCATCCCAGCTCTGCCCACCACCAGACGCACAACTTGCACTCTCTTGCAGCTCATTAAACTCTGCAGACGACGTCCAAGGCGCGTCTTCCACCATGGGAGGTTTGTACGTCGAGAATGTTTTGGTCGAAGTGTTGTCCGGTTCTTTCTTCATAGAGGTGATGATGCTGTGATGGTGGTGGTGGTGAGACGCGTATGATGCATTGTCCCAGTGTGTAATGTACTTGTGTGACACGGTCGTTTCCACGAGACTTGCAGAGCTCTGGATTAGGCGAGTGGTTCTCACTGACGAGGCGCTCTTCGCTGGCCATCCGTCCACCCCGCCTGTCATGAAGAACCCCGTCGGACTTGCAATATTCGAGTCTTCCTCTGACGATTTCGCATCTTCATACTCGGACTCCAAGACGGGAGCGAGTTGTTTCTTGTCACTCTTTTCTTTCTCCTTCTCCTCCCTCTCCTTCTTCTTCCTCTTCTCCCTCTTCTCCCTCTTCTCCTTCACTTCTCCCTCCACCCATCTCCTCTCCCTCACACCCCCCATCCCAACCCTACCCCCCGAATCAAACTCCCCCTCCCTCCCCACAACCACCACCCTCCCGCTCTCCCGCTCCCGAATAACAAACGTCCCCCACTTCCTCGGCACCTTCACCCTAACCTTCTCCCCAACCTCTTCTCCTTTCTCATCTTCTCTCTCCTTCCCCCTCCAAACACCTTCACCCACACACACATTCACATCCACACACACACCCCTCCCTCTCGCAACACTCCTCCTCATATCCCCGCCCACCGCCCGTCCAACATCCCCACTCCACCCCTCTTCTTTCCCCACCCCTTCCTCTTTCTTCCTCCTCTTCCGCTCCTTATAAAACAAGGGATCAAACGGACCAAACCCCGCGCGATTGAACTGTCCCAGCGGGGAATTAAGCATGTCTGCCCCGTCGTCCATGTAGCTTCCTGTGTATGCTGATGCGGCGTTTGTGTATGTATCTGTGTCTGTGTCTGTGTCGGACGATGCGGTGGTGGTGGCGGAGATGTGTTTCAAGGTGTGGGGTGAAAAAGAAGGAGAGGAGATGTCGTCGATGTAGGAGGGGGGTGGGAGGGAGGAGTGGGACATATTGGGGTGCCTTTTTCTTTGTTTTGCGTGCGTGTAGTGTGATGCGTGTGAGGCATGTGATGCGTGTGGTGAGGTCTTTGTGGGCTGGGGATGGGGAAGTGCTATTGTTGTTGCTGTTGTTGTTAGAGGGAAGGAAGATGTAGGGTGGGGCATTGCTGGGGTGATGGATTGGGGCGAAGTGAAAGAGAGTAGTTGGGAAGAACAGCAGGAACAGCTAGGATACAAGGACAGTAATTGATATCAACCACAATAAAACGTCCATTTTGCTAGCAATTACCAATCCAATCTCATGCACTCCTCCCATGTTGGTTATTGCCTCACTCTACACTAATTCATCATCGTTATCATCACCACCACCACCACCACCACCACCGCCACCCTCACAACTTTGCCTTTTCCCTCTTCTTCTCTTCCTCCCACTGCAACTGCACCGCCCTCATCCGGTACCAGCTCCACAGGCCCGCCAACCCCCCCAAGGGCGGGCAAACCCACAGCAAAAACCCCCACCACCTCGGACTCCTCGCCCTCACATCCTGCATCACCCTCTGAATCTCCTTTTCCAAAAACTCCTTATCATGATCATTCCACACGACCACGCCCCTGCCTTCCCCCCTCCTCAGCGCCCTCTCCGCCTTCTCCCTCACATCCCCCTGGCTCACGACGCGATTCCGCGCATCCTCCTCGCTCAGATGCGCATCCCTCGCCCGCAGCCGCTGAATCTGAATCTTGGGGTCCGAGACCCCCACCACCATAATCGTGCCGCAGTAGCGCTCCCACCCGCTCTCAAACAGCAGCGGCACGTCCAGCACAACCGCCCAGTTGCCCCGCAGGTACGCCCACACCATCTGCCGGTACATTTCCCGCCGCACCGCTGGATGCACAATGCTGTTGAGCTTCTTGCGGTCGCGCTCCTGCGACGCGCCCCCGCCGAAGATGCGGCGCCCCAGCGCCGGCCGGTTGAGCGGCCGCCCCCGTGGCGTGGCCTCGGGAAGCAGCAGGTCCGGCGTCGAGGGCAAAAAGTGCGAGACAATGGCGTTGTAGCCCGCGGTGCCGGGCTCGACGACCTGCCGTGCAATCAGGTCGGCGTCGATGATGGGGAGCGAGTAGGGCGGCCGCGAGAGGAGCGACGACACGGTCGACTTGCCCGTGGCGATGGAGCCGGTGAGGCCGAGGAGCAGCATCTTCCGTCGTCGATTGATAAACAAATAGAAAGATTTACTGTTTGGCTACTTGGACGCCGTCTACTCGCGTGCTTGGTTGCTGTTTGTTGGTCGCGTCGGCGGAATGGGAACGTGTGGGGAGCTGCATGCTGGCTTGGGCCGAGGAGCTTGGGTGAGCATTGACGTCACACGACTCGACTCGACTCCATATCACACTGGCCACCAATCAACTCGAATGAATTGCACGCACTCCTTGGAATTATTGTTACATGTAGAAGCAGTGGTGCTTGTCTTTTTCTTCAACCACTCTCAAGCTCTGGATGAACAACTACTGCTTCTAAACTACCTTCCATCTCCTCCACTTCTCACCCAACCCTCCAGCAAAACAACCTGCCTGCGAGCGTCTGGACGAACCACATCACGCTGCACACATCAAGTCTCAACCCAAAACACTCCTACTGCGGTGCAGCGGCTGCTGCTGCTGGTGCGCCTCCCCTTGCCGCACCCCGGCCTCGTTGACCACCCCTTCCACGACCTCGTCCTCGACCCCGCCCACCATCTAGATTAGCCGGCGGTGGGACGCTCGAGTAATTTTGCGGGCGGAAGTTTGGGTTGTTCTGAACAACTCCCTCGGTCGGGTCATGCATGTCCGTTATGGTGAAGCCGCCACGATTGCCCTTGACACCTCCGCGACCCCTGGGCACAAAGTCGGCACCACCGCCACGCGAGTTTCCACGCGCATTGTGGTTGCCGTTGGGAGCCTGGTTCTGAGGCTGGAATTGGTGACCGTTGGCCTGTCCGCGGGGCGCAAAGCCGCCTCGACCACCTCGAGGTGGACCGCCGTGAATGGGGAGAGTATGCTGGTGTTGTCCATCTCCATTCTGCGCATGTACGCTCCCTCGTGGAGCTTGGCCACCACCGCGTCCGTTGCTGTCTCCACCCCCAAAGGCTCCTCGGTATGAGCCTTTGAGTGGGGGAGGAGCGCCCGCTGGTACCAGCTGAGGGCCACCAGGCGCACCCACACGCGGAATGCTGTAAGATTGAGCTGCCTGTTGTGGGCGCTTCGCTACTCCCGCGCTAGAGTAGGTGACGACTTGCTGGTCCGTAATGTTGAGCGCCGCTGTTGCTGGAACAGTAGATCCTCGGAATGGAGAACAGCGGTCGCCGAGAGACGTCCCACTCATGAACGTTGTGTCAAAGACAACATCCAAAAGCAAGACGCGAGCCGTCCTGGTCTTGCCAATGACGGTACCAGATGAACCAATCGGCACTCTTCCAGAGTCTTGCACGTAGACGATACGGTCGCCAATGGTAAAGTTCTGACCACCAAGACGTTGTTCCGCATCTGACGGCTTGAGCAAAGCACTACGTGGAACCTTTCCAACCTTCTTCGTCTCAATGTTCTTCTCCACAAACGCGAGGTTTGCATCAGCAGCCTGCTCGATCAACTTGACCGTGTCCGAGTCAAGCTGTTCCGCATCCAATGGAACTTTCTCAAAGTTCTTGGTTTGAACTTCCTTCAGCCACGCTCCAATCTCCTTGACCTTCTGCTTGGCAACTTCAGCAGGATAGAAATCGGTATCCTCCCAACCATCGCCAGTCGGGTTGTTGATGATAGCGGCAAAGAAGTCTGGGAACTTGATCATGTACTGAGCAAGCAGATTCATAGCCTTTTGGCTGTATTCCCAGCCGTTGGCCGACTTCCTGGAATAGCCAAGAACTTTGAGCTTCTTCGCTTCAAACTTGAGATTGAGACCTAGATTCAGCTTCAGGCCGCTTGAGTTCACCATGAACGAGGATGTTAACTTAGACAATGCCAGAGGTGGCATATGTAGTTGCCTCGCGACCATGTACGACGGAATGTAGGGTGTCGATCTCTCAGCTTGTCTGACAATATCGCGGCCAAAGTCGGGCTCCGGTTTGGTCAGTCGAATTACCATAATGATTGCCTTGTTGTCCGCGTGACCAATAATCTGCAGAGGTCGACCGTAGGCGTAGTCCCCGAGATAGAATGCTCTCGCGCCCTCAGGGAACTCCTCCTCAATCGGGAGCGCCTCCTTCTCCAAGAAACGAGTGTCTGGACTGGCAACTTCATCGACAATAGTTTGAGTCGCATACTCAATCTGCAGTCCGGAAATTTCGCCATACTCCTTGATAGTCGCGCCTTCGTCCGTCTTCCTGAGGCCTTTGAGCATTTCTACGTGCACAAGGGACTCGACCTCTCCGACATTCATGCCAAGGCGCTTGCTGTAGGTGCTTTCAATGCGATTCGCCATCTTCTTCCAGTCAGAGATTTCCTTCGGTCCATGCGGTATGGCAACTGGTGCGGATGGGCCGCTCTCAGAGAGAACGTAATCGAACAACTCGTCCGAAACTTTAACCACCTTCGCCTCATGCAGGAACGGGTATCCAACATGAACAGCCTTTCCAAGCTTTTGCTGCGCATGAGTGACCGATGTTCGCGGCTCCGTACCCAAAAGAGTAATAATCATACTCTCGTTGCGACTGTCCTGTTGGAACACATTGACACCTGCGAAAGCAAGCTTGCCATGGAATGGCAACACTTTCAAACTAGGGAAACCAGCCAAGGCATCTGCTCCTAGTTTGACGTCAGGCATCAGGCCAGCGTGGTAATCCAATCCATCCATAGTAGGAAGATCGAATATGTTCTCTATGCACTTGCAGTGAGGAAGGTCTGGGAAGATCCCAGGTAGAGATGAGGGGTAGGTGAAGTCCACCTCGTTGGAATAGGTGAACTTCAGCGAGACGCCAAACGAGTTGCGCGATTTTTCGTCTGCTGTAAGTTGGTCTTCTTTCGTAGCCATAGCCTTCAGCAACCTCTCCTCTTGAATAAATGGAATTTTGACGACAGCTTCCCAATCCTGCTTCTTTCCGTTCATGTCGAGGTTGAAGTCTCGTGGGTAGAAGTCGATGATTGGAGAGTCCTCTTGTGTCATGAGAGGATGGTAGGCCTCTGGCACAATCTTCTTACTGCGGTCTGGCAAGACACCCATCAACTGCTGGAACGGCTTGAAAGGCTGACCAAGTTTGAAGTTGATGTCCGCCTTCAATCCCCTCTTGACGTCAGAGATCATGGGTGAATAATGGTAGCCATAGTACCAAGGCCACGATGCCACTCCACGGTAGTAGTAGTAAAGAACCCACTGCAATCCCTGCACGTAGTTCTCCGTCAACTTACGCAGCTCCTCTTCGTTGCTGCGATCCCAATCAAATTTACTCTTGTAGTAGTCGTTCTTCCAGGCATCAAACTTCTCATCATACTTCTTCTGCATGACTTCCTGGGTCTCCTCAGGAGAGACATCAACAATCTTGGCTTGATCGTACTTCTGAACTACTCGTACAATTGCCTTTGTCGCCTCATCGTCCATCTCGTCATCGTCGTCATCGTCATCGTCCAACTTGGGTGGAGCTGTCACCTCAATGTAACGCTCACCATCGTCGTTGGAAACAGTCTTCCATGGCAAATGCAATTTGTCGGCCAGTTCCTGGACAAATTTCCGGTCTTCTGCATTGAGGTCCACCGGAAAGTTCAACGGACCCTGCTCTTTCTTTTCCAGGTAGTTACCCAGCCAGCTCTTAACGCTCGCAAAGAGCTGCTTTTGCTGAGTGGACATGATAACCGTGCCTCGTCTCGCCGTTTTCTTCATAACATCCTCTTTTTCGAGACGTTTTCCCTTGAACCAGGAAGCATCCGCATTCTCCGACTCAAAGTGACGAAACTCAATCTGCGAGAGCTCATCGAGCAGCAATGACAGCCTCTCCATATTGATGACTCCGTTCTCATTAATGTAGCCCTTGGCTTTAGGCAACACTGTCTTGTAAACATTGAACATGAGGGCTAAAGCGCCCTCGTTGATATGCAAATGCGGAAGATTAGGAAGGAAATCGTTACCAACAAAGAAAGCCATAAGAATGAAATCATCAATAACTCGTTCCATGTCAAATGGAAATCCCAGAGCGCCAGGCTCGTCTAGCTCTTGGAATTCTAGTTCAAGATATTCTCGAACAATGCACAAATGCATCAGGTAGAAATTCTGGTGCTCCAACTCCTTGGACTTAGTCTGGCTTTGCCGGCCAAAGGTGACCTCTTCACGCAAGAGGCAGAAGTGAGGGTCGTGGCTCAATAGACCCAGCATGATGAGATCCGCATCAAGGCCGTACAGGCAGTGGCGACGGTTGGGGTCGTAATCGGGTTGCGCCTTAGCCTGGCGAATGTATTCCATGATCTTGTGCTCGCCCTCTCCGGGAACTTCGTGACCGGACAGGACGACTTCCACGCCCTGCCAATCCAAATCCTCGGAGACCTTCTTCGCAACGAAGTACTTTAGCTGTTGCGTGAGCTTTGCCATAAACCCGGTACCCGGTGTGATGCAGTTGCTGTCAAAGGGATCATCCTTGGGCATCTCCACACCTTCACGGATAGCCTTCTCTCGAGCTTTTTCAGCATCGAGAGCAGTCCGGAAGCGACGCGCACGCTGTTGGTTCATCTTGGCACGCGGGGCGACGCCGTCGATGGCCATAAAGAACAGCTGCTTGGGCTTAATCTTGCCAAATAGGTGCTCGATGTAGTTGAAGATGGCGATAAACATCTTCTCTTCAGTCATACGAGCGGTTGGGCCGTCTGAGTCATTATGGGTGCAATTGTGGATAATACCGTTCATGTCAAGCTGTCGAGGCTGACGTTAGCGTCATTCAATGAGGCGATTCTGAGGAGAACCCACGTAGAGACAGTCGAACTCTGGAATACGGTTTTCCGCAATGAGCTGAGAGATACCCGGGTACCTCTCGGACATCCATCGGAAGAACTTGGGAACACCCATAGCTGCTGCTGGCTTCTAGCGATAATATGAGGGTGGTGGGTGGATGCGACGGGGGGTTGCAGTCGCAGAGGAACAGGTGGCGACTAGGCTACGGAGGCAGAATTGGGGGTAAAGGCCGGGGTGAGAGAAGCGCACACAGCGCTGTAGCTGCGAGAGCGACAGGAAATAAGGGGGGCGAGATTCTCGACACTGAGGTCTTCAAAGAGTTGTAGGAATCAGCCCGGGGAGCTTGATATAATTCCCCACTACCGCCAAGACCGCGGGCCGCGATCGATGGCTAGGGTGGTAGCAATCACGTGCCAGACGCGAACTTCGAGCGCAACGCGTCCAACTTTCCCCGTCTGCTTGCTGCGCCGACCACGACAGCACGCAACAATACTACGCCCTCATCTAGAAAACACGTATCGAGCGACAATGGACGAAACAATGAGTGGTAAGACTTTCTCATAGTCGATGGTGTCTCTGGTCGTATAGCCCTACAGCCATGGCCAAGCTCTATGATTTCGGTGCTCAGGTGCCCAAGCTTGGACCCAGGCCCAAATCCTCAGAGAACTGTAGCACCTATACCGCACGTCACAAAACTACAGAAATTTCCTGCAACGGCTGGATAAGATACGAGGGCCCTCGCTGACACTCTCATTGCAGACGCTCTCGATTCGCGCGAGATGGAGGACCAGGAGCAGGTAGAGCACAAGATCATCAACGAGGAGTACAAGATATGGAAGAAGAACTCCGTCTTCCTCTATGACATGCTCTACGGCCGCGCGTTGGAGTGGCCCACGCTCACTACGCAATGGCTCCCAGACAAGAAACCGTAAAGATTCCCGTGACTAAGTCTTGCTCAGGCACTGACGACTTACAGAGTGGAGGGCACCAACATGAGTCAGCACCGCATCATTCTCGGAACACACACCTCCAACCAGGCACAGAACTACCTCCAAATTGCCCACTGCGAGATTCCCGACTTCCGTGTCCCAGAACTATCAGAGCTCAACGAAGAACGGGGAGAAGTTGGTGGCCATGGCAATGCGAAGCGACCGTTCGACTTCAAGATCGTGCAGAAGATCAATCACCCTGGCGAAGTCAACAAGGCGCGATACCAGCCGCAGAACCCAGACATAATAGCCTCGCTGTGCGTGGACGGCAAAGTGCTGATCTTCGACCGGACAAAGCATCCCCTGCAGCCAAAGGGCGACGCGATCCAGTTTGAGGCTGAGCTTGTAGGACACAACAAAGAAGGATTTGGACTGAGCTGGAGTCCATTGAGGGAGGGACATCTGGTGACTGGTAATGAAGACACGACTGTGAAGACTTGGGACATCAAATCAGGCTTCTCCAAGGGAAGCAAGACCATCAGCCCAACCGCCACATATACTGTACACAGCGCTACCGTCAACGATGTACAATACCACCCAATCTACGACTTCCTCATCGGTACCGCATCCGACGATCTTACTTGGCAGGTGCTCGACACGCGCATGGCCACACACAAAAAGGCACTGTACAGGAAGCTCGCCCATGAAGATGCTGTCAACAGCATCGCATTCCACCCGGAATTTGAATCCACCATGGCAACAGGTTCCGCAGATAAGACAGTCGCCATTTGGGACCTCCGCAACTTCGAAAAACCACTGCATTCCCTGGCAAGCCATCGCGGTGACGTCATTGGTTTGCAATGGCACCCACAGGACGCATCTATCCTCGCAAGTTCCAGCTATGACCGCCGTGTCTGCATGTGGGATCTCAGCAAGATCGGCGACGAGCAGACGGAAGAGGAGGCAGAAGATGGGCCGCCAGAGTTGTACGTCTTTACTTTTCAAATGGGTTAAGGCATTGCTAACAAGAATCAGGCTATTCATGCATGGCGGCTTCACAAACCGCATCTGCGATTTTGACTGGAATAAGAACGACCCGTGGGTCATGATGGGTGCCGCTGAAGACAACCAACTGCAAATCTTCCGCCCGAGCCGCAAACTCGTTGAACCGCTAAAGAAGAGCGTCAATCATGGAGAGGTTTCAGATTGAGTTTTCTACGCTGGTTTCTACTAGCTGGCTAATATGGTGTATGTAGCATAGCGTACCTGGCGACATCCCTCGACCGTATCCTCAAACACGATCGAATACGTCAAGACTCAAATCAGCAAGTACCCTCAATTCGATTGATCTGGCAGAATTGGAAGAGTCTCTGGCCCCGTGATCTGGTAGCAAAACAGGATAACAAGGCGTTGGGCGCAGAGTGTATTAGGGGCGAACGCCTACGGGCGATTGGAGACCTTTATTCATAGCTCCTTTAGTATGCAATGAGAGTAAAAGTCGCTATCAAATTTGACGTGTGCATAACATATCAGAACGAACTTTTGCTACCTATTTTATATTTACCAAAATCGATTTCCTTTGGCTGTCTTTTCAGGGGCTTCTCTTTTAGCTGGTAACAACTTCACAAACAACAAAGTGATGTTTGCTCTTTACATGCAAATTATATCCAGCCTGCTCACCAAATTGATGTAATCCTTTACAACGCCACTTACTAAGCGTGTATCGAGGCGCCCCATATCCATGACCGACCCCCTTTCAATTCATAGTGAAAAACTTCACGGAAATAAATTTAATAAAAGAAACAGTGAACAAACACATATAGTAAAGCTGACGCCAGCCCCCTTGAAAAGAACGCCGATCAAAAGAAGCATCCTGCAACGACTGAGGAGACAACCGGCATCGAGAGTAATCATCCAAAATGTATGAACCAGGATGCTAGAGTCCCCAGTAGAGCGCTAAACTCAATCAACTAACTCGCAGTTCGAACTGCCTAAGCGGGAGACGGAGGAAAGCCTCACACGGTGCCACGAGCGTGGGCTAGCTCAACCCTCGCCTGCGATGATCTTGGCTCTACGTCACCGCAGTGGTGAGTGTTTCAAGGCAATTTTTGCAGGTGCTAGCCAGTGGATTGTCTCAACTCGTTTCTTAAACATCGTACCTGTAGTGGCCACTCTGAGCCAAGGAAACAGAGGTGTCCATGTATGTGCAAAATTCGTCTATAACTGGCTAAGGACGCGATGTCTGGATACCTTGCACATGTTTTCAATGGACTCGCTTTCACAGGGCCGCGCGCTGCATGTGCTTGTTGAGTCATACCAACTTGTTACAACAAGCTGTATTTGATTTCCTGCGTGATGTGTTGACTTGTCCCTACCTATGATGGCATACTGTACAACTTCACTACACACAGCGATTTGATAGGCCGGAAAATAATGAATCAGAAATGCATTTCAAGGCTTGCTCACCCGTATGGAATATATCAGGACATCGCTAGTTTAGTGGAAACATTTGGGTCCGTTGCGTTGCAAACACTTAAAAAAAACCTGATTGTTTTACCGATGCGACTGGGCAACATGACGTGATGTTTGTTGGCTGCTAGCGTGACGTCGTTCCCCGAGGAGCAGGGCGAGACACAATAGCATATGCTCGTTTGCGACAGACGTACGTAAGGTCTGTGGTTGACTCAGCAGCGTCCAAGCAAGCGCTACATATTTGCTTCTGGAAATAAGCATACCTAAGACAGCACTGGTAACGGCAATGACGTCTCTTCTTGATATTCCAAGTCTGAACAACCTTACCTTGTCCCGCAATGCGACCCACTGGCATGCAGGAACCCAGTGATGAACCACAACCTAAAAAAGTAGCTACATCTACTGAAGGTTAGTGGCTGGATAGATGGACCGAGTGCGAACTTGGCGTTTGTGAGAGTGTCGATTATGGCGTACGGTGACGATAGTGCTCCACTAAATAGACGAATGTGACAAGCTCTGTCGATATGATGCCATGCACTGAGGGGATAGCTGTACACGGTCAGAATCCTAAATCTGACTAGCTGGAGGAAATAGAGGAGATCGACCAAGTATCAATGGTCGACAGCGATGATCAATGTTTATGGTCCGTATAGAGAAAGCATAGCAATGTTGTTGAAGACATGTCCGGATGAGGTTGGCAATGTACGGCCAGCTTCGCGATGAGCATCAGAGAAATATGGACTCAGTGTGGATACACTGATGCATCAAAGGTACCACTGTACCCATGTTTCACTTTTAAACGTATTTCGGGGGAAAGATCCAACCATACCGCGTGAGACCTGAGTTCTACATGTCTCATGCCCTTTACGTCAGGTTGTTGGAATAGTTGGGTTCTGGTGTCGTGTTTGACGTCGCGATTCTCCACTGTTGATCAAGACCCTGATAATAATAATGTGCGGCTGAAAAGTGGGGTTGTTGACGTGAGGGTAGGAGAGATGAGTTCGAGTGGCAAATGTCGAGGTCATAGTAGGCAGAGATCTGCAGATTGACATGGAACGAGGGAAGTGGGGATGAGGGTCGAAGGGATGTTGGTGGGGATGGCGGTCTGGACTTGAAGATTGTCGGTATGGCATCGATATCAAGAATCAATCTATCGTGAGGGGCATAGTGAGAGTGAATGCTGAGGCGCTGGATATAGTGATAGGGATGTTGTCGTATTTAGCCAATGATAATCTTCAGAAGTTTGTGGGTGACTGGTTGTTACTATTGCATTACTCTCACAATGCAATCTTGCCCACTAAATTTTTTCTATCTCACCTCGTGTCCTTGACCCGAGAAAGTATATCAAACTATACTTGCCATGATCAGGCCGGCGCAACAAACTTCAGAAAGAAGCAGGACGAGGCGCTGACGTTGCGTACGACGTTGATATGTGATCCTTCCGTTCCGCGGTACCTAGGTTGGCCGCATATGGCCATGTCGCAAAAAGCGACAACAACAACAGCTGTAACGGCGGCTGCTTGTTTGTGGTAGTGACGAGCGGACACCATTCATCGTCACAACTGACGTGACCCTTGAGCAACGGTTGGAGTCCCTGCATGAGCCGTCCGGCCTGCCTAGCCTATGTGAGATCGATTTTACCGCAGATCTTCGACGTATCCGGGAAATGACGTTATTGCTGACCTCACACACGGCACGAAAAGGGGATTTTGGAATTTCCCATGCTTGTGTTCCGCTTTTTGAGGTTTCTCACGAGAGGTGTGGTTATCGCTGGAACTCTGACGTCTATTTCAGCCCTGGAGCGATGCACCCTGCGTCATGAACGTCATCACACTGCTGCTGCAACAGCTGAGTTGGACGTGTACACCCATCTATGTTGCCTCGGAGATGCAGATTTAATAACACCGAATTTATAAATTTCCGTTCATATCGAATCTTGAAAGTGACATTCAGAGTTGGCGGTTCGGCGAAATTTCACGATTTCTACCAGGGCGCCATTGATGCCATGCGCATAATCGAGATCACATTTCACTGGCCGAACAACCCTAGTGTATTCTGCATCCAAGGACCCTTAAACGCATCTTCCAGGGACCATCACTGGTTATCCGCCCCGCTCGGCATGAGTAGTGTCATGAAGATTGTTTGATCTCGAAGTCCTTACTCGCGGGCGAACAGGGGCATTAAAATCGGTAGCTTCTCATTCGTCTGGACTGATCATCCTTGCATGAATTCATGATGTCTAGAGAGCATGGGGAAGGACCCTGTAGATCTTTAGTCTTCGGACCCTGCGTTGTTGTGGGCCACTAGCAATGTTGATTGATCTGTTGCCTGGGGCGGCGTTGGGCATTGAAGAGGGTCTTGTCTGCTGCAAGAAGCAGAGTAGTATATATACTCACAGACTTTCCTCCTGACCACAACCATCCCATTCGATTCTATCAATCTCAAACGTCTATCCTATATCCACAATTTCATCAACACTCGAACCAACAATCCACACTCGAACCAACAATCCACACTCGAACCAACAATCCACACTCGAACCAACAATCCACACTTCCAATATGTCCGGATCAACTGCCTCCGTTTACATTACCGACGACTTTTCTGAGCCTATGACTGCTCAGCATAACTTCGCCAACACCTTTGACTTGGATAAACCTGAGGAGGCCATGTCTGCGTACCAAAAGTATGTCGATAAGTCTTTTAATTTCAGCGCCATTTCTAACAGTCGCCTAGAATCATGCATGAGCACACTAAGCGCCAACTTACTACTGCCACCGACTCCGCAAGACGACGAACTGGCTCCGCGTCCTCGCAATATGCTAGATCTGTCGACTCCTCTCATTCGTAAATTCCACAATAATTATTTGATATTCTTTTGCGAATTGTTCTAGCGACATTGCGATCACGGATCGATTTTTAACGTCACTCTCGCGATACGAACCAAACATTGGGCACGGCGTTCTGGATTGGAAATGTTGATACCTTGGATAAGGCACGGGCGTTTTCATATAGCTCACTATGTGGCTAATTCACCAATACATATTGATCACCACGCAGTGGTTTGATCTTCCTATGAATTTTATTTACACCTCATAAGCGAGACATGTTCAATCAATTTAACCAAGATACATAATTTCTTTAGAATGGTTCATCAGTCATTCCATGTTGAAGTAGAGGCGAGTATATTGCACAAACGTCAGGTCTTGCGCCAACTTGCATTCAAGATTGTGGCAAACGTTTCACTTAACTCTTGATGCTGTTCAGATTTCTGTATGTTTTTCACATGTCTTGAAGCATTACAAATTTGAAATGGTGTATAATCTGTACTAAATAAAGACTAATGTTGCACAACGGCTGCTACTAAGGTCGACCAGAAGACTTATCACACCCCTGACTGTTTATCTGCGTTATAATACAAGTACGAACTCAAACTTTCAATTCCCACTTTACATCCTTCATACCTTCCCTTCTGCTGATCTTAGCTCTCACCACCCTCAACGGTTTCGTCACAGCGAGCGGGAATCTTTTATCGTCCCGAGGCGGATTCCACTCCACTTTTTGCGCCCCCTCAACAGGCAACAAATCAAATCCTGAGACCAATAACGCCGTCAGGCCCAAAATTTCCATTTGTGCAAAGTGTCTTCCGGGGCAGAGGCTCGTGCCTCCACCAAAGCCTCTAAAAGCCGCAGGATGTATTGCGTTTGCCTTTCCCTCAGGAACGCTGCCGTCAGCATTAGACTTCGAACCATTAATGCTGTGTACAAAGCGGCGCGGATTGAAGGATGAGGCGTCAGGACCCCATATTTCAGGATCGGAATGCAAAACGCCGCCCGCGATCTGTACGACGGTATTTTTCCGCAGGAGATATGTGTCTGCGAGAATCGTGTCCTCGAGGACAAAGCGCGCAGATGTCATCGGCGCAGTCATGCGCATGGACTCGCGATACACTGAACTCAGCACCGGGCACGAGTCTCTCAGCTTCGAAGCAGATATGATATTCGGTGCTGTAATAGCATTGGCATGTATTTCTTCGCGAAGCTGTGCCAGAAGGTCGGGGCTGTTAAATATGTTGTTTATCACCCAAAACAAGACAATTCCAGCGTTTGAGCTTATGGCGAAAGAAAAGCCCATTTCCAAACGACAGTGTTCTTCCAGGGAGATTCCTTCGTTCTCGTGTAATTTTTTCCTGTTTTGGAGCAATAGATGCGCTTGGTTTCCCTTTCCACTCTCATAGTATTCAACAAAGCCTTTGACGCAGGCTTCCAGTCCATAGTAGGCTTTGCGAGCTGTGATCTTGGGCAAGACATTAGTCATATACGCTACAGCTCCGTTTTCCCAATCCCAAAACCCATCGATCAACTCAGGGTGTAGATTGAATGGGTTCTCGGGTCCATAAAATGTTTGCATTGATGCTATTGTCAACCCTCTTGTGATGAAGTGGAACAAATCCGTTTCCAGACCGTCTTGGACATTATTCATTTGTTCACTGAACTGCTTGAACTGTATATTTGTGATCTCGAGTATGTTTTGAGGTCCCAGAGGCGGAGTTATGACATCATGTGATCTAGTCACCATTCGTACTCTTCCTTCCTGCTTAGCGGTAGGATCCTGAAGAATATGTTTGGTTTCAGCATTCAACCCAACCAGACGAGGAGTGACTTCGACTATCAGCTGGTCGAAGTCGAGAGTTGCTGCGGCACGCTGGACGGCCATGGCGAGTGTGGGGGATGTTACGACGTATGTACGACTGTTTAGCATGGGCAACGTGAATATTGGGTGTCTACAACTTTCACTGAATCACGTCGTTAGTGCGTTCAATGTGATTAATTGATTTTGGGAAGTACCTGATCCTTCGAAGGTACAACGGTCCCTCTGTAAGCATCCCAATAATATGTCCAAGCAGAGGTATTTTCGGATGAACAACTGGTGGCTCTCGTGGGTCTACTTCAATGCGCAAAAAGTTGGCTAGAAGAACCCCGACCGTTACCAGGAGGCCGATGGCTCCCACAATGATTGTTGAAACGCCCATGCTGACGATGCGCAGGTGATGATCACAGAGACCGTTTGTGAAGAAATTGACTTCTCAATACGCATAGAGTGCCTCTGCTTGCTCGCATAAGGATGAAAGGAAGCAACGTTCTCTACTTTCAGTGATGGGGAATTTGTGGTGGCACGTCTCACGACCCGACACGGGAACGTCGCCATTTGTTCGCCTTGTAATTTCTCCGTGCAGCGCGGATCCACCACTAGAGCTGACAGGCTGACCAACCCCCAGCCAATCTGAATATCACTTAGCCGCTATGCGGGCTGACATCGGAACAAAATCACTTCAGTTGGATTCTTGAGCTTTTATGAAGTTGGGTTGTCGTAGTTGCGTTTTGGGATGGAACTCGAGCTTTTACAGGGCCGCATCATCTAAGCACGGGCCGGGACATCCGGCCGGATTGGCTGGAGAGGCTGGGTTTGGTGCCCCAGCTCATCGTCTCCACTGTGACATCGTTGACACCATATGTTCGACTGTCAACAAAGGTGAGAATCTTCATCTGTGGTTTACTTCTCAGCCTCCTTAATTATCATTATCATTATCGCGTCGTGTCACGTCGCTCGCTCTTGCCTCCTCTGTGCCTGCACTATGCGCTCCTTCGTTCTTATCCCACCCGCACTGCTTGCAGGGGCCGTCGCATCGTACATGCCGCCTAGTTCCGGCATCCTACAAAACATACTAGACAACACGGACAGGTCAGACAAATACCATTATCCCACGGATTTTACTCGCGATCTCCTACCGGTAAGCTCTTCTCACCCGAAGCTTGCCGTTCAAAACTTACGCATAACCACAGAAACCTTTTCACAGTCACAATGATTATTGGCGAGAAAGGCCGTTTTGGACTGGCTTGTCCTATGGTGCAGTATCGACTGAAGCCGATGTGTGGCTGATCAATGGCACGCTTTATGTAAGTTTTTTCATTGAAGCCATATCCGCTTGCCTAGCATAGTGCGTTACTCAGTGTGGAGTTCTACACAACGGCCCACCGAGCAAAGCCCAACGTTTTTTTTGGCATATACAAGAAGATCCATCTGCCCATTCTACCTTCGAAATGAAAGTCGCGGGCCCTGCGATGTATGGCATTTCTAAACCTGTTGTTATGGGCTAGTATTATAACTGTCCCCCACTCCCTAACAACGATCAGGTTGGTCATGAACCCGCTGCGCTCACCGAACATCGAACACTAGAGTCTCTCTACATTCAGCCTATTCTTGATACGCTTCATCGTATGAACCCGGATACTCCCTTTGTCCAGCCTGGCGAACAGAATGGTGTCTTCGATACCTCCAGTGGGCAAACTCTTTACTTCTTCATTGATATCAAGACTGCAGCCGACGAAACCTGGCCTGCAGTCTTAGCAGCACTAGAGCCCCTTCGTAGCGGTGACTGGCTCTCAACTTATGACGGTAAATCCTTTTACTCAAATCCCGTAACTGTGATTGGAACGGGGAACACACAGTTGTCCGACGTACTAGAATACATGCCACGCGATGTATTCTTCGATGCACCACTTGCGTCACTCAACGAGAAGAAATATGCCAACTTGACGGCCAACGAGTCGCCTATCGCGTCAACGAACTTTGCTTCTTCGTTTGGAGAATTGAGAAAACGGGAGTTCAATAATGAGAAGCTAGGTTTGCTGAGGAAGCAGCTTGATGCTGCGCATGAGAAGGGGATCAAGGCACGCTACTGGAATCAGCCCGCGTGGCCAACTGGCACAAGAAACTATGTTTGGAGACTTCTTTGGGATGAGGGTGTTGATTTCTTGAACGTGGATGATTTAAAGGGCGCAGCGGAGTTTTGGGAAGGAACTGGATAAGCATCTGCAGCTCCTAAATGAGAGCTACATTCTTTGCCACATCTAATGCAAAATGATTTCAACGGAATCCGCCTTTATTTTTCACTCACATCATGATTTGGTTACACATACTCGTCGTATCAATATTTTGAAATGAGCTATTCGATCAACCTTTTTCATTCTCCGAACCTTTGTTAAAAGAAATGCCAGCCACACATTGTATAATCACTGACCAACTTCTGTGTAGAAAGGCATCGTTCAACAAATTTATCTAGCGCAGATACAACATCCCAGGAAATACGAGCTTCTTTGTGTTGTGGTTTAGTTCGTATTAGCCAACATTTTAGCGTAACTCAGCCTGATTTGAGATCCTGCATGGTGAATGCCATGTTTGATTTACCCTCTCTTCAGCAGGATTAACGACCGAAACACTACTTCTACCATGGCGAGGCAGTCATACAACCAACGACAGACTGACATGCAAGAAATTCTTTTGGAGCGACTCAAGGGCACTTCGTCACCTCTCCTCTTTACGCCTGCGGATGTGTCACAAGGCTGGCCAACTGAACCAAAACGCATTCGAGTTTCTTTTTGCGTTGAAATCTGGAATACTGCTGTTGATCTAGTTCTACTTCTGTTTTCGCTCACATTTTTTTCTTTCGCGTTGATAGTAAACAACTATGACCAGGCGCCAACAGGAGAGTACCCTCAAGCAACAAAGAGATTAGAACGTGCAGCTAAATACGTTTGTACACCTTGCAAAGTACACATTCGGCAACTAAAAGCTAATTCTGATTCAGGGCCCTACAGTGTTCCCGATCCTATTCGCTGCCGTTCTTGGCCGTGCGACACATGCTATCATGATTTGGCGTCTCGAGAAAGGGGAGGCTATCAGCATCCTTGATGTTCTTGCAGGTAGCACATCACTCACAAGTACCGTCACATCCCAAATTCAGCTCCGCCGCATAAGCGTCCTCGGTGTCATACTCATCTGTGTCTGGGCATTATCTCCAATCGGGGGACAAGGTACAATCAGACAAATGGCCATTCATGACAACTTTTCGACCAAGTCAGCTTTATATAACTACACTGTATCCAATGGAGACCTGCAACATTTACTTGTATCGAACAGAGCCTACTTTCTGCAGTTCATAGATGCGCTCTTTATAGCTGCAATCATTGCGCCACCGTCCATAAAAACCTCTTCCCACGACCTCTGGGGAAACACAAAGATACCTGTTATTGAAACGTTTGAGAAATCATTTCCAAGAGAATCAGACAGCGATGGTTGGTTTGAAACGCTGGGAAAAGACATGGACTACGCATCTCTGATCGGGGTACCAATTTCTGGGGTCGATCACAATTTCATCAACCACAAATTTAGTATCGATACCGCCTACCTGCGCTTAGAATGTGATTCTGTTCTGAGAAATAACTGGACCACTTCCAATGGATATACGAATGCGACCGGCCCTAGTACATCCCTGACATAGTCAGAGAATGATAGAAGAAACAGGACTGAAGTTCCTCAATCCAACGTTGAGCCTTTCGTCTTCCTTTTTCGGTCCGCTTCGACAGAGAGATTACCTCGTTGTTCTATTACGACTACTTATGTTGAAGCAGAGGTGCAATGCGGAAATTCCTTGACATGCCGCGTATCCAGAATCCGAAGATCTACAGGCCAACATCCTCCAGCCGCGTACACTCTGTTAGACCTCACCAGTGGATACATAGGTGGAAACTGGAGGGCATTATCTAACGGCATCCTAAATTCAATCGGCGGTCGTCCTAGCTCCATGTCACTATTCGATAGTTACATTCAGTCGCCCCTGAACCCACTCAAAGTCAAGCAAAACACGAATGTCACTGACGAACAATACACAAAATATCTCGGCCAGCTCTTTAACTCATATTGGGACTGTGCAAACAAAATGCACTCAACACCAGGGGGAGTTACAAACGATACAGCCTATTTCGATTCGAACATGACAGTAGATCCTGCTGATCGTCAGAGAGCGAGAGCTTTCTCAGTGAATGGTACAAAGGAAACCGTGACACCTGTTATTGTAGCTATCAAAGGCTGGGTCACTGCTCTAATCGTCGCCTCTTCAGTTCCCATAGTCGCCAGCCTCGTACCTCCACTTACTCGGTACTTCCTCGTTAGAGGTCCTGATCTCATGATGAACATTTCGAGTCTGGCAACAAGAAACAACCCTTACATTCCCATTCCAACAAGTGGAACATACATGGATGCTTCAGAACGCTCCAGGCTCCTCAGAGATGTTAGAGTACGATTTGGAGACATGGATTTTAGCGCGGAAACGGGAAGTCTAGCTCTCGGCGCTGTGGGTAGCTATAAATCGCGGCAAGTTGTTAGAGTACATAGGAAACGTCTGTACGACTGAAGCAGCTGGTGAATTGAGTATTATTGTCATAGTCCAATTGCAGGATCGTTTGTGTTGACCGATCCAACTAAAATGGATGATGTATCTTACATAGATGAAGTAAACGTGGTTCGAATTTGTGATATTGAAGTGGTCGAGTCTCAGAATGGATGTTTAACAGCGTCTTCAATAAACCTCATAGTGTTGCCCTGCGGAGAGTATTATAAAAAGTAGATAGCATAGATAAAGCCTGCCAATTCTCTAATAGAACCTGGTTGCAATCTCAACGTAATTTTGTGTCTGGTTCTACCTGGGTCACACTGTTCAAAGGCAGCTGTTAAGTTCCTACTGCTCAGTCTTGTAGTAGTCTTTGCCAAACAGAGGCTTCATATAGTACATACTTACGTCGCAAGATTGAAGTTTCCTCTATCTTGTAAAACTCGCTAACAATATGGCTAGTCTTGCATGCGGCATAGCCTGTCTGATGTAAGAGCATTTGTATGTCGCGGTTATGAGGAGAACTAAGGTGTCATACTCAAAGGAGTACGCAACTACCTCTGTAATTCACTCCATGGAGCCTTAAATTGATGGTCTGTCGCAGCGAAGTCTCCATTAATGGTAGATCACATGTAATTCTGAGCTGCAACATCGACCACCTAATGAACCAAAAATTTCTCATGGGCGAACTTGTTATTTAGTTGCGCAATTTATCATCATCTCTCTTGTAGCGAAGTACCCACCATAAACTTTCGAAAACTTCTTGAGATATTTCATGAAGGGCATTGTTGAGTCGATGACGTATTTTACAAATGCTGGTTAGACTCATTCGCCGAAGAAATGATGGGTATATGTGCTGTGTCAAACTACAGTATTACACAATTTTTTTCTGATTCTTTATCGAAACTTTGACAAGAAAACCTTGTGGTAACGGCTTTGTTGTTCAAATCGGCTTCTGAATTCATGCATACATGTTTGGACGCATTAATACGTCAACATATCGACACGGCACGGCACATCATCCGGGATCGCGTCACTCGCCGGCCGAGACAAGACTAAAGCAAATGTGACCAATCATTGCACAACGGCTAGAATGAGGTTTGAAGATGGTGGCTTTCGATCCCACCGTCTTACTTCCTTTTGGAAGGCGTATATCCTTGCACGATGTGCAGCGGCATAGCAGAAGTAAGGTCACTCCTGAATGGAAAGGGCGTAGCTTGGCAGTGACCCTGCTCGACGCAGAGTATATTGGCAATTGAGAGGTTCCGCCTGGCAATAGCTGGCAGTTGTTACGTACCGTATATTTAGAGTGCATGGCAAAGGAAGTGCTACCCATCGGCCTGCGTGTGGAGTACACAAGGAGGCGCTCCTGTAGGGCGTGTTGTGCTGTTGTGTAACATTGGCGATAGTTCCCTGGCGGTATGAGGGAAGCTCAAGAAGAAGAGTGCTATGCGAGCATGTCCGATGCTCTGATTTCTGTGTGGTCTGTGCTTACAATGAGGGTCCTGAGATATGTTTGTCCAGGGTAGCTGTAGACCAGGGTGATCTCTCGTTTGCAGACCTGCTCATCTCGGTACGTTGATACGTGGGCGGCCCGGAATAGATACCGCAGCTGGGGAGATGACCTGCGTGTACCTACGTGCGAGATGTGCCGTCCTTGATGGTGAGAGTAGTAAACTTGATGTACTCGCCACAGATCGTTAAACAACAAATCAACCTCGGCGGACGATCCACCGGTTTGGGAACAGACTAGTAGGCGCTGTTTTTTTTAACATCAGGAATAGTCGACATTGGAACGAACTGGTGAAGAGCTAAAATCTATCAACACTAACTTAGTTGTTGGCGTACACGAAAATAATATGCTTTTCTTTTTGTTTGAACTGCAGCAGGGGTAGGCGAATCCATGTTAGAGATAAAAAGATCGATGATATTGTGCAGGGGAATTTGGAAGAAAGGAGACGCTGTCTGTCGCACGGACACGGAATTTATGCAATGGATACCGCGGAGGCAGGAAAGAATAAACTAAGTTGTGAAAATTGAACCAAGCGCTAAGGCAATGATGGCGATAGTAAAGATGTGGAATTGTGAACACCCTCCTTCACTTTCTTGGACAGGATCGATAGCAAGATCACGATCCTAGTGCCTTGGCACCATCTACCCCGCCCCCGCCTTCCTATCTCAGATGTTCCAAAAAAAATCTCGCGACGCGACACTGCTACCGCCTGCATCAACACCACAAACGCCGATCAGGATTCACCATGACGTCCCTAGATGAAGACACCATCGACGACATCCTCTACTTTGCGCGCGCAAACGAAGCCTCTGAGCTCTCCACCTTTCTCACAGAGATCGTCAAAACAACAAAGATATCCCAAGCCGACATACTATCCACGGCTGTAGACCCATACTCAAAGAATAGCGCTCTGCATTACGCGGCTGCAAATGGACATGATGGTATTCTACTCTAATTTTCTATTTCGTAATGAAAGACACGGCTAATAATGATAACAGATATTATAAAAATACTCCTCTCCACCCCCTCGCCTCTTCTCAACTCAACAAACGAATCTGGAAACACACCATTACACTGGGCATCACTGAACGGTCATCTATCGAGTGTGAAGCTGCTCGTAGAAGCTGGCGCCGACGTGACGATTATTAATACCGCGGGGCATGATGCAGTGTTTGAGGCGGAGATCAATGATAAGAAGGAAGTCGTGGATTGGCTACTTGGAGCGGTAGATGCACTGGAAAAGGGTATTGGTGGATCAGGAGATGGAGAAATAAGACTATCTGCAGGTAATGTTGAGGGGAGTGGAGAAATGGATGTGGATGGAGACGACGAGAAAGATACCGAGGAGGTTAGGAAGGGGATGGAAGGCATGCATACAGGGAGTGGTGCTTCAAAAGATGGTTGATTCGGACACAATTACTGAAAAGAGACAAGATAGCTTGCGGACGTTTTTTCCTCTTTATTCTGGTCCTGTTACTGCTCGACCGTGATAGATGGACGCACACATCGTCTCTGAGGGCAAGGTCATCAATGCGGCGTACGAAGATCGATGAGAAAGTGACTGTGTCACTATGGAGGAGATGGTATTGGAGAAAGCTAGCATTTGCATTACTGTTGCAGTGCAGAAGGACTATGTTGGGTTGCCAATATGACCTAAGAGTAACGGTAACTCTGTTGCCAAGGCTATCACATATATCCAGAGTCGTGTTTGGTCGACGAATAGACTGCCGAGCAGATCGTGCTCATATCGCAAGCATTAAAAAATATCAGAACAATTGAAAAACATATGTCGAGCGCAATTGTTCCCAGTTGGAACCAAAGTCCAAAGGCTTACACCAGACTCTACCTTGAACGGCACACATGTGCTACCTATCCATACAACGATTATCCCTAGTTGTCATTAGTGGACGTATTGACTGTACTATATTTTTCTTTTCCTTACCGCCCTCGTTCTAGTCTTCAGTCCCTCAGCCAAGCACGACGTTTCTCTTCTTTTTTGGCTTTGCGTTTCTCCGTGAAGGCTTTAAGCTCCTTCTTGGATAGGGCCTTGCTACGGCGCTCTGCCTTGAGACTGCGACCATCATGACTATTGGCAGCTGCATCAACGTCGAAGAAAGCTGTCATTTGTCGCTTGCTCTTGTTCTCGTCATTGTGCATCTCTGGACCCATGGTAGCCTGTTGAAACTTTCCGGTAAAACGATTGAAATGGGCTTTTGCAACATATTCCTGATTGGCACCTTGTACACTTCCAGCACTCGCAGCAGTGGCCTCTTCCTCCTCCTCTTCCGCCTCCTTGGCATAATCTGCATTGGGATCGTAGCTGCCGTGAATTGCTGGGTTGTATCCTCCCCACTTGCGCTTCGGAGGTGAACTGGTACCGGGTGCACCAGAGCTTGTTGCCTGCATGGAAGCGCCTGCATATGAAGTCCTGTGTGAATCATATATTAGGCTAGGAAGAAGAAGAGAAGACGATAGTAGTTAGCAAACCTGTCGTACGATCCGTAGCTGTGGGTAGTGGCCGCCTCTGGCACACGTGGATTCTCCCATTGCGATCGCCCAGTGGTCTTGTTGTAGAAATAATACTGGTTCGCATTGGCATCCCACAGCGCTTCCCAGCCGTCGTCCTCTGCACTTGGAGGTTGCTCGTCTGGGAGCGGTGGTGCCTCCTCATCAGGCAATGGAGGGTCACTGGCAGCAACGGCGTCATCGCCTTCGTCGCTGACAGCACCCTCTTCCTCTGAAGAGGACACGCTGTCTTTGCGACTGTCCCCTAGACGGGCACCCTCATCGCGATGCGTATCTGCGGCGGCTGATGAAGGCGTGCGCGCCTGACCTTCGTCGGCAGCCATCATGATAATCTAGTGTAAATTTCTATGCGTTGTATATGTTAGAATCAATGCGATCTAAGAAGAAAGATGTTGCTGCATGCACGCTGCCGCAAACAAGTGTTGTTGTGGTTGCGTCGAGGCTTGTCGCAAGAGGATCATCTCCAAAGGATCGCGGCGATCTGTCGAGCCTTGGCACTTTAACACCCACCAGCACGTGACTTGGCATCTCTTCTCACATGCCAGAAGACGGAGATGTCCTTGACTCGCGGAGAACACCTCGTTCGCAACAGCTGGGATTTGTGCCCCGTCATTCCGCTCAACTGCCGTTGCGCCAAGTACCCTCGTGCTTGGGTCAGCACGATCCCAGAGAAAGCCCACATAAAGCGCGTTTGCCGTTTACCGTTTGCTAATCGGCGACACCACTCAGGCCATCTCAAATGCAGGCAATGCTGGAGCCGCATAGCGTCCCCTGTTTGAAACACAGAAATATGGCAAGCTTGATCGCATAGAATCCGAGCGAAACGCATGGGTCCCCGGCATAGCTCGTACTGGCGTTAGGGGAACCGGCAAACACAGATCCGCTGTAAGAGTCGATATAGCTCATATCGCTCCGCCCCAACGGCTACTATCGTGGCACGGGGCTGCTCCGAGCTTAGATGCTGCCTATTGTGCTCGGTCCTTGTGAGCTTCCACACCATCGGCTTCAATTCCATGAAAACTGCTAGGACTGTAACGCTGGCACACAAGGGCACACAAGGGCACACAAGGGCCGACAATCCGAAGCCTTGCCAATGCACTGTCATCAACGACTCCTTTGCAACGATGCAGCATGGATAGCATCTACTAGCGAACAGATCGCGACATGCCCTGAAGCGAGGCCGGCACTATGAAACTCAATTTTGTTGAACTTTATTGTTGGTTCTCGGTGCTGAGGCCCGGCTGAAGACGACCTTCGTGGCAGTTACGAGCATTGTACCCGCCACAATAAGCTGCATGATCGGCATTCAGCAGCGGGACAGCTTGCGGTTGGTTAAGCGGGGATTGGGGGCTGAAGAAGCATCCTCTCATCGACTGCACACTGCTCATCTTTGGGCACGGTACACATGTCTGCATCGGACTCTGGAAATCAAACGCGCTACGCACAAGGTTCCTCTCTGCCGCGCTGCAGCAGCCAATACTTGCAAGCTTAATCACCACCCTGGACCTGCATTTTTTCCAGGTCTCTGACGGTCAAGGACCTCACAACCATCACTACTAGCCCAGCCAATCCTTCAGGGGCCTTTTCCAGTCATTCGTCTCCTTTCACATTTGCTTCGCTGTTAACTCTTTTGTGCTTCTTTGTCACTGTTCTCACATTCAGGAACACTATCGGTTGTTCTCGTAATAGGTACCTGTCTAGCGTTTCTGGGTGTCAAGACGGCGTCTGCGCCGCACGCTGTGCTCGGTACAAGCATGTACGTCCTTTCCCGAATGTTCCTTGCCAACCTCTACATCCCCATGCGCACCTTGTTCTACCCTACTGCCTCAGCTGCCGTTTAGCAGCCGAAGGTATGGTGGCCTGATATCGACCTTGTATAAACTTGACCTTTTTAGAACCGTGCCGTCTTAATACCTTGCAGCATATGTATCATTGCATTCCATACGACTGCAATTGTGTCCGAAAGCTTTGATTGAAAGTCGATGCTTTGGTTAGCTTTGTTCAAGCTGGCGCGATACCCGAATTCTTGATGTGCTAAGCTTACAGTCTTTTGCTACTTTTCAACCCTTATGTGGTGTCGATTGCTCAATCGATAAACATTGCTACTCACGCACGGCGCCGATATGCTCGTTGGCACCAATCTTCTACACAGCATGCCTTCACAATCGGGCTCTCCATCCTCACACAATTTTTATCTACCTCAAGCTGCAGACGGTCGATTGGAAATGGTTGCGTCAAACCAGCAACTTCATCACATTGACCCCACCAGAGCCCAGAGCACTCTACAGCAGTTACCGAGTCTGCGCACCGTTCTGGAACCCGAACTCCTTGACAACAAATTACCTGGCCAGCCATCGCGGATAGGGAACGCTCAAATATTCCATGGTACATCTATGCACTACGAATCTAAAAGTCCTACGCTGAAAAGACGCCACGATTTCGATTCACACACGTATAGCCACTCTGAACGTAATGCTGTCGTTACTCAAGCAGCATTCGCATACCGCCCTCCACTGCCGACTTCCGGCAACAATAGTTCCTTTACAGGATCTTTAACGCCAGGACTTATGCCCAGCGCTACAATACCAGAGCTTCAGCGTCGTGAAAGCGTCGCGCGCGTTTCTCCATATGATCACGCTAGTGAATCCTTCCAACCTTCATCAACGCCATCTGACCCGATGGCAACAATCGCTGGTCACTCAAACCAGGATGAGCTAGGGGAATCTGAAAGGTCCGTCAGGAGGCGGCCTGATGGATCCTCATTCTCTTCGCGTACTACGGTAAGAGCTTCACGATGCATCGGACAGCGTGAAGTTCCGGGCGAAGGAATTTGTTACGTCTATGAAGACGGCACTTACTGTCGTGCTATTATTGATGGTGAACCAGTCAATCCATCTTGGGGTATTACAAAAGCGGGGAAACCCCGCAAAAGACTTGCGCAAGCTTGTCTAACTTGCCGAGAGAAGAAGATAAAGTGTGAGCCTGGTTATCCCAAGTGCCAACAGTGCACGAAGTCCCAAAGGATATGCAAAGGGTAAGTTTATATATCATTACTGCTTTTCCTTCTTTCGTCTGCGAAATTGTTGAATTACGTGTAATTTTCAGAGTTTCATTCGTTAAGATACACTGTCGTTCCACTAATACTCATTGTATTTAGAGGGCTTAGCCAGTCGAGCGTCAGTAGCGTTTCAGGGGAACCGTCGCCGTCCAGCCCTCCTCCACTGATCAAAAATACATCAGCAGAAACTTTCAGTTCTGCAGCTGGCTCAGATAAAGAGAAAATATATAGGGAGCCCTTCGAATCTTTCAGAAGAAACGAGCCTTGGAGTACAGGCATGCCTTTCAATGCCCACGCATTTCGCCCTCAGTCTGTCACAACCACAACATCAGCAACCTCTCATGAGTCAGATTGGAGCGGAATTTTGAATGGTCTGGACTTAGAGGGGCGGTCTCGCGGCTCGTACCTAGATATGGAGCTTCAGTGGGAGCGAGATCCCTACAAAGTAAGTCCCGAGCTCACGATGCAGCTCTTGGATCTCTACTTTCTTCACGCTGGACGTGGTACCTACAACATCTTCCCCCGTATGCCTTTTCTATCATGGGTGGAGACCAATCGCGAGAAAACGCCAAATCACATAATGCTCTTGTATTCTGTCCTTGCGTTGGGCTCGCTATTTTCAAGTAACTTGGAACTTCAGTCACTTGGAAAAAGATTCGCAGCCATTGCATCTTATGCTAATTCACAGCGACTGGGCAAGTTCGACTTGCAGATGTGTCAAACTCGGTTCATACTTTGTCTGTATAATTATGGAAAGGGTAATAGTCAGGCTGCCTGGGACTTTACAGGAGCTGCGATACGTGCAATTAGCGCACTAAAGTTGAATACAGAGCAAGGAATAAGGGATATTGCTAACACTGCCACTACCCTTGAGTACGGTGTTAATCGCCATACATACGAGGAATGCTGTCGTCGCACTTTTTGGTCTGTGTTTATTATGGATGTTAGTATTACGCATTAGAAGTAATGTGTTGACACAAGCTAATAATGCTGTAGCGTTACAATGGCAGTCAGGGTGGAACATTGTATGGAATCAATACAGAGGATATTCATGTCCGTATGCCTCGCTTGGAAAGTATGTATGAGGCGTCCACCTCCAGCGAGACACATATTTTCGACTTTTCTCTTCTGGACCAACAGAATTCTCAAAAACCGGACTTCGGATACATGGCCTATTGCTGCTTGATTTCAGCTGTGTGGGGAGATGTGGTCACCTTCACCGCACGATCAGTTCATCAGCTTGATAGCGGGCTTAAGCTTAGTTACACCACCTTTTACGACAAATCCTACTCGAGACTTAAGGCATGGGTTACTATGTTACCTCCGGATCTCCAATACAGTACTCAAAACCTCGACAAAAGTATCGCGGAAGGGTATGCGGATACTTTCATCTCCATCCATGCCCTCTACTATGCTACAGTACTCAGAATCAATCGGTTTGCCCGCGTCCGCGCCATGTCGCCTCATCTCGTACGTCGAAACATGGAAGAGACTTTTCGCGGTGCCATCGACTTTGTGTCAATGATGCAAGCACTAGCTGTAGCAAACCGTCAGCAGCGTCTTCCTATTAAAGTTACAACCGATTTCAAACTATCCACACCATTCCCCGGGGATGTACTTCTACTTGCCATTGACGTACTCACGTCCGTTGGTAATTTTTCCTCTTTGCCACAACTCATCGAAACCGTCAGTACGGCATTGTCTTGTGCGGACGAAGTATCAAGTCATTGGAAATCAGCAAAAGCACAACACATAGCCATAGCGACGCGACTGAAGCAACTGCAAGAACTTGTCGTTCAGGAGGAAAGGATCGAAAATGGCAGTCACAACCAGTTTTGGAAGATTGATAACAGTCTGGAGACAGTGTTTGGCATTGATGACGTAGTGTATGGAGCGGAAGAACAGTTGCGATTTGACGTTGTGAGCACATTCACACGCCTCTGAACGCAACGCATATTCCTCACATGTTCTTGTGCCACACGATCAGGCTTACGACTCGATGCGATCTGTTCGATCCATACACAGGATCGCACTAACAGGCTCAAGCCACAGCCTAGTTTCGCACGTCCAACAACTCCGCCACGAGACCCACTCTCCAAAAGACACCACCACCACCAGCGAGCGTGTTCTCCACGCACGGGGATCGACGTCCGTCCAAACCCCACGACCATGGTTCCGCAGACGTGCCATGTAGCCCCAGCACTAAAAACGCGGGGTACGACAACCCTCGAAAGTATCCATCCACAAAGCTGGACATGTTCATGCACAAGTCGCGAAGATCACTAGCCACGTTACGAATCGGGCATTTTGTCCTGCCCTAGGGGTCCGTGTTCTGCAGTTGGTCGAGCCAAACTATCAAATCAAATCAAATCTTTCTTCTGTCACGCAAGGTTCCGAGAAATTCCGCGAGACTACCAGGCCACCACGAGGGTTAGCTAGAGTGAGGCTACGCGGCTGCATGCGTAGGGGCGACAGTCTTGTTATGTCGATCTACTGGTAGGTAAATGACTAATACGTCGTATTTTTGTTTTGTCCATCGCGTGCGAATCATACCCATGCACACAGCATAAGCATATAGCGGCATTTTTTAGGGGCGAGGATAGGGTTTTATCGCATTTGCAGCGCCAGTTCGATAGAGGTATAGGACTGTTGGTAATAAACTTTTGGGTCATTAGAATATGGCTTCTATACTTTGACACAAACTTCCCTCCGTCCTCGCTTTCGCTTTCATTCTTTCTTCCTTCCCTCATGGGTATAGAGTCCCAGACTTGACTTTCTAGCTTTACATGCGTAGCGCTGACCTCCCAGGACACGTTTATCCCATTCAACACGGAGTTGTTTCCATGACAGAACCATATTTCTTTTTTTGGAGAAAAATAGTGCAACGCAATGATACCCAACCCCCCTCCTTACAAAAAAAAGGCGTGGAAACGTCCTGCAAGTCAGCAGGTAACGAGATCCATGGATCAGCAGCATATCTATCTGCATACCATTACTTCTAGCACGTGTACCTAGCGCTTCTTGCGTCTAACCCATGTATGACTGCTCTAGGTGTCTCGGTACAGGAATCACGCCTTCCTGGTGCAACTCCGATTTTTGGGAGTCGCAAACAACACAATGCGTATTGACGAAGAGCCTTTTCTTTTCTCTCGAAAATACAAGCTTTTCCATCCCGGCCCTTCCTTCTCTTTTCTTTTTTCGCATGCGTGTCTGCAAGTAGCGCTTAAGATGGGAAAGTAGTATTTGCTTGGAATCAGGTTTGCTGGAAAAATCATGATTCATATCGTGATGCCTTGATAGCCCATCATGCTGTCGCTTTGCATGCTACTGGCACGCAGCCCCACGAGTCTCGGGACGACTTCCCAACTCTTGTATTATGATACCATGACGGGTTGACCACAGATTCCACCCACCTTGCCGGGGAAATGACACGTTCTTGACATGTCCACCCCAAATGCTACACTTTCTATATCAGCACGCTGGACGAGCATGTACTGCATACACGCGCGTACACGACTACACCCAACTAGCTTCATGATTCCAATCTACAAATGCGAATCTTCTTTATCCAACAATTTCTACTACCCCTAAATTACTCGGCTCTCTCTTTCCCCTTTCCGTTAAACCTGTCCATATCACCAGTATCTGCAGAGCCTGCAAATGCCTGTTGAATGGGTGGCCTTGGCTTCGAGGCAATATCCAGTTCCGCAAACTTTGGTCTGACTTGGAAGATGTTGACTCTTGCAGCGTTAAAGATCTGCTCCGATGGTGGAATGGTAACGGCAAGATTTGTGTTCTCAGTAAGTCGTGTGATGAAGAACATGAAGCGGCCAGTCTTAATTTGCATTTCGGCGAAATTTGCGCTACCGGCTGGGATATTGGTATGTTTGCTAGAGTTTTTGTTTCAGTTAGGATACTATGGTGAGGCAGGAGTGAAGCTTGATTAACAAAGAAACTTACGCCATGCTCTGCTTGTGTGTTTTGAGGATGCTAGAGATGCGCTCAAATCGATCTGTGAAAGGGTTCGGCTGCTCAGTCTCCCGCGTGACATGCGCGACCGTCAGGCAAGTTGTGCGTTCATACAGAATCAGCTCCCTAGCATCGATGACCTCAGCCAACTGCTCCAGCAGCGCCTCAATGGTCCCTGCATTTGGGATTAGATAATAGATGATTTTTGTCCAAGCCTTATACAAGCTTTGGTCCCAGATACTCGTGGCGAAGAATTCGATTGTTTCCTTGAAACCCTCGCTGGCGTCTCTGATGTATTCGGCGCGTTCGTTGAACATTTGTTCGCGCAGACGCGCTTGGACAAGGTCCATCTTGTGGATAAGGCAGAAGACTTGAGCACCAGGACTGCATTCGTGTAGCGCACGGATGATGTTCGAGTACGAAACAACGTCAGATGCAAACTCTCGAGATTCTATATCGAAGACGAAGATGAGGACGGCGACGGAGCCAAAGACATGGTTGCGCGACTGGGTAAGGTAGTTTTCTACAAAGCCGTCTTGGCTATGACAGATCTATTAGCTTAACAAGAGAAGGTGACAGCAACGAGCTCACCCTCCACAGTCCCAGAGGTTCAGCATCAAGTTGCCCATGAACTTGATGTTGCTGTGCTCGACATCGATTGTAGCGCCTAGCCGGCGAACGTCCTTTGCAACATAGTTACTGAACACGATGCTCCTCATCGATGATTTGCCCGCCCCGCTCTTGCCCATCAGCAGCACCTTGCGCTGCTTCTGGCGCTTGACTGAGTTCATGATGAGTGTAGGGTTCGATGACGTATAGTAAACACAGAAGTATGGGTGTCGATATTGTTTGTGTATCGTATCGCGAGCGCTGTCGGCTCCTGTCTCACGATTGGTTCTGGTGTAGTAATAAGAATGGAGAGTGCACGTGGAGTTGAAACAGGCGTCGAGCTTTGTGAAAGATGCTGACTAGACTCGCGAGGCTGGTTCTTGCTTGATGATGGCAGGAACCGTGAGGTGCCTGGAGCTTGGACGCGAAACAAAAGAGCGCTCGGCAGCTGATTGTGGGGCAGTGGAGAAGGCCCGCGAACCGCATGCACAAGGACCTAGGTATGACCTGGGAAGTTCATCCAAACGTAGAAATGAGGTTGTGACGGCAGTGCAGATCGTGTGTCGTCCGTTGAATGTTGTACAGCCAAAGTAGAGGAGAGTCAACTTTACGTTCAAAGTCTGCGGGTCTAGGGTATGCACTTCAACGTTTAGTGTAGTAAGGCAAACACATGCAAGAAAAAATGTGCCTGTTTCTCCATAGAATTTGCTCGACATTGTCGGCACTTTTGATTATTTGTTATCGCTAGATATAAGGCCAAAAGGACCTGAATAGTTCCATCCCCGTCCAAGATCCTCAGTGATTCCAAAACATCCCAACAGAAGCGAAGGTACATAGGAAAGAAGAGCAGGCTAGGAAGACAAAGAGCCAGCGTTTCGTGGCGAAGGTGAGTAGCCCAGCAGAACAAGCAACAGGAGTACAGTATAAACACGAGTATGCCACCAAAAAATCGACCGTCGAGATCGTACGTCATAACTAGCCGTCCACTTGGCTATGAGAAGAAGGTCGCGTCGCACGATAGTAACTAGAAAGATTGGTATGTAACGCGCTTTCGCTCGACGCAAACCAAAATCGAATGAAACGAAAGGTAAAGCGGGGAATCAAACACTGGGGTATCTCAGAAAACAGTGCCGTCGGACATGATCATGATAGGCGGCTCCTTGGTATTGGGACGCGACACTTCTGCGACTTCTCGGCCTCCCTATTAGTTAGGTTAGTTGTATTCAACGCAAGAGTTCCAGTAATATCTTACCTTCCAGCTGCCAGCCTCGAGCATCTGGGCCAAACTCAACTTGTGGGGTCCGTTCAAGCCAAGTGAACTGTTTACGTCGACAAGGAGATCGTCCAGTAAACCAACCGTGACTGCGCGCCATTCAACAATTACATCGTCATCGGCAGTGAACATTGGCACCACTTCCATACTCTGCTGTCCTTTGAGTTGAGCATTGCGCTGGAATTGTGCGAGTCCCCGCTTGTTGTCTTCAGGTTTAAGGGTCAAAACCCCAGTGTCGATGAATAACCCACCATTGCGGTATTCTGGCAGTCCAGTCAGGAGCTCTGCACCAGCAAAGCGGATATTGAGCAGCTTGGTCATGGGGACCATTAGTGAGTATGTGAGCCACTGTGTCAGTTTGTGAAAGGGAACAATGTTTTCCCAGGGGTGAGTGGGGTGCGATGGCATGACCGAGCAAGGCCATGCATCGCCCATGGGGAGTCCGTCAATTTGGGTTCGCGTGGCCGGCCAGATGGGGGTTAGGCTGTCCATGAGCGTGTTCCAGAGTGTGGGGAGAGGGATAATGGGCACTGATGAGGCCTGGGTGGTGGGATGTGAAAGCAGATAGTCTGTCACGGTCAGCATGCATAGATTTGACCTTTGCTGGGCTCGACCTACCAATCATGTTTCCTGGTCGCGCCTCGAGACCAAAGATCTCTTGGTTCTGCAGCGCGCCGGCGAGTCTCTGCAACAGACTGGTGCGTCCCTCGAGGCCAGCAATCGGGTTGGCGTCTGTGACTTGGAGACCACGCGCAATATGAGAGACGTCGAGTTTCCTCAAACCTGCACTGTCGACTTGGCAAGGTTCGTTGGGGTCGCTGCTGAAGGCTCCTGCCTTGAACATCTCGAGACTAGCCACGGCGAGGCCCTCGCTGCGACGGTAGATCTTACCAGTCTCCTTGCTCTTGTACTGCCATTTGGTGCCGGCGCCAGCGTCCAGGAGCACAGAGACGAGGAAGAGATCGATCAAGCGACGCGTGCGCTCCTGGTTGTCGACCGTCGACGGCCACGAGGCCATCAGCTGGTCGATGCGAGGGCGGCCGCCGACCTCGAAGTGCTGCCAGCGGCCATGGGGAGGAATGGAGGCGAAGTTGGACTCATAGTCGCGCTAGGTGCCGCGTCAGACGAGTGTACGTACGTGGGTGCGTGTGCGGACAAGCAAGGGCGCTCCTTGCGAGGAAAAAAGTCTCACCTTGATGATGGCGCACACAAAGCTGGTCACGTCGGGGAACTTTGTCATGTCGACGGTGAAGTGCTTGAGCTGGTTCTTCTTTGCCTTTTCCAGGACCAGCTTGGTGCGCTCGCGCACGGCATAGATGCTGCGCAGGTAGCCGGCAGGGTCGAGGGTCGGGTCCGGGGCCTTGGGCAGAGGCACGTCGGGGAAGCTCGTGGGCCTGGAGGAGCCGTTGGTGGACGACGTGGGGGCAGGGGATCGCAGCGAGCCATTGGACGAGTTGGGCTGGCTGGCGCCGGGCGAGATGGTGGGCTTTGAGCTTTTGCGGCCGAAGAGACGCATGGTGGCAGCGGCGGGGAGAGGGCAGGAGCAACGGGTGCAGAGAGAAGGAGCAAGCTGGCGAGCTCTGCTGGGAGAATTGGAGCGGACGGGAGGCTGTCGAGGGCTGCGCTGCCCAAGCACGGCGATCCACAGCACTCGCAGGAACTAACCCCAAACTAGAGGCTGCTTAGTGCGGCGGGCCGGGAGCACTGGCTCACGCTGGCGAGCAAGCCAGCCCTGGACCAGAAGACTCTCGGAACCCGAACCGCGGACGCTATGCAAGGAGGCCTGGGCACGGCCTGGCAGGGGGAGGTGTGGGTGCCCGGGCGAGCGTGTGCGTGTGCGTGTGCGTGTGTGCGTGTGCGTGTGTGTGTGCGTGCGTGTGTGTGCGTGTGTGCTGGGTGCCCAAGAACGACGGCGGCGGCGACGACCAGGACAGACACACACACGGCAGACGTTGGCGGCCAGCTGACTGCCGCCCCCTCGCTCGTCGGTGCCTCGCCCTGCATGCAAGCCTCGCGCAAGCCCCAGGTTGCGTGCGGCCTTGTCACGCCCTCTGGCAGGTCTAGTAAGCGAGTGCCTGCTGCTGCTGCTGCTGCTGCTGTTGCGGCCTCAGGCACCCCCCCTGGCCCAAGCACACGGCCCCTGGCTCGACCTCCTAACACCGTTGCCTGCAAGAAACACCCGAGTCTGTTCCTGCAGCGGGCCACGACTCTTTGAGCCTTAGCCCTCGCATCACTGCAACCCGTCCTCGTCGAGGTCGTGACCTGCAGAGACGTCAACTCGCTTCAGGCAATCGGCAGGGAGTATCAGCACGGCAGGGGCATGGCTCCAACGACTCCAGAGCAACGGCCATCCACGCGCCTTCACATGCCATTCCATTCTGCACCTTCTCGTCGTAATTTCGCTGCTTTTGGCGCAGTGCTTGCCCCCCCACCATGTCGCGCGGAATGCGCCTCATCCTCCATCCAGTAAGCCCCGGATCCATCAACCTTGAAAGACTACCGGCCTCTCTCCCCAACAAGATTAGCGACGGGTTGCAAGACGCCGTGCAGCGCTACGAGCAACCTTTAGCCATGGCCTGAATTGCTCTGCTCGCTTCATGGCCTGCCACCCATGCACTGCCAGGAGAAAAATCAATTCTCCAGAAGCAATGCCGTCTCGCTCTTTGCATCGACAGGGTCTGGAGAGAACGCTCGAGACATCACCACCGTCTTTACACGCGCGGGCTCAGCACCAACAGATCCATGGAAACGGTCCGCGGGTTCACGGCTCGGCAATCCCGTCTTTTTGTCTGAGCGCCAGACTGCTCTCCCGGGAAGCTGGAAGTCTGCGAGTCCGCAATGTGAGCAATTGACACTTGTCACTTACCTGCAGGGTGCCGCTCAAGGCGACAATCGTGAAGCCTCTTCGTATCTACTTGCTGCACCATGACACTTTGGCGTATGATACCGTGTCATTCACTTTGCGGCGCAATTTGGTTGTGCTGCTACCGAATCGAGTCATGGAAATAGACCAACCAGCCAAGCCCCCCCCCCTTTCCACATTCTGGACGAGGATGCCCTGTCTTGACGTTTGGAAGCCGGGCCCCTCCGCTGCCGCCAGGACGTGCTTCCTCTCCGCGGTCGTGGATCGAGGCAGCTCACTGACCATTTCTTAACTGGATGACAGAAGGCGAAAATATCTGCCGTCCTGATGCCGAGGCAGAAAATACTCGAATGACGTTGATGGTGGTTTCAATTACANGGGCCCCTCCGCTGCCGCCAGGACGTGCTTCCTCTCCGCGGTCGTGGATCGAGGCAGCTCACTGACCATTTCTTAACTGGATGACAGAAGGCGAAAATATCTGCCGTCCTGATGCCGAGGCAGAAAATACTCGAATGACGTTGATGGTGGTTTCAATTACATACCAGCGATTATTGTTTACGTGTTTGTTTACGTGCGCGTCAAGAAGCGCTTGACATACTCATGTCTAAAGAATCAGTTTGTAATGTGCAGTGGTGATATACTTGTATCCTATCGACGGCCTGTGCTTGCCACAAAGACAGCATTGGATTGCAGCAACAGCAATGAAATTTTTCGCAAGATGGGTGCTGTGCCACATCTGCAACGTTGAGTGGTAATGTTCAACGGCTGAAATTTGCCAATTCTGACTCGAATCTTAGCAATCTAAGCTGCATTTCGTGATCCGAACATCAGGCGAGAACAAAATATACTCGAATACAATAGTTTCTGCTAGCATTGGAATACATGCTCACAAAACCTGGTCTTCTTTTGTTTGTACCAATAGCAATGTTGATACTGATTTGATGCTCGAGTGCCAAGCCTGTGGCTGTGCGCGTTGCGGTGTGGCAGCAATTGGTGGCACACATGAATAGTCACTTGTCGCATCGTTGAGCATCGTACAATCATGATATGACTTTTACCTGCAGCACACGCGAGCCACTCCGAAATACCACACAGAAATGGATGACCTGAACAGCCTTGACTGGTCGCAGCCCGCCAAACCAGCCTACAACACCCCCGCGGTCTTTCCTCCATTCCGCCAGAACCCCACCCCTCAGCTATCTGGCCACTCTACCCCTCAGACCACACTCTCTGCACAGCAGTCGGGGACCGGCGCCATCTCTGCGAACAATCGAGTTCTCAAAGCCCCTTCCAAACCAGCAACTCCCGCAAACGATAGCTTCGCTGGTCTCGTGTCACTCAACACATCAAAAGCTGCAACCACCAACCTCTCGTTGCAGGAGCGACAGAAACAGCTACAAGAAGAGAAGCTTAAGCAAGAAGCGGAAAGAAGGAAGCAGTATGATGCTAGCTTTGGAGGTGCAGATTCGAGATACTGGGACACGATAGGTAGCGGGAAGAGTACACCAGAGCCTGCCTCATTTGGCATACCACCCCCTGCTTCGAATGCATCGGGGTCTCATACACTGTCGAGGACCATCAATAAGCCATTTGCTGGCTTAGACACTAGTTCAAAGCGCCCTGTACAATCTCCGCCTGCCGAGGATGATCTTCTCGCTGCCTTCAACAAGGCGGCTCCAGTCGATGCATCGAGTCACTTTCCACCCATGTCTCGCGGCAGTGGTCGAAGTACTCCTGCCTACGGTTCCACTGTGTCTAGAGGTCATACCCCATTGCCGCAATCCTCCAACAGCAATGCGCTTATGGACGACGACGATGATGACATGTTTGGTCTCAAGCAAATGGCGCAGACATCCAAGTCGCCAGTCCCACCGCCAACAGCTAATGACGACGACGATGATATACTCGGGCTGCTAAGTAAGCCTGTCTCGGAGTTCCAAAAGAAGGAAACGCCAGCGCCTGTAGTTGAGGGAGCCCGCACCAGACCGCAGCGGGACACGTCGCCAGAACCCGCAAACCCTCAAGACAAAGCTGTCGCTGAACTAGTAGACATGGGATTCTCTGCCGACCAATCTGCAATTGCTCTGGCGACCACTGAATCTGGTTTGGATGTGCAGGCAGCAGTAGGGTGGATTTTGAATCAGGCGCATGCCCAAGCCAAACAAAAGACACAACGACAGAACCAGCAACAATCACGACACAGCCCTGAAAATTTTGATGAGCGACCGCAACGAGGCAATAGCAGAGCTAGGGCAAAGGAAACTAGTGAAGATGGACCTATACCTGCCTGGGCGCGAAGCGAAAACTCTCGAAGTCGATCAGGACAGCGTAGACAAGAAGGTCAATCGCAAGATAAAGATGTCGCTCAGATTGCATCAGATCTAGGTAGCAACCTTTTCAAGTCGGCCAACTCTCTCTGGAAGACGGGTCGTAAGCAAGTACAAAAGGCTGTGGCTGATTTCCAGCAAGATGGCGACCCAAACATGCCGAAATGGATGCGAGACGCTCAGGCTGCAGATGCTACTCCCCGATCAAGCAGAACGCAGAAGGATAATTCAAGTGCTACTGATGAAGCAATGATGCTGGAAGCTGGTGGGCGTCCCCCCAAGCCGTCACGTCCGAGCGAGACACGCCAACACCTTGAGCCTCTACCAGTGCGACAGAACAGAGAACAAGAAAGGGTCCATAATGAACAACCAGATCGCATGTCCTCTCAATCCCCATCCCAACGATACCAGCCTACAAGTCTAGACAAGCGACCAGCACATCGATTGACTCGGCAAGAAGTTGAAGAGCAAAGTGGTCAAGCATACATCAGTCCTGCACGGAGGAAAAAGACCACACCCCAGCCACAGGCACAGGTGGACCTTTTTTCTCCAGAACCTACACCAGCTGCGATATCACAACGCCAGCCAATCAAAGCTCAGAGCAACAACCCTTTCCTTCAAGCAACATCGGCTCCCAAACCAAGAAGCCCAGCAGCCACGTCACCTCCACCTCGGCCAAAAGCGCCCCCTCGGCGAATCCCTCCTGCCTCTTCTTCCGCGCTGAACTCGTCAGCATCAGCCCGGCAGAAAGGCTCGGAAGCCTTCAAGCGTGGCGACTATGCAGCTGCTCATACAGCTTATACATCTGCCTTGGGACCTCTTCCCCAATCGCACCCGGTTACTATTATTGTACTGTGCAATCGTGCTCTCACAAATATCAAGGTCGGTGATCCCAAAGCTGCTGTCGCAGATGCAGATGCAGCCTTAGCAGTCATTGGCGTCTCTAGAGGCGAAGGCGAGAAGATTGCCCCAGGCGGCACAGAAGCAGACAAAGATATGAAAGAATTCTACGGCAAGGCGCTTATGCGTAAGGCAGAAGCACTTGAGAACATGGAAAAGTGGACAGACGCACACAATGTCTGGAAAGAAGCAGTGCACAGCGGTGTTGGAGGTGCGATTAGTATACAAGGCCGCAATCGATGCGAAAAGGCGGCAAGTGGTGGTAATTCGGCCACCCCTGAAGTTGCGAAACGTCCTCCCCCAGCGCGCAAACCTGCACTGCCAAAGCCTTCCGCTCTGTCAGACCTTGGCGGCGGTGTCGCTAGTGAGTCCGAGGCCGTAAAGAGGATGAAGGCTGCCAACGCTGCAGCAGAGAGAGCAGATGATGAGAAATTCGCACTAACTGACCAAGTCGACGCAAAGCTCATATCATGGAAGGGGACCAAGGCTGACAACCTGCGCGCATTACTTGGCTCGCTAGAGAAGGTACTGTGGGCCGAGGCGGGATGGAAGAAAGTCAACATGGGCGATTTGGTTATGCCGAACAAGGTCAAGATCATTTACATGAAAGCTATTGCTAAAGTGCATCCCGACAAGGTGTGTATTCACATAGTGAAAGCATTGTATAGAAGATAATTATGAGCTAACGAATAAGTAGATCTCACAATCGGCTACGACAGAACAGAAGATGATTAGTGCAGCTGTCTTTGCGACCCTGAATGAGGCGTGGGACAAATTCAAGACAGATAACAACCTGTAGGGTGCGGTATATACCGTTGGACCCAATGTGCAGTTGTGACTGCAGTATCAAACTATAAATACAAGGCATCAACATCTTACCTAACACGATTTTCTTATCATGACTTGAACGTTGGTGGTTGTGCGCTGCTTATCATGTAAGCAATGAGGTTAGTACTTGCGGCTGAAAATCCGGTTCCTGCAGAACCAAAAGGCAGATCCCTGTGCGTTTTCCCCAGATTTTCTTGGCGGATGTCAAGAACTTTCTCACATGCTTTCACACTCGCCCGACGCTCTTATCCATCCCATCGTTATCGTCACCATCAATCGTCATTTGACGGGCAATATTAGAAACTCTTTCGCTGTTCATTGTACTGGGCCGTTCTGGGTAATCTTCTGGCGCTGACTCACAGACCGCCTGAACCGAAACGGTTTTTGTCAATTACTCTCGACATTGGACCGCTGCAGTTGTACGCGACACACCAGACCAGAGCGCATAAATCATTGAAATTCGATCGTTTGCTGTCTATCCGTCGCGATCCGTGTGCGCACTCTTCTCTGATTACCGGGAAAGAGAAGGGATCCGAATCAGAGTCTGCACATACGTCATAGGAGCCATGTTCCCTCCGGCTCAAGGCTTGCGCCTAGACATCGATGCTATTTCGCAAATTTTTGGATCAATTAGTATCGCATGCTGGATAGGTATGTACTCTTGCTTGGTTATGCGACACATGAGCACTCCAATGATGTTCAAACTCTCTGCTGACACGTGCGGCAGTCGTCTTTTCCCCTCAGATCATTGAAAACTGGAAGAGAGGCTCTGCAGATGGCCTTTCAGTGGTTTTTATTGTCATATGGCTTCTCGGAGACTTCTTCAACATCTTTGGCGCAGTACTTCAAGGTGTGCTGCCGACGATGACGATCCTGGCCGTGTACTACACGCTTGCCGATATTGTGTTACTACTTCAGTGCTTCTGGTATAAGGGATTTACGCTTCGCGATGAGATAAAAAAACCCGAGGACGGATCTCATGAGGACGCAGTATCGGCTTCTGAAAGGTCACCGCTTCTCTCTGATAATGCACGTCAAACAAACGGGGCTGTTTACGTTAGCAATTATACCAATGGAAATGGACACGAAATCACACCGCCAAGAATTTCAGACATTGACAGACGCCAGTCCAACCACTCGCAAGGCTCATTCCGAGAAAGGTACCTTTCAATTGATGGCACCCACCTCTCGCCCGTAACACCACTGCGTGATGAATCGCCCGAGGCTCACATTGCACCCCGTCCCAAGCCTGTTCAATCGACACTTCAGACTGTTCTTTTCAATTCCGGAACTATCATCCTTGTTTGTGCCGCCGGAGTCTTTGGTTGGTGGCTCAGCGCATCCCAGGCCCCGCCTTCCTCGGAAATCCCCGACTCGTATCCCTCATCCATTGAGTTCAGCCTCTGGGGCCAGATCTTTGGGTACATCTGCGCTGCCTTGTATCTTGGATCCCGTATCCCCCAATTGCTTCTCAATTACCGACGCAAATCAACTGAAGGCATCTCCATGCTGTTCTTCTTGTTTGCGTGTTTGGGTAACTTGACATATGTACTTAGCATTGTCGTGTACAAGCCCAAGTGCAAGGACGTGGTTTGTGTACCTGGAGAGGCTAGCAACATCTATGGAAGGTATATTGCGGTAAACTTTAGTTGGCTATTGGGCAGCTTCGGCACGTTGGCATTGGATGCTTGTGTGTTTGTGCAGTTCTTCATATATCGCAAGGATGAGTCGGAGAGTGAGAGTGAAACCGAGACTGAGAGCGAGAGCGAGACCGATTCGGAGTAGGATGGATTGACCTGGTCAAAAAAAGTTTTGTATTAGGAGAGTGGCGGGTTGTGTACACACATACTACTGACCGCTTTGTAAGTGTTACTTTGTGTAAGATGGAATTATCTCATTAGTTCACGTTGAATTTGGTTTGCGATTTAAAATCAAATTGGTCAGCAAGACCGTTGCCTCCTTCTAGACGTCTACAAGTTGCAAACAAGCCATGCTGCTCTTCTGGCTGAACAATATGGTCTGTTTGCACTTCCTGCGTGATCTTCCTCTGAGCTACGCTGCCTACCATGTGTTGGCTATCTATCAGCCTATATACGCAACTGGAAGCAACCATGTCCGTTTGTCAAAGCCGGTCTCGCTCCGCACAAGGAGTATATTATCCCCTCCGTTCCAGCCTTCTCAACTTATCCTTCATACTCCTATTGCACCATACATATACCTCTAGCTACCCACACAAGCAACACCAACACTTTACGAAATTTGCCATATCTACTGCGACCAACAAGTCCAACATGTCCCAACCTACTCAACTCAAGCCACCTTCTTCTACCACCACCACCAAGCTCAACACATCTATCCACAACCACCCACCTACAAATCAGCACAACCAGCACCACCTCAAAGGTCCCCCTTTCCTATTCTCCCCATCCAACCTCCATCCTCAAATAGCAACTAACTCCCCCACCCCCAGTCCTCATCACAAAGCCCCTCATCCAAGCCGCCGATCGCCTCATCCACTCATACCCACAGCACTTCCCCTCCATCGAGGGCGCAAAGGCTTACATCGGCAGCATCTGCATGATCAAAGGCTTCGACTACGGTAGCCCTCCTGTGCATGCGCGCGAGTATGTGCAGGATCGGGTGAATTTCCTTGTTGCGGCGGGGGCGTATGAGAATGGGGAGTTTTACCTGGGAGAGGAGATGAGGGATCGGAGGGTTCTTAGGGGTGAGTTGTTGTTTATTTTTTTTTCTTCCCTTTGTCTTCTCTCTCCTTGTTCTTTTTACTTTTCTTTTGGGGTTTTTTTTCCATTTCGTTCCTTTCTTGTGTGTGTGTTTTGGTGCTGAGGACATGCAGATGCGATTGAGAATGACATTGCCCGCCTCTTTCCGCTGATTCGGTCGTGGCCTTGCGAATTTCCGGGCCCGACTGCGGCGAAGAATTTTGTGGAGAGTGTGTGCTTTCGCGTTGGGTTTCAGTGTACTGAGTTTGGTGGCGTGCCTTTGGGGAAATACAGGGGGTATGTTGCGTTCAATACTGCAAGGAGGGGGTTTGAAATGGGAAGATTTACCTTGACGGAGGGTGGGGAGGCGTGGGTTAAGACTAGGACCTTTACTCTTGCTCCGAAACCCCAAACTGCTGCTCGGAAATCGCAGGCTCTAGTCCGGAAGTTCGACTCACTCAGAGGTACGTATACATAGCCATACACCACGTATCAATCTCTCGTAACCTAAGTACTCACCCAAAATTAGATGCCATTGCCTTCGATATCTCCCGTCTCACGCTCCTCATCCCTGCCTGGCCTCCCTCTTTCACCAATCTCAACGCCGCACGCAACTTTGTCGGAGACTTCTGCTACAACATCCGTTTCTCATACTCTGGGTATGATGAAATAGAGATGCAAAAGTACAGCCTATTCGTTCATTTCCGTACAGCAAAGTGGGCGTTTGAAAAAGGGAAGTTTGCGCTAGACGTACAGGCGGAGAAGAAGGATATTGTTGTTAGTGATGGTGTGTTGCCCGCTGACGAGAAGGTCACGACCGTTGGGGAGACGAGAGGTGGCGAAGCGACTGTTCCTGTTGCTAGTGTTGCACTCGGATTTGCACTACTTGCTGCGCCTGTCGATTACTTCGGAGATGATTTGGTCAAGACCAAAGGTGAACAGGTCGTGGGGCTTGAGTGCCAGCCGTGTGGTACCAATACCGAGGCCGGCGCTCTATCGTCGTCAACTTCTACTATCACTCATGCCGGCTTAACAGATAGGACCGATAAGGTTGACAACTCTGGGCTCCTGGTCTTCAAGAAAGAGGATCCGTTCAAGGTCAGTTCAAATCGATCCAAGGGTGCACTATGGCGGTGCTAACAAGTGCATAGGGCCTACTTGCTGAGCTGCAACGGGAATTTGTGATCAAAGCTGCGTTCTAGTGAGTCTAGAGAGAGCGTGGCACTGGAACATGTCGATGTATTGGTTGGGATCTTGCCTACGGTCGAAAAAGTGTTTTGGCTTGGATACTTCTCATCTCTACCATTTGTTTCTGCTTGCTATGTTACCAATAACGACCAAGACCAAGGACAGTTCCTCGGGACATTGCTTGTTCCTACTCTCCATGCAACAAACATTGATATCCAATCCGAATGTCTGGCCCCGATCCTCACAAGATTCTCTGTATACACATTGTCATTCGTTCAATCATTTCACTTTACCTCCTTCTCCTTGCTGTTACCCTTGAGCTTCGCAACCTCCACCTCAATCGCTTCGTCAACCTCCTTCTTCAGCCCCTTGTATAAACCCAACTTGAACAACACCTCATACCACACAAACAGCGGCGCCAAGAACAGCGCCTGCACCAGATTGTCCAGCAACGCCGGCTTCCGGCCCTCGAACTTGCCGTGTCCTATAAACTGCAGGATCCAACTCACGACGTGCACGCCAATGGCGATGCTGTTGACTTTTGTCTTGTCGTACTTTGACGTGAGTTTATTGGCGAGCGAGGCGGCGCCGAGGACTAATGGTGTGATGGTTGCACCCGCAAAGTTAGGCGAGAGAAGGAGGTAAAGAGATGAGTAGGTGGCGGCAGTAATGGTACCGAGATTAAGTGGGAGATTAAGGCGGGACAGGAGAGCGGGGAGACGGATGGGGAGGGCGGGTGTGTTTGTGCCCTGGGGTAGGTTAGCGGGGAAGCCGTGTTTTGGTTGTTTGTGTGAGGACGTCGTGTCTGTCGCGAGGAGAGGCAGGGACCAGGGGGATTCCAGAGGGGATGACATACGAAGAGAATGCCGGTGGCTAGCAGGACAGGCACACAGGCAATGTGTATGGCTACATTGCTAGGATCTCTATGGTAGGCGCCATACTATTCTAGCATTAGCAGTCGCACCCGATTTTGGTGTGTAGTATCACTTGCAAAGACGAGGTTCTTCTTCAAATCAAAGACGGGCATGTTGACCAGGACAGTGTGATACAGCAGTATGTAGCGCTCGTGATGTGGGGATACCGAGCTGATGGACTGTAGCTCTCAAAAGAACGCTAGGAGATTAATACAAGATCGTCGAATAAAGACCTCACGCGCTTTATATCCCCACGTCTCCAGGCCTGCACAGCCGGATCCCATCATTCCACCGTCCACAAGAACACGCAGGGATGTTCATCCGGCCGAGGCAATTGCGCGACTCTGATTGGCGCGGTTTCTCGGTAGATGATTGCGCAAGGTGCGCCGGCATTGTCACCCTACCTTTGATCCCAATTTAGCATGTGAGAAGGACGATGGTGTTGATGCTCCGGCGGGGTCACTTTGAGCCAAGCTGTCCGAAGCGGGATCTCCGGACCATGTTCTGTTGGATGTCGTACGGAGATGGGATGGCGGCGTTGCGTGATGATAGATAAGGGCAAGGAGGGCGCGACATCACGACAAAAGGATGCGTCTTCCTATACAATCATTGCGCAGGAATGCACACCGAACTGGAAGTCGAGGGAATCGTCATCATTAGGGACAGAATGCGCAGGCTAACTAATCAGAGCCGCGACGAGGGTATACAATGAAAGCATTACCAGACACGATCCTTTTTGCGCGGATTTCATCTCACTCATCGTCTAGGCGTACCTCGCTGGCATCGTAAGCAGCTCTTTCCAAGCCACACCAACCACCTAAACCTGCTTCTCGCCCACGGACGTAGGCGGAGCCTCATACTTTACGTATGCGTTTGGCTTCGCCAAGCCCTTCTTGCGGAGGATGTAGGTGTTCCATGCGTAACTGAGTTGCGCCGTGACACTAGGTTCAGGAAGGTGCCCAATATTCTTGTAGAGTTGAGGTTTCGCCTCGCCCTTGCGGCCGAGAACATATCTCCGGATCCACCAGGGCAGATTCTTTGTTGCCTGGTACTTCATGTGGACCGTCGTTGGGACGGCAAATATGTAGTCCAGCTCTTCCAACGTGCGCTGTTTAGTCTCTGGTAACCAGAGGAAACTGAAAACATGTCAGCATATGAATATTTGTGTGTTAGAAAGCTCAACTCACATCATCGTCAGGGCAACAATATTCATACCGCCATAAAAGCCAAATACACCCTGAGGTTTCATGACTTTCAACATACGTGGGAGTGTCAACGATAGGATAGCTGCCCAGAAGTTGTTGGTCGCGACGGCCCACGACATGCCCACCTCACGATGAGACAATGGGAAAACCTCGGCTGAGTATGTGAAGGGAACAGGACCTGCACCTGGCGAGTAAAATGCACCAAACAGATACACGAAGAAAGCGATGAGACCCAAATGTGCTGGACTTTCTTTGGGTATGTAGTAACACATGCCAGCCGTGAGCAGTGTCCAAAACATGTTCGGAAACGTGAACAACAACAGTCCACGACGTCCGAATGAGTCAATGGTCCAGACTGTGGGATGCGTTAGTCCAAGTGCCATGGGTTTCGGATCATATTTTACTCACCAGCAGGCCAAGCGAACGCGAAGTTGACCAAACCAAATCCAAAAGAAGCAATCAGAGCTTCTTTCTCAGTGGCACCGCCTTCCCTGAAGATAGTCGAGGAATAAAAGGCAATGATGTTGATCCCACACATCTGTTGGGCAATCATGATGATACCGGAGGCCTGAGTCGCGCGACGCACGCGAGGAATTGTGAATAACTCGATGAAGCGTGTGAAGAAGTTGCTCTTGGGGTTAATTCCTGCCTCTTTGATCAAGACTTCTTCTTGATCCAACAAGCGGTGGGTATAATAGAGGTCGCGAGCCGCCTGCAGGGGAGTATTCCTTAGCCTCGCAAAAGATTTATACGCCTGCGCATATCTGCGCTTCTTCATGAGCCAGCGAGGCGACTCAGGTACAAAGTAGATACCAAGAACTAAAGGTATAGCAGGAATGAAGGCAGAACCAAATTGCAAACGCCAGGCGATGGAACCAGTGTTCTGTTAGTTACAAGTCAGCTCCGACCACGAAAAAATCAACTGTGAAAGACACTCACCATAACAACCAAGTTGGCAACGGTTCCAAGAAAGATGCCAAAAGCCGTCCAAATTTGCCAGGACATGACAAGACCACCCCGTACACTAGCCGGGACGTTCTCGGCGGAGAAAACAGGGACAGTAACTTCCTTCAGACCCATACCTATGCCGAGGAGAACACGACAAACAGCGAGCTGAGGCCATGTCTGGGATAAAGCTTGACCAATTGGAGCTAGCAATGAGAAGATGGCGGCAATAAATATGGTTCCACGTCGACCGACGAGTTCGTTGACAGGATCAGAGATCCATGCAGTGAACAATGCGATAGCAATGTATGGACAGGCGTTGATAAAGCCAATAATCCAACCATTCTTCTCACAGTTGCCAGCTGCCGTGCACGCATCACCAGAGTCGGGAATGCCCAGAGCCTGACCAAAGGTCAAGTTGGCTCCATTGGATCCGGTTTGATCCCAACCTTGAATCGCTGCGGCAATAGAGTTCAGGATGATTGTGTAGTACAGAGTTCGGGGAAGCTTGAATCGGTTGGTTATCTCCTCTCGAATACAGTTCCGATCGTCGTCATCCAGCTCTTCAATCTCCTCGAATAGTGCTGGTGACTGGGCCACGAGCGCGCCTTTGACAAGAAACTCCTCAATGTGCTCCAGTTGATGCTCCTGGGCGAAACTCTTGACGTCGGCAAGGAGATCGTCTTTGGAGACCCCTACGAGAGGGTTCCGAACCCTGAGTGCATGAGTGCAAGATCAAGCATAAAAGTGGAGTCGTGTATGACTTACTCTCCTTCGAGGTTGGCAGTAAGGCGAGCAAGACTCTCCCTGCGTCTCTCTTCACTTTCAAAAATAGAGCCTTTACGCTCATGGTGCTCGCCAGTGATAGGCCTAAGAGATATACTTAGCACGAAATAGGAGGCGAACGATCAATTTGGCGGAACATACTCAATCTTGATCTCCTTGGATTCTGCCATGGTGTTGGACGAAGAATCGACCGAAGACGATGTGGGACGCAAGAGATCATCCGCGTTTGGGGGCTGGTTCCTTATAAGCTGCAAGGACAAAATCTTGTGCAATGAACAAGCATGTGCTCGCGACTGTATTGAGCACCTCTATGTTGCAGGACAGAGCAGGGGTATCACGCACTTCTAAAAAAGCAGCCAATAGGAGTTGGCCAGAACGCCAGGATTAGCGCTCATCTTTCACCACCTCCAGACCAAGTCGTCAGCGGCGTCGTCCCTCTCTGTCTCGGCGCAGAGGCAAGGTGGAATTTGGGAGAAATGGCGTCTGGGCGCTGACTTGTTTTGCCTTATCCACGACTTGGCACACGGCGGAACTGCGAAAGAGTCAATTGTGCACGTGGTGATTTATGGCGAGCACGCACACATCGGCACGATGCAACCTACCTATCGCTCACGCCGACAATACCTACCCATGCCGCGATCGACAGTCAAGGCGCTCCGTTTGCTAGTGTGCAAATGCTCCAATTCATGTGCTATTGTGTAGAAGCGTATATCCTCAGTCCGAGTGCGATTTGTTGATGGGACGTTGTTACTATGCCAAGAGGCAGCCCTTCCCTCCAGAAACTGAGATTGTGATGGAGCATCACGCGGCAAGCTTGTTGTGCGGAATTCTGCCAACACCTGCCCCAGGACTTGGCATCAAGCAGCCGTTGAGATATTGGAAAAATGTGGGGATAATCAAGTCCAAGCTCACCACCCAGCCCGCAGGTCTCACACAGTGTAACCTCACTACCTATGCAACGTTGCCCAACTTCAGATACGAAGACACAGCGTAATCGCTCACTGTAATCAACTGCCTCATGTCAAAAGTTACTCAATTTCATCATTGCCCTGTGAGACTTCTGAGAACTTAAGACATCGACTCAAGATGCAAAGAGAGGCTTCGCGCCCGCAAGCCCCGCAGCCTTTCCCCACATCGCTGTCTTGGCGCCTCGCGGTCTTGTCATTCCACTCAACCAATACCGATATGATGGATGCAACAAGCCTTGGATGTTGACTTGAGGCCGTGCCAAAAAAACGAGAAAAAATCCTCCTGGTGCAATCCATAGCCAGGAAACCTTATGATTGCATGACTTTTCCCCGCCTGACCCACCACCACATCCCCATACCGGTATCTGAAGGATCGCGACACAGTCACATACTCTTTCTTGCCTTCGATTCCCCACTCCGCAAAACTGACTAGAAACACAGGAATCTAAACACCACTCTATGATTTATTTGATCTAGCAACAAACTTGCACTGTATAGTAAAAAGACACTGCCGCCGACAATGTCACATCGCTATGTTAGTGCCCTTCCCCCCCTGCCGCCTGTCAGCCCCACCTGTACTTTTCCGTACCAGCAACGGCGCCACATGAAGCGGGACGATTTGGGAACACAAGGAAACAAGTGTGTGCCCATCAGCTGATCTTCTGACTCTCTATAAGGAGTGGTGAGATGCAGACGCGGGCTGACGTGTGCGAGGTCGCGTATCGCGAAGCGAAAGTGATGGCGTAAGGGCTATGAGTTAAATATCTATGTGTGACCCTTAAGAGATTGGACAGTTCATGAATTCACTTTAGCTACCTACCGCTTGGATTTTCGATAGGCTCGGAATGAACTGGGCTTTTGCGAGATACGAGTATGTCAAAGGGCCTTTAGTGGTGTTGAGTTGCGCCGAATGGATAGGTTAGTAATTTAATAAAATGACGAGACACCGAGAAAATAGGTAAGGAATGCTGGTGCCAAACTACTAGCAGTGTAGTATTTATCTAGTGATGTACAGGGCGTACGTACAGTAAAATGGGAGATCCAATGTCCATGACAACGGGCCCCATGCTACAAACATTTTCGAACGGCAATATAAACGTACCAGTGAAACAAGTTGGTCCAAGAATCCAAGCCACCCTGGAAAATGAGTGTTCCCGGGCCAATATCGTTTGACTCATTCCAACTCATCATGTCGCACTGTATCACCATTTCACGTGATACAAGAGCTCGTAATATTCTGTTCAGTAGACATTTCTGTTCACTTGATCTGCAGAATGCATCAAAGTACCTATTCAAAGCTACCACATTGCTGGTTTCCATATGCCCGGGCTAAGCCGAGGTGAACTTCAACAATGAAACAACAACATCTCCCCTCTCTGGTTCATGTACATATAAGCTACGTTGTTAGTTCTGTTGAATTGCTATGCCGTACTACAGAAAGAGAGGATAAAAAGAACCAAATCACTGTGCGATTCTGGATTGCAAAGATGTAAATTTGATTATATTGTCAAGATGCATTTCCTTGTGTTCTTATGACCCCATCATAGCTCTATCCAGCCATCCTAATGAATCGCTATCGTGATATCTAGTTGATGGCGACTCCATATACCTAGAAGTTTTTCACTCTCAAGCCCCATCGCACAACGCCCAACATGCTATCCGTTCCTCAAACTACTCAACCTCCCTCCTAATGGACTGGCCGCCCTAGACCGAGTCTTTGTCGGTTGCGGCGTTGCACTGCTCGCACGTGTCCCAACACCCATTCTACCCGCGCCCATGTTCCTCAGCCGAAGATTCTCTTCTTCTTTCTGCGCGAGGATCCTCTTCAGATTTGCATTTGACGCCGTCTCGCTCTTCAACTGCTGTTCTAGATGCTGGGTATAGCGGTTATGATGCAGACCTTTGAGCCGCGCTGCTTCACCCGAGGCCTGATGTGCGAGCTTGGTGTTTTCGGCTTGGAGGGTATTCACCTGTGATTGGGCGCTGGTGGCGGCTCCTTGTGCGGTACGATACTGCTCCTTTGTGTATTCCGTCAGGCCGTCGGAGGTTTGGGCAGACTTAAGGGCACGGTCACGCTCGAGCTGTGCCTGTGCGCAGTCTTTTCGTAGACGGGTTATTTCCCCAATTTTCTCGTCTTCACTGAGGAGAGATGTTTTGCGTTGCTCTTCTAGTTGTGCGCTGAGTGCTTGAGTTTCTGATGTTCGGCTGGCAAGGCGTTCGCGGAGGGTCTCAATGTTTCTCGTTGCTGTTTCTAGTTTCGTCTCCAAGCTTTTGTTTGTAGAGACGAGCGTACGATAATCACGGGTTTGATTCTCGTATACTGTTTGTTGCTTGTCCCACGCCGCTTCGTGCTCGCGGAAGCGCTGCTCTACTGCTTTGCGAGTAGCACGCTCTTGCCTATGCAATTCCTCCAGGCGCAAAACTTGTTCGCGTAGCTTTACAGTCTCATCGGCTTCCGTACCTGGCATCGAGTCACTGACATGGGTCACCTCATTCCCAATATCTAGGCCGAAGACAGGAGCCACATGGGGTTGTGGTGTAAAACGCATGCGCTTTGCTGAATCAAAATCTTCATGCTCCAACGGTCTCTTCGTACGTTCCGGGACGGGTGAGGCTGTCGTCGATGCCTGCGACATCTGAGTCTGGAATTCAATGACGTCTTTCACGCTTCCTATAGATGGAAGAGGCCAATGTAATTCTTTCTGCTCATTCTTAGCCATTAGCCATTCAGCTACTTGTACAGCAGCGGTTGTTGCCCCAGGAGTGTCTTCGTCGATTGCCTTTCCAATCTCTCCATGTATCTGCGCTAAGCTTGCTAAAATGGTATGCACTTGTTCTCTTTTCTCAAGAGTAGATGAAATATAGCGTTCGATGTGCCCAATCGCTCGAGGAATTACCAAATGAACTATTGGCGCAACACCAGTGCCAAGATCGGGTGCGGCAGACCATGTTTTTCGCCGGATTCGTTCAGCGTGTTGAACTCCGTCGAGACAAATGATCAAATCTGCAGCGCGAATGATAGGTGATTCATCACTAGACAGTATTGTAACCATCAAGTCACCCTCAGTCTTTGTTGGGTCAGCCTGCTTGCCTTTTGTGGGGATACTGTATCTGATGAGTTTCGCTTTGCAGAATGTCTCAATGATTGAAAACAGTGCATCGTTGTTCTTCTCCATAACGAGAACGATGTGTTTTCGAAGATTACGTAGATTTTGGAATAGTGTGTTCAGGAACCTGAATTTGATCGAGTTGTCAAGCCCGAATTGTGCTGCATGTTCGACCTGTGTTGTCGAATACATGTCTGTAGACTGAGCTTCGGCAAAGACCAGATCGACGTGTGTCTCAATAGCCTTCAGGTAGTTTAGTACGCCCAATACCTCGTCGAAAGGCTCGAATCCAATGGGGTCATCGAGGAAGCTTTCAAGAATAACCTTGTTTTGCGTGATGTGTTCAGCCAACATACTGCTCTGCCGACCTTCAACGAAAAGAGGCACGATATATTCTTCACGCTCAAGAGACAATTCGTCGTTCAGCAAGCTCTCACTATCATCAGCATCGCTGAGCTCTTCATCATCGATTTCAGTTTGAGCGGGGTTTCCTGATAGCGTGGCAAGTCCTTCAACATCGCCGAGCTCTTCGTCTTCATCCTCAATAGATGAAGACTTTTCTGTCGGCACCTCTGAGTCATTGGTCTCAGCGATGGGCACGGCTTCCTCAGGTGACAGAGTAGTAGCTTGCTTGGGCTGTACGGTCGTGTTTTGCTCAGGTTGCAAGACCACAGTTTGTTCTGTGTGTCCCTTCGTGCTCACGATCTTCGCTATTTCTTTCGGCGCTTCATCTACTGGCATATCCTTACTATTTGCAAAAACAACAGTCCGCAGACTTGTTTGGACTTGTGGTGTAGGCGCTTTGTCGGGTACAGCCGACGGGCTTCTTGTACCTTCTTGAATGATAGGAACATCTGCTAAAGCTGGCGATGCAATTGACCTACCCAAACGTCTTTTCGAGGGCGTAAACGGATTTTCTGTCTGCTTCTTGGCTATCAGATCCTTGAGGCTCTGCGCTACAGCCTTAGCTGCGTCTTGACTTGCCATGATGGATGCAGACGAAGTAGGAGCTGGGGTAGTGAGTCTAGGCGGCACGTTGGAATTGAATGTGTCGAGTGAATGTTTGGGAAACTGGGGAACGGGTGAGGAACTGGGCACTGCCGACTTCTGCGATCGTTCTGGAGACTCCTGTGATGAGTCGTGGCGAGAGGTTGAGCGCGATTGAGTGACTATATCTTCTATCCTAACAGTTGGTAATGTATCTTCTGTTGTGTCTGCTTGTGTACTTTGATATAGATCTGTTTGCACAATTTGAGCGTTATGCTCTCGCGATTGTGTGAATTGTCCAACTGAACGAGACGGTTGCAAATGAAGCGCAAGGCTGTGTTGTTCGACGCTTTCTACCTCCACACTTCGTAGTACGTTGCAAATTTGGTCAATAGAACGAAACTTGTCTTGTATCGGTATTGTTAACTTGTGGTGGTCGCCTTGTGATTCGAAGAATCTGTCAGGCAAATCGCTTAGTTGCGTGTGACAGTCGAGCTCCAACCTCGGCGGGTTCTGTACCAACGATAAAGGCTGAATATCCGAAAGTTCTGAGATGATAGTTCTCGTACGACTCTCGCGATCATGAACCTCCTCTTGCGTTAAAGCTAGTTCTATTGGCCCGTTGAGTTCAGTGTGGACAATATTTCGCAAGTGAGCGAAACCAGAACTTTCTGCAAACAGAGTGTTTGTCCTTTGGTATGGTGATCTGGGGTCGTGGAGTGGGAGTTGTGAGTGGAATAGGAACTGTGAAACGCTTTGAGATGACACTTGCTCGGTCGTTTGGTTATCGTGACCAATCGTATGGCACGGCTGGGGTCCGTGTGTCTCGACAACCGTGTTTTGGTCCTCAGCCGTATCAACCCCCCAGCCCTTACCCACAAACCGTTGTTCTTGAGCGCGACCGTTGTTGACTCTAGCAGAGCCTTCGTCAAATACTGCCTGTGAATCTTCCACCAACTTTTTGTTTTGCCCTTGGGTGATATTCTCGGCTTGGACTTGCTCGACAGTCTGTGAAGCGGCTTCCTGGGCTGGTTCCAGGATGCTCTCAATAGACTTTGAATATGAAGAATGTTCTTGGGTAGTGCAATCGTATCCTATTTGGATTCCTTTATGAAACGTACACTGCGATGTGGTCTTTTGAGCAAACTGTAGAATGTTTTCTGCTTGGTTAGGCTGCGCAATATCCTTTTGAGCAATAGTCTTGTAGTTGTGCTGCTGATTTTGCAATTGCACCGCCTCTTGCGTGGCGCACACTTGAACTGTCTGCACCACGTCTTCAGCAAGGGCTGGCAACTGAGTGTGGTTGTACGTCGCAGTCTCGTTAATTTCCTCTTGTGTAGTTGTGTCGCCTTGTTCTTGATGACTCTCTGGCTGCGCAGAAGCGTATGGTGCACCTTCTAATGAACTAGAAAGCTCAGTATGTTCCTTCGAAATAATGTCACCTTCTGTCTGCTGCCCAATGCTTGTAAATCCCTGAGAACCGCCTTCCTGATTAATTCCTGGGACTTTTTCTTGAATGTCTGCCCGTATAGTCTGTTCCTCAACTTCACTACCCTCAACTAGCTCTGTATCTCGCTCGAGTTCTAGCGCTTCAGTTCTTTGTCTATGCTCACCCTCAATACCTTGTGTATCCGGAACTGTCTCAGGGATCGACGGGGCAGGCGAGAGGGTGTGTGATGTTTCTCGATCGATGTCCAGGAGCCCTGAGTCCTCCTCGTCGTCGTTCTCACTGTCCGAGAAAGAGCCCGGCTGTTGTGTTGCAGTGGCTTGTGTTTTGGAAACGTAGCTTGCGTCGCCTGCAGAGCTTTGTGAGTCGGGGACAATGCCAGAGGAAATGTTGTTCCGTGACGCAGCAAAAAGCTGCGAACTGTCGAAGTTGCTGTCTTGGGTTGGGCCCTGCGAACCAGCAAGCTGAGAATATGTGTCGAAGTCGCCCGGTTGAAAGTCTGCTCTACGAGCAATTTGTACACAGGGTGATTTTCGAGTCGCGGGTCCACGAGACTGCGCTGTCTGAACGGATACGGAAGAGGCTATGAAAGGGCTATGCGGGCGCAGCGTTTCTGGTTCGGAGCTACTCTCGACAACTCTCTGTGGCTTTTTAGATTGTTGGAAAGACCGCGGTCTTGATGGTGATGCTCCGTTGTCGGTATCAGCGCGACGTGTGCTGGGTTGCGCTTCCCCTCCAGCACTCGCAGTACTTCCTGATGTGAGCCTTCGCCTTGGGCTTGCTATTTTTTCCTGCTGGGCCCCCTTTTTGAGCCACGAAACAACAAGAGGTTCGTTCGCACACTCTGCGGGTTGCCACTCTGGTTGGTAGATATCCCCAGTCTTAGGATCGATACAGTCCCATTCAATGAGATACTGGAGTTTGCCGCCCTGGTATCTCTCTTGTAAGATGGCCTTGGCTTTCCATTCGCGATCGGGATCGTCTGTGTCGCTGGGTTCAATATAGACAGTCTGTTGCTTCGCAGTTGCTCTCTTGGATTCGCGCTTGCGACGCTTCAGCGGGGGAGCTTCTGTTGATAGTCTGCCTTTTCGCTTGGACGGCGCCATTAGACGGATAGACCGCTGTAGCAATTGGCACGATTAGGAGCTGCAGCCATGGTTAGTATGCGGATTGCCGAGTGTTGGTCAATGTGCTTGTTGGAGCGATGAATCGCGTCAGTCCGTCCACTTACCCCAGCAGCAGTTCAACCAATGACGTCTCAACTGCACAAGTCGCGTCCAGAAAAGAACGCGTCGCGCTCGCACGCGATCAGCACTGTTACAGAATAGTGAAGATAATTGAGAGAGCTTGGTACCGAAATCTTCCACTTTCAAATCTTAGGTGAATTTACTATCATGAACGAAGTTGGATTTGTTTTGGCTGATTCGATCGTTTGCCCGCACATGACTGGACCTGCACATTCCATGCAGCGTCTTTGAATTCCAAAATGTGCAAACCAGTGAACATTTATCTCTTATAGACGGGTAGGTAAAGTGTCACACGGTCTCTGTTTCGGTACTGCTGCCGTTTCGGCACGGCTACAGTGGCACAAAGTAGAGCGAAAGTCGATCAAGTTTGCTCAGATGATGGTATTGGGCACGTCTCACAGAACCAATAACTCTATCCAACCTGATCTTGCACAATGTTCTTGGTGCGCCCTCACTTCCGCCTTTACCTTGAATTTTGCTCGCCTTGATCCTCTCCTCTATCACTAACCTATTATCCAAAGGCTTAATTCCATCGCCCACCACGCTGTCCTCGATGAGCGCCGCTGTAGTTACCTCTGTTGTTGTTACCGCCGCTCTGGAAAGTTCCTCGGAAACCACCACGCCCCCCTTGGAAGCCACTTTGATTCTGGTTGCCATCTTGGAAACCACCTTGGTTCTGCCCATCACCATGATGCCCACCCTGGTTCTGACCATAGCCCGCACTGTTGCCATAGCTGAGATTGTTCCCGTACGTATTGCCCATTTGATTGCCAAAGTTGTATGGGTTATTCGACATCGCAGCCATATTGGGCGGGAGTGCAGGAAACGATCCACTAAAATTCGGAGGTGGAGGAGGTGGTATGCCGGCTGGATATCCTCCAGGGCCTTGGAAGGGTAGTGGGGGAGGCGGAGGTGGCGGGAAATTTTGAATAGGAAACTGACCAGGGAACTGACCAGGCATCATGGGTGGAGGGACAAACGGTTGACCTTGAAACGGTGGCTGCGGTGGCTGAGACAAGCCCACGTTGAAGTTTTGAGGAAGTGGGGGCGGGAACTGGTTGCCTATGGGATTGCCTTGGCCATTGCTACTTCGGCCGGGGCCAGACTGCAATGAATTCCTGTTGTAGAACTGCGGTGGTGGCCGACCTGGATCGTGACCTGAGTTGTCAGACCTCTGATTTTGCCTAGAGCCTCTCTCTATAGCTCCTGGCGAGCGATGCCGGCGGTCAGGATGCGAGCTACGTGATCTCGACCGTCCGTCATGGCTGTCGTAGGAAGAACTGGATCTGCGGCGGCTTCGACTGCGGCTGCGACTACCCCGACCTCGTTCCCTTTCGAAGTCTGAATGTGAAGACGACTGCCGATCCCGGCGGGGAGACAGCGAATAACGTTGCTCAGAACGTCGGCCCTGTTGCAAATCTCGGTTCTTTCCCTTTTTCTCTGTATTCCTGACTTCCTCCATCGCCTTGTTGTCCTCCCGCGCTTTTTGAATGGTCTCAGGCACGCCGTGTTCCCGCATGTCCTGGCAAAATTTAGGAGACCATCCATAGCCGTTGCAGACGGTTGCCGTCTCTCCAGTGTTCTTCTCCTGCTTGACCAGTTGCCCCATTGGATCCAGCCACAACTTATATTTCTTTGTCTCGCCGGTCGGGTTATCACCAGTCGGGAGGTGTTTGAGGTCGATGCTCTCAAAGTAGCTATCCAGTAGTCTGCGCACGTGTGGGGAGACAGGCTTTTTGTCGAGCTTTGCGACTTTGATACGGTACGGGTCGATGGGACGGTCGCGCTGCTTGACCATCTGATCTAGCATGTATGCAGCAGGGAGATCGTACCATGGCGCGGTTCGGTCACCATGGTACTCAGGTAGGAGATAGTTTCGTTTTCGCACAGGGATGCCGCCTTGGGCTAACACCAAGCTCTCATCTGCCCTCTCCTGAATGGACTTGAAGACCTCGGCACTAATGAGCTGGTTGACGGCCCAATAGTTGAGCATGGCCTTTAACTTTCTCTCAAAAGGGGACGATTTGTTTAAGGCGCATGCCGCTGCCAGTTCAACGAGCTCAGAAATGTACGAAATCGACTCGCTGCTAAAGGCGCCGCTCTTATCAGTACTGTGCTGATGAAACCTGTCAGTGTGAAGCACATCGCTGACTATCAGCAAGATATCAAATCGATTGCGTGTTGCCTTCTTCGCTGCCACCGTTGTTGTTGCCGTTCCTAGATTCTGGTCCACAGCTATTGACTTTGAGACGGAAACCAAGTAGTCGCCCAGCACTACAGTCCGGACTTTGGAGGGGGCAATGTGCTTGACAATCCACTCTGTGCATTTCTAACAATCAACATTAGTCTGCTCACGACCAGATTGTACCAATGGCGTTGTAGTCGGATACCTGAACATTCACAGCCGTGTTCTGCGCAAGGACAGCATCAATGTGACCGAAGAACTGGACGCTAGCATCGATGGAGACGGGAGGAAGATGTGCCTCGAGCTCTTCCTTCTTCAGCGCCTGCTTGAACTTGAGTTGCGCAATCGTCATGACGGTTTTTGCGCGTCCAGCATCATCGTTCTGCGCCATGGCTACGGAGGGTAAGTAGCTGCGATACTGTGGGTGATGGCGCGCGAAGGAGGAAAAGCGAGCGGAATGAAGGGAGAGAGACGCGATGTCGTTGTTTTCGGAAAGTGCACATCTGCGCTACCGTGTCCGTGCACTCAATGCGCGGATTCACTCAATGCGCACCCATCGCCAA